>OX104066.1:120150024-120271784 GCA_944474145.2 Dicrocoelium dendriticum
GGTCACCCCAGTTGTAAAGGATTGTAAATGACAAGGAGTTCCTACAACGGACGCTTTCTTTATTGTACAATGAAGGTGAATTAAGAAACAATATTGTTTCAGCATTCTGCCTCGACAAGAAACAGGAGAACTCCTCAAACCTTCGTCCACTTAAGATTGTAGTTCGAAATTATGACGAAGCGTCGCATTCTTCGACGAGCTCCACATCTTAAAGATGTGTCGTTTTATGTATTGCGAGCTCTTTCCCCGGAGGATCGAGTAAAAATGAAACAAGTGCTTGACGAACTCAGATCCAGCCGAGACAACGGTGCAACTGATTTACATATTGTGGATTCTCGCGTAGTTCAAAAACTCCAAAAATTCGCTGGAGACCACTACTTGCCATACTCGAATTGCGCGTAATTTCTGCTACTCTGCGGTCTTAGTACCAAATTCGATTAACTTCAACTTTTTGCCTCAGTAACTCGTTCTGATTTAGCGGCTTTCACCGAGAACTGGTTGTCCTCGGATATCCTGGACTCAGAGTTGCAGACCCCCGGATATCATCTCTGCCTGGCTGACCACCAAGGAGGGAGATCTGGTGGCGGTGTGATTCTCTACTGGAATGCGGACTTCAAGGCTCATCTAGTTGAAGCCACTTGTGATGGTAATGGTGGCTTCGAAGCTCGGTAGTGCCGGATTCATGATGGATGCAGAACCCTGGTGATCGGTGTTGTCTACGGAGCTCTACTGGGTTCCGGGGATCGTCTGCTGGATTCTATTAAAATGCATGATGGGGAGAAAGAACTGTGTACTAGTGGGAGACTTCAATACCCCAGGTGTCGACTGGGGTTTGCTACATTGTGCTACTTCAGAATTTCGCTGCGGACTTTTTGGAAACCGTTTTCGTGTGTAACTTATTTCAACATGTTACTGTACCTACCCGTATATTTGTTGGATAGACACCCCATATTCTCGATCTTGGGGTTTCCCCGGTGCAATCAGATGTCGCAGACATAACCATTCTCCCGCCTATTGGTATAAGTGATCAGTTTGTGGTTTCATTCCTCTGGACTCGACGCCTCTCTTCACAACCAAGATGATTTCCGCAGAAATTTCTGGCGTACCAATCCGCCTGTAAACGGTCGCTAGCGCTGTGGACTGGAATATACTACCTACCGAACGTCGAAATCCACAGCATCTTGCGATGTTACCCAGGTACCAGACTTCGCTGTCAACACTACTTGCTTCATTCTCTGACGATGGTCTCAATTCGCAATGGATGCGCATCAAACACACTTTACTTTCTGCCAGTACCGTCACTTGTGGATTTGCTTGTCACCTGCAGAAAAGCTGGATCACCACTGCCTCCTTGTCGCTGATGGACAGACGCCGCTTAATCCCAGCCGCCACCAGCTGTAATGAGGAACGCCGACCCCTGGATCGGGCATTGCGTAGGAGCTTACAGAAGGACCGTGATACCTGGTGATGTGAACATGCTGGAGAGTTTGAATTTGCTAATCTCTGGTAATACCAGAAAACTGTTCCACCTTATCCGAATCACCGAACGCTTCCGATTAGGAGTAAACGAAACAATCTGCGAAGATGATGGCTCCTTAATCACTAATCTTCAACGACGGTTGAAGCGATGGGCCGAACAGTTTTGCTGGCCGCCAGCTCCATCTGTTTTCCCTGGGGCGCGCACTGGTGCTGAGTGGACTATCCCAACTGATCCTCTCACCAGGAAATCTGGCGGGAACTCTGCTGCCTAAAGCGTTATGAAGCATTCGGCCTTGGTCTGCCTCCTGCTCTATTTAAAGATGGGGGCTCTTCGCTGGTTCGAGAACTCACCTCTTTGTTCTCAGAAATTTGGGCAAAAGTGGTTTCATCATCCTGGAGTGAGTCCATAGTCGTCCCCATCTTCGAAAAGGGCCTCGCACAAATTACTCCAATTACAGGGGCGTAACTTTAGTTCCCATAGTTTGCACGATTCTGTTGTCCATCATACTTCGCAGGCTATCCCAAACGCGTGAATCACTACAGCGATAAGAACAGGCTGGGTTCCGCCCTGGTTGCGGTTCATCGATTAGATTTTCGCAATCGACCAACTTCTCGAGATCCGCCATGTGTATCAGAAACCACCGATTGTTGTGTTTCTGGATATGCATGCTGCCTTCGATTCTGTCGACAGGGCTGCATTGTGGCAATGTCTGTTGAGGAATGGTATTCCTGGGAAGTTCGTTTCCATTCTGCCTGCTCTGTATAGTCTGACCACGAGTAGAGTTAAGGCTTATCGCAAGCTTTCGCCTTACTTTGTTGTCACCAGTGGAGTTCGACAAGGATGCCCTATCTCTTCACTCCTCTTCAACTTCGTCATTGAGGATGTCCTCAGAAACACTCTAGAAGACTTGTTGAACGCTGACGTTGAGCTCCTCTTAGGTTGTCTGGTGGTGATTTGGATTACGCTGATGATATCGTCTTGTTGGGTGACGGTCCGCAGACCATCCAACTTGCACTTAACCGCCTGACAATTGAAGCGTCGAAGTATGACATGCACTTTTCATCTTCCAAGTGCAAAGCGCCTTTTCAAGACTAGTATACGCTCCTACCTGCACTCATCATCGATGGGGAAACGTTAGAAGTGGTACAGAAAGCTGCATAACTGCTGGTGGGGCTAAAGTTGGACTTGGAGAATCCGTTGGTGGTTGGGTTGCTACAAGCAACCTCTATTGAGACCTCGGTTCACTTGAGGTGGACCTCGGTCATTCCGATCTCAAAGACCGTAAGTAAAATGGAAACATTATGGTGTTGCTCATCCCAAAACTGGCACCCCAAGACCGCTGGTGGGGCTGTTGTAAACAAGATTTTGATGCTTATCTCAAGAGCTCGTTTCGCCCTCTCCATGCTGATACATTTAATGCACCGCCATGACACCCGTCTTTCCATCAAAGGACGGGTTTATAATGCTACTGTCTGCGCTGTACTGATGTACGGTTGCAATACTTAGCTTGCTCTTACCGATGACCTACGTCGACTGTTTGTCTTCGAGAACCGTTGCTTGCAGTCCATTGCCCGTGTCATCATCGTCATCATCATTATACACGTTAACTACAGGTGGAAAACACCTCAGCTATCGTTCCGCAGTACAAAAGACAAGAAGAAGAATAACAAGAGAGGCACACCCGCAGAGTCCCCAGTAATGGATGGATATCGTTCCCGAGAGCTAACAGTCGACTATCGTGCTGCAAAAAGAGAGGCATACTACCCCGAACGAATGAGCTCGTGATTCGAGGGGGAGGCTAAGCGGGAGGGGGATGTCAAAAGAACACACAACACAAACGCCATTGGGGCCGGCTCCTAGCCATATCAGCAAGTGTGTCTAACCAAAGTGTTCGTCGTCCTTCGGACCCCAGCCAAGCAGTCGGGATGCACCAACCGACGCCAACTTCGAGTGAGGGTTTTCATTTTTCTCGAACAAGTCATCGCTTGGCCTACCCTATTCCTCTTCCATCCGCACGCCCGGCGCACACACAATGCACGTCGCGGGAGTCGGTGTGCTGGCATGCGCAACACCTGGCCCAGCCATCGGAGCCTGGTGCGTGATCTACTGGGGCTGAGCGGTTCACGCGCTCTTCATGCACCAAATACACGACGTCGAAAACGCTCATTGCTCACGCGGTGCTTCCACCGGACATGAGCTAAGCTGCCAAGGCAGCAATGATCGAATGTGACGAGCCTCTTTATGTCTGTCGACCTAATAGGCCAGGTTTCACAACCGTATAAGTGGGTTGAACGGACGGCTGCGTTATACACTCTGCCCTTCAGGGCGACAGTGATGTCGCGTCTGCGCCACAAGTGACGGAGATTGGTAAAAGCACCTTGAGCTTTTGCTATATGGTTCGTAACCTCATCTTCGATCTCATGGGCGCTAATATAGCTGCCCAGGTACTTGAATTACTGAACGACTTCTAGCTGATCACCACAAAGCGTTAGCGTGGGGGTGGGTCCCCGCCTATTTTGGGGAAGAACTGTGCATTTCGATGGAGCAAAGCAAGCCCAAAACGATTGACAGTCAGTGCTAATCGGTCCAGTGCAGCCTGACATTTGGGAGCTGTCTCATATGAGGGCAATGTCGTCAAGGACCATGGGTGGCTTTCGCTGCACCATCCACAGCTCCAACCACATACCACGTATGCAGTGTAAACCCGAAGGAATAAGACAGGGAGGCATGTGGATGGGAGCCACGTTTCATCAACGGAGCCGACCCGCACTCCCTCCCAGGCAAACACAAGCACGCCGTATTTGGGGAATCGAGTGCACACAAGGCGGTTGCTGGACCGTATTCTGCTCCACACGGAGTGCATGGAACCGCTCTTCGAGCCTAGCATGGCCACAAGGACCTTGCACCCGGTCCCCTCCAGCAACGACCAGCTGTCTCCTAGAGCCAGTATGAACGAGGTAGTGGGTAATAGACAGGTAGGCACCTTGTCAACATGCACATCAAGCGCAGCCACACCGGTTATATCAAGCAACGGCCAGTCACTTGACACGATGAAATAAAATAAATCCAATAATGCGTAGAAATACGGTGACATTACTCATCGCTAAATTAGCATGGGAAGTAAGTTGGTCCGAAAGGAATCCTCGATAAGTGCAAAATGTCCAAAAGTTACTTTAAAAATGTTACAAACCCAATAAAGTTGACGAACCTCAGCGCAATTGGCATAGGCAACGTGTGCAAGTTATCAGAAGATTATTCAGGTAGGCAGAACAAACCCATTAAACTTGGAATGAAATTTATCCAGCTTAAAAAGACCTAGTTTAAGTGTAAGTTGGTTTAGCCCAACTGCGATGATGAAGCATCATGAATGCAACATCAGCCTCAGCATGAGCCATGAGCGAGGCCACTCGGGACCACTACCGAAGCGACGACGGGTCCTGCAGAGAACGTAGGGAAAACAGACGCAGCGTTTGTAGGCACGCTGCATTCGATTTACTAACCGCGTGCTTGCATGCTAAGTCTATTTATTTCAGGTGGTGGGTTTTCAATTTTGTCCTAATGCTTTCCTTTCTCATATAACTGTCTACCTGTACTCTCTTCTATAAACTTGCACACGTCGCTTAAGCCAGTTGTAGTTAATTTCGATGACACTTTCGTCTTTGTGGCATTTCTATGGAATATACCTTCTGGCCTCGTGAACTTATCTCGGATTCTTTTGTAAACAACTTATTTCATATGCTCATTTCATATGCTCACCGTTTCCTTACGCATTACTCGATTTATTTTCTTTGTTATCTTTCTCTCAAGTGATTGGCTGTTGCTTGATATCCCCGATGTGGCTGCGCTTGATGTACATGTTGACAAGGTGCCTACCTTGTCCATACTGGCTCTAGGAGACAGCTGGTCGTTGCTGGAGGGGACCGGGTGCACGGTCCTTATGGCCGTGTTAGGACCAAAGAGTGGTTCCATGCACTCAGTGTGGAGCGGAATACGGTCCAGACACCGCCTTGTGTGCACTCGATTCCCCAAATACGGCGTGCTTGTGTTTGCCTGGGAGGAAGTGTGGGCCGGCTCCGTTGATGAAACGTGGCTCCCATCCACATGCCTCCCTGTCTTATTCCTTCGGGTTTACACTGCATACGTGGTATGTGGTTGGAGCTGTGGGTGGTGCAGCGCAAGCCACCCATGGTCCTTCTGTAGGCGCAGGCGTCCTGTGACTGGCCACAGTGACAGGCGAAACCGAAACCGGATGCCGCCAACCATATATATATATATATATATATATATATATATATATATATATATATATATATATATATATATATATATATATATATATATATATATATATATATATATATATATATATATATAACACCGCCTTAGTATTGCGAAGATTTTATACGGATTTCAGGGATGCATTCAAAATAGACATTACTGCTATAAACCGCGAATAATCAAGTCACAGGTAATCCTATATTTTAGTTAGGAAAAGCTTCCACATCAGGTTGCTTGCAAGCTTTAGGATATGGTCGACATAAACCCTTCCGGGCTAAAGCCGACTTCTATTCTTGAAACATTATCCAGATAGTTCACGAAGACAGGGTTGTATGGTTAGCAATGTGATATTTTTCAATATGCTTCCTTATTTCTACAACGTTCTTATTTACTTTGAATTTGTAAACTTATGTTTGCTGACTGCATTTAGTTGTCGTCAGTTAAACCACTGTTTTCTAATCGATCATCTTGTCTCCCGTTAATTCTCCCTAACGGATTCGAATAGCTGTGCTGATGATGAACGGGCAGTTACAACTTTGCACACTTCGAGCAATGGGAATAAGTATGTTAATGGCGAACTTCTTTTCCATAGATCTAGCTATGTTTGCAAATGGATATTTTGCTTTATCGATTATAAGTCAGCCGGTTAGAGTGTAACTCACGCTCGCTTACTTCTTCCAGTGAGACTGTATTTCTCAGTTTCCCGCCTTTATTTCCTGAACTTTTATTTTCATCGAAGTTTTATGCTACCTACGTAGCCTACATTGCATCACAGCCTAATGACTAGTATTTTCCTTAGATCCTTAATCGTGAACAAATTCCTGTGAGGATGCTGACACGACAGGACTCAACTGATTCTGCAATTTACCTACGGCAGTTCGGGGCCAACCCAAGACGCAGCATCCTGCTTCGTACACTCGGTTCTGTGAATCTTGGGCAACAGAATCAAGTTCACCCGAGTCTGATTTTTAGGCTACAGCAACGCGTTCGGCTGCGTAAACCGCGAATTACTGCTTACTTATCTCCTTGGTGCTGGAATACATCCTTCCGTCGTCCAAATTTCTGGAGATTATTTTACCGGTCGTACCCTGGTTACCCGATTTGTAGGCAGAAGCTGCTCGCCCCTAGTCACAAACTCCTGGGTTCTTTCCATTGAGCTATTCTGTCACCATTTCTTTTTCAAACTATGTACGCTTAATTCCCGCCCCAGGAGAGGCAAACCTGCTGAAGAACACAAATGACGTTGTCCTGGGCATTAATCAATCGATGACTGCCTCTTCAGTCAGATTGCAGTCGTGATCAAAGGCCCACGAGCTGCCGCTCAACGTGTGGAAATGCAATACTATCATTTTTCACTGCACAGCGACAATCGATATCAACAGTTTCTTCAGCAATGCCTTGAACTCAACATCGATGAAGAGAGGTTTCACTCTCCCACATTGGTAAAGTACTGAGCTACGATTTACCTTGGTCACACTATGTAAAAGAAACGTTCGCAAAAGTCCGGAGCTTATTGTTCTGTGCCTCACGCCCGCTAGCTTCCTCTGTCCCCCATTATTAGACACTTCGCTTTGTCACCGCTTGTGTTCTTCCACACTGGATGTACTGCTCACCAGTAATTTTTCCTGGTCTATTGAGCAAAGACTTTAAATTAATCTCCAGGTCGTTAAAACACTTGTTGCGATGCAATGGTGTATCGAAGCTGACGTTCGCTGATATACTTGTATCCACTCATGTTGCTTATTGCAAGAGACTAGCATCAACAGTACTTGTTGACACAAGTTACCCCCTCCATTCTGTATTGTCTGAATGTGTTCCAACCTCGTCAACCATACAGAAGTACAAATCCATATATGCCCATACACGAACGTACCGTTCGTCAATTACCCCCTACCTAACTCTATTTTTACTAGACCACAACAATGTCGTTCAAGAATTAACAAACCGGTTTATGCTACCATGGTGTTATTCTTCTACAATTATTTATGCACTTTTAGAATTTCATGCTGTACCGCTGAAAACGTGTATGTTCTAGCTGCATCTTCACTCATTCTGGGTGCATAAAGCACTTTCTTGACTTTACACGATACGCACTCTGTTCTTGTTCATGTCACCATGTTTTTTCGCGACTTACAACAGAATTGATCGCTCCATTTTGTTGTCGGATGTCATGCTTACCAGCTACCCGTTTGCTCCACTTTTCAGTCCTGTTGAAAGCTTATTGCCTCGTTAATGCCACATTCTCTTTGCTATGTGCATGAGGATTTCTCCAGCTGACTCGGGTAACAGTGGCATTTTGTTTGTTGGATTCAACCAAGATAGCGGTAAGTCCCGGTTGTTTAGCATCACAACATTATTCACTACATGTCTTGGTATCCGTTACACAATTGTTTCCATCGTATATGAATATCCTTTGAGAAATCGACTACCATTGTTAACTTTCCGTTCGCGACCCTAATGCCCAGTCAGTTGAGTTCGCCATGGATTTGTGTTATGCTGCCTTCCCACGGCGTCCATACTTGATGTCACAATCAACTAATGCTTGCATCTGCGTTGTTCTATGCTGACACCACGGTTTTTCATAGAATGAACTCGAGTGCACATATTTATATAATAAATAGATTTTCATTCCATTTATTGCGACGTCGAGTTTTAGTGATGGATTCGTTCATTAAATCGTTTTACCGCCGACGCATGGTTGTGGACTTGTGGTAGGCTGTAAAAAGGTGCTTTGGTTCACCTCTCAACCCACTGAACGTGGTCGATATAGCTCACGCTCCAATTGTAGTCGGAAGTTACTGCGGCTTTTTATCCCTCTCTGTCAGGGCACCTACAAGCCACCTTTTAGCGATTCCACGTGGCGCATCATTTTCAGGTGTTACACATATTTTTACTGATATTTTTGATCGCATTTCTCTGCGCGGCTAAAATAGCCGTGTGACACTCCATAAAAATGGGCTAGGCAGGAAAACTAACCACGAGCTATCTGATCAATCTCCTTCACCAGTGTGTTACCCTCAACTTGTTTACATTATCCGTCCATATTTCGCAGAAACACAAGATCGTGAGGATTTTGGTACACGTAAGGAAAATCTGACAGCTTTCCTCTCTATGTGGTTCGAGTATTTCCTAGATCACTGATGCGAGAGAAAGCCATCATCAGCCTAAAGACATTATCATTTTCACTGAGAAACGGCAAGTAAAATATGCATATCGTTTTCATGTTGCTCTAGTGATCTGAGAGGTACGTTAGGCAATGCAAAACCTCATGGAAAACCGAATTACAGTCAAATAATGTTTAGGTTTCAATTACGTACACGTCAAACGCAAGGAAACCAGAAGTTCAATTGTAATCCCATGTCTAATATCCGATTTGCAGGTAAACTGGTTCACTGCGTATAAACGCAGTAACATTGCCACTTAAAATCGAGCACGACGTGACTGCGAGGTCGAAGAACTGAATCCGCATTTCTTTATCTTTTCAAACAAAATGTAAAAGGAATGCCGTGATAGAATTGATGAAAATAATGAACCTTTATGACGCATCAATAATCACTACATAGCTGTTCATTTTCGGTTGTTGACTAACTAATAAGATTAGATGACCATTATTCAGCGAGTAGGCATGACTAGTGCTCGCCTGGCCTGAAACAACGCACTACAACGCGTCTGTATTTTGCGACTCACGGGGATCCGTGATGCATAGCGGTTAAGTTGTTTGGCTTGCAGCCCCCACGCCGCTGATTCCAATCTGTGCTCATGCATTTGCTTGGGCGGCTGTGTGTGCCAGCTCGTGGTCCCACAGCTTCAAACTCTCCGGGCAGAGCGCTGGTGTACCCGTGATACCTCTGACCTTTTCATTACATTTATTTGTTGTGCTGTCCTTCCGAGAACAGAAAGGGAATCGTTCCGTTTTTTTCCTGCATTTTCGACGGCTTTCTATCAGCCTGTTTTCGGCATGTTACTCCTGCATATGTGCATCCTGCGGCCTTAACTTTAGGGCATACAAGAGCCGAGTGATAGCGTCATTGCGAATCGATATGCATACCATTGTTTGTTGTGACACGTGCACGCATAGGTACATTGCGTGCAGTCACACGACGTCATCGAAACCTTCAAAAATTCTCATATTGTCGGTCAGCAAAGCTCGTTTGGTTGTGATGAATTCTATCTGACCTAATCTCTGTTATCCGTTTTCACTCGCTCTCGCGTCACTACGCCACATCATGTGACATTGCAACGTATGCGAAGCCTGATATGAGATTGTCTTTCATCATTTATTACCTCTGTTTATCAACACAACATGACAGTTGGCTATCGACCACAATGTGTTGGCCGCCCTTCCCATTCGTCGCTGCCATCTTACAAATGTTTCTTGCAACTATTTCTCTCCAAGAGCTTCAAAATGGCGATACAACATAACATTCCAGCTGGATAACCTGAATTCAGCGTAGGGTGCATGATTCTCCCAATAGACACACTAACTGCTAATTATCGACTCCTAGCGTTGATTACTCGGCATTCCCTTTTGATTGAATTTTTCACTAATAGTATGCAAGCGGCTAAATAAGAACACTCGAAATACACTGAATTCAAGTTATCCCACTGAAATGTTGTCTGTTCTTACACTTTTGAAATATTTCTCGCTTAACAGTTTGTGTCGCATCGGTGTATGTGAAGTGCACGCGCTTAAATTTCCTTTAGCTACACAGCGTTTGAGATAGTTTATTTTTGGAAAGCCTACACCCAATTGATTGGAACCGTGATGTCTGCACCGTATGCGCTGTATTGATATGGTCGCCGCATCCCACCATTCACCGGCCTAGCTCATTGATCAATACTGCACATGCTTAACCAAACTGTCGCTTGAGTTACTGAAACTATCGCTGTGTAACAACAAGGCTATGTTTGACATGCTGAGGCTGATGTTGCATTCTTGATGCTTCTTCACCGCAGTTGGGCTAAACCAACTTACACTTAAACTAGGTCTTTTTAAGCTGGCTAAATTTCATTCCACTTTATTTGGTTTGTTCTGCCTACCTGAATACTCTTCTATTAACTGGCCACGTTGCTTACATTATTTGGGCTTATGTTCGGTAACTTTGTTGCGTTTGTAGCATTTTTAACTAACTTGCGGACATTTTATCCTTATCGCGGATTCGTTGCTAACCAACTTACTTCATATGCTAATTTAGCAAAGTGTTATGCCACCGTATCTGTATGCATTATTGTATTTGTTTTATTTCATCTTGTCGTTCCAGGTGATTGGCTGTTGCTTGATATCCCCGGTGTGGTTGCGCTTGATGTGTATGTTGACAAGGTGCCTACCTGTCTATTACCCACTACCTCGTCCATACTGGCTCCAGGAGACAGCTGGTCGTTGCTGGAGGGGACGGGATGCACGGTCCTTGTGGTCGTGCTAGGCTCAAAGAGTGGTTCCATGCACTCAGTGTGGAGCGGACTACAGTCCAGCCACCGCCTTGTGTGCGCTTGATTCCCAAATACAGTGTGCTTGTGTTTGCCTGTGAAGGAGTGTGGGCCGGCTCCGTTGATGAAACGTGGCTCCCATCCGCATGCCTCCCGGTCTTATTCCTTCGAGTTTACACTGGCTATGGGGCATGTGGTTGGAGCTGTGAGTGGTGCAGCGCAAGCCACCCATGGTCCCTCTGTAGGCGCAGGCATCCTGTGGCTTGCCACAGTGACAGGCAAATCCGAAACCGGATGCCGCCAACCATGTTTGACATTGCTTGTCAGCTTCGCACTGCGCATGAGATGGTTTAGACCCAGTTGGATTGGTGGAATGGTCAAATGATGCTTAAACTGTGGGTTTCACGTGCTCATCGAGCTTGGTCACTGGGTTGCAAACGTTTCATCACCGAACAAGATGACTTGCTCAATGCGTTATTGTGTCGAGTGCAGTGTCGCTGAGTTAGTCGTCGATCTGGTATCAAGGGAGTGAATTTGTTTGGTGATGAAATGTTTACAACCCAACCACCAAGTTCAGCCAGGACGTGCAACCCGGAATCATCAACCCCAGCTATCAGTGTTTCAACTCATTTTAAACTTGTGCGTCTTCCCTTTTAGTCATCCTTCACGATCTACGTTCTTTTCTGTAGACCGAATGCTCAGCTGGCATGTTGTAATGTGAACTCCGTCTGTCTTCACGTCTTTTGCTGGTACTGCATTGATCCCCGCCTGTCTTAGTTACATTCGTTTTCCTTCACTGTAGACAGTGTATCATCACCCAGTGCTGCTGCTATCTCATATGCTGCGAATTTTTGGGGTATCCATTCTTCACTGAATGTGTCACTTCCTACGGCTCGATATCCAATGATAACATTCATGCAGATAGCAGTATTGGGACTTTTTCTGGACGAGATCGTTGCAGGCTTCTTTAGCTTATGTTTTCTGCGTATTCACGCGTAATACAAGTTTAAATTTATTTTCGAGTATTTGGAAGGTTTCGGCACTTATCTACTTCATCTAATGTTGGCTGAATAGGAAAGTTCTCTATGCACACTTGTGTCCTAGCATCTTGTTTTTGTCTTTCCCGAACATCTTGAAAAACGGAGCGATATTAAGTATGATGTTTCGAAGCGGTACAGACGATGTGAAGTTAGCTACAAGCATGACTGCCTTTGCATTTTCGAATGCGCTTTCTCTGAGTATCTGCAACGTAATATTCCCTCTGTGTCTTATATAGTATAGCATGTATTCGGAGTCCGTAGTCAAAATCCTTAAACAAATCCTCACCTCTTTCGTTTTCTCGTTACCCGAACTTTTGAGTAAAGGACTATATTTGGACTCTCGTTTAGTGTGCCTCCTTTCTCAGAGAGGTAATTCCCATGTGAACATTGGTAACTCCCTGAAGGAAAACTGGTTGTCTTGGACAACTGGGACAACATCGTAGGCCGCAACTAGTAAACTTAAACTCACCTATTTGGTTTCATTCTTTGGCGCACCTTTTGTACCATTAAATTGCCAACCGCTATTGCATGATCACGATCTACTTCATAGCTCTAATTTTTAGGCACGAGGCACTGGAGAGAACTGATCAACTCACGCTGGCAGCTGCATTAGCAGCAACGTTAGTAAACACGTTGCGTTTTTTAACACATCTGGCATCAGAATGTGCCCCCAGGTTTACTTAAAGCACTTCTATACAGGACCACGGTGGGGGCTGTACTCTACGACGGGGAAACGGCCTTTTCGGTCTCAAAATCCCAACTACCCTTCAGATCTTTGGCCATCGTTTCCAACGGAGTATTGCCTGTGTCGAGTGACACATCGCTCGCACTACCCACGACAATCAGGTTTTTTTGTACTAACGAATACGACCACAAAAGTTGATCTGGGTTTGTATTAAATATTCTTGCCGAGAATGGTTTTGTTTTCCTTGGCGAATTTTGTTACCGTATTATCTGGGGGCTCAACCGTTGCTCTGGCAACACGAATGAAGTCGCTGATAACTAGCTTAGATTATGTTGACCCGCCTTGTCTTTCACGCTGAGCTCTTCGCGACCGACCGTGCACTTGCTTCCATATACTAAAGACATGACTGGCGATCGGCACTAGTAGGATGCCTATTGTCTGATCGGTTTTATCGATCAAAGTGTATTTGGTATTAAATTACGTGTGAGGTGTAGTTGGTTATGACTAGGCAGTGAAGTTACGGGAAAGCGATCTTGCCGATGTCGCCTTTGTAAGCGTCAAAAACGCGTAGAGTAATCGGACAATGCGTAGGACACCGATCCGCGATTTCTGAAAAGGATTCAACGATCGACACGTAACTGGATCTGGGAAGCATTCACCGAACAATTGAGAAGCCACAGTCAGTGTTGATCTACGGTACTGTTTTACAAATAATAGGATATCTTACAATATACTTCAGCGATGTCCTCAACAAAGTGGGTACATGCGGTTACCAAGTACAAGGATAACGCGATGATCTGCTTGTATAGAGGCAGTACAATGAATCGGCGCTGATGCCAGCGTTTGAAGCCAGTATTGTCACGCCAACGAACTAATCATGAAACAAGCAGTCAGTGATCCCATCACATTAGGGAAAAGATAGTCTGTTGGGGAACACCTAACAAAGATCTGATGGTGGGAACACATGTTGAGCCGTAAAGTAGTCCGCATGGATAGTATGTCCACCACACAGGACCACGGCATGGCCTGTCCTGACTCTAATGTGAAAGGCACAGACTACATAGTGTGTCAGAACTATGCACACAGGACAGTTATAGGGTTGGTATTTCAATAGTGCATGTTGACAAAGTGCCTACCTGTCTATTATCCACTACTCCATACTGGCTCCAGGAGACAGCTGGTCGTTGCTGGAGGCGACGGAATGCACGGTCCTTGTGGCCGTGCGAGGCTCGAAGAGCGGTTCCATACACTCAGCGTGGAGCAGACTACGGTCCAGCCACCGCCTTGTGTGCGTTTGATTCCCCAAATACAGTGCTTGTGTTTTTCTGTGAAGGAGTGTGGGCCGGCTCCGTTGATGAAACGTGGCTCCCATCCGCATGCCTCCCGGTCTTATTCCTTCGGGTTTACACTGGATATGGAGTGTGTGGTTGGAGCTGTGGGTGGTGCAGCGCAAGCCACCCATAGTGCCTCTGTAGGCGCAGGCGTCCTGTGGCTTGCCACAGTGACAGTGGAATCCGAAACCGTATGCCGCCAACCATTTCAATAGTGGATCAACGGTCAGAGGGAACGTAAGTCGTAAGATTGACATGGGAATTGGACTCCAAACTAGTGCCTACACTTTGTGACAATAAACAATTACGAGGAAGCAATCAAAAGAACATGAATCAACAAGGGGATTGCGAGACTTTGGTGGAGTGGCTGCAATTGTAGATTCTGCCGAGAAACAATAAGCAAATAGGAACCCTAATAACGGTATGCATGTACGGGTGACATGTTGGAACGGTGATTATCAGTTCAACAAGGAGTACTGTTGGATTTGGTGCAACAATCTTTAGCCAGATGAGGAGTGATCGCAATTGAACAAATGTACATTACGGCATTATCTTCCCACGATAACTAGCTGTTCCTGACCGTGTGTATGACAGGGTGTAGGTGCTTAGCTCTTGAATATTTATTCGGAGCACTTAGGTTCTAAATTCGGGCTTATCTCCTATGCTTTTTTTCTTGATGGTGGGCTACGATTTTATGTCAGCAGCGGAGTGTTGATGTACCATTGTTGCAGGGATGCCGGGAGTTGGCAGATACCTAATTTGGTCTTCAGGTATGTCTACGTTATTCGCGGTTTATGTAAACTCGAATCAGTGTATGATTTAGTCATAATGTGAAAATTTCACCAACCACTCACAGGTGGAACTTCCCTACACTATAATTTGTTAGGTGTCCTCCTGTCTGATGTGCTCTCACGTTGTTCCGAAGCCAGTAGAGGCGCATCACGTTTCGTTGTTCCGGACTGTTTCCCTGCCAGCAGCGGTGCTAAAGTTATTAGAGGCGGATCCGTTGAAGAATACTAGCTTGCAACCTCATTATCAAGCGTGGGCACTTTGATTGTTAGACGCGTCATGAACACTTGAGTTGGTCACCTATCGGCACCGGTTTATCTAAATGGAAGCCGATTCCGAGTTTGTATTCGTACTACTGACTCTGGTCGGGATTTCATGCAATTGTGCCTGAATGATGATCTGTGCATTAGCAACACCTTTTCGCAGTATAGAAGTTCGCCTCACACTGCTTGGTGCTCACCCAGATTAAGTTACTTGAGATCATACTTAACTTCATGTTTTGCTTTCTGTTACAGTCCTTCATCACCAGATTGTCGTTTGACCTATTGCTCTCACCTGCCTTTTTGCTTTGTCACAACGCTCACTCAATTAGTGCAAACTGCCAGCCTCAGCGAAGCGCTGCACCTACCCGTCGCTTGGACCCGCAGTTTGTATTTCACTGTCATCATCCATAGTAACAATGCTAGCTGTCAATTAATCAACCGTCGACTGAAATCGTCTCCGAGCACAGTGTACAAAGCCTTCGAATACTAGTTACCACTTATTGCCAACTGAATAGTTCATTCATTTCTGACGCTTCAGTTATTTTGATCGAAATACGGAAGGTGACCCTGTTTGGAATTTCAATTTTAGAGTGCCAATGATACTCTGAAGTAGTGTCTATCTAAGGATTTCGAGACCCATTTAGCTTCAAGAACACAATTCCATTAAGAAAAGTCCAGAACCAAAAATGAGTGCTGGGTTGGGCTTTCTGTTCAGCACATTCTCACTAGACCTAAACGTTTACGTAGCAGAGGCCATTTTGTAAGCGTCAAATCTGGCTGTGCTTAATCTCTGAGTTGGTTAAACAACTGGGCTATAGATGGTAGGCTACGTGGACCGAGGAAAATTGGTATAACAAACTTCCGCAATACAAACTAAATGCTACACATAGCAATAAGTGCCTAGATGGAGTTGACGCTTATAAAGAGTAATCTGTGCAATGTAAAAGTTTCGTCTTGTGAAAGTCTACCGGAAAGGGATTCTTAACCCAGCACTTGTTTGATGAAATGAGGATATATTTTTTACTAAGAGTTGGCATTGTCCGTTGTCCACTCATAAGTCTAGTATGGCTTCCCTCCGTGGAACAATGGCCGCGAAAGCTGGCTATTCTATACTTAACACCGCTGACTCTAGTGTTGGACGGGACATTTTGCAATTGTTCCTGCGTGTTTGCGATATCTTCGTCGGTTCCTGAATCGCCTGACTTTACATTCTCATTTCCCACTTTCGAAAAGCTTCTTTACTGACTGATATTGCTAATTTTGGACAAAACATCGAGAACTGGTGACTGTACTGTTGCTTAGTGTCAGTGATGTCCCTTCTGAGGCTAGACTTGCCGTTCTCTTCAGCTGTATGTTGCCTTTAAGCGCTTGTTACAGCCTTGGATTTGTGGGCTGTCCTTCCTAGCTTTAAAATGGACCAAGGGAATGTCATGCGTGTTATTTGTGTTTTACTTTCATCATTGTTACCAATCGGCTGCACCTCACTCGTACTGGATAGGGTCGAAATAAAGGGAGCCAACGCGGCTTTCCCATCGGTTTATTATACACTAACTAATTGCGCTCCATCTACTGTTTGAACAGCTTCATGTGGTTGTCTTTCGTGGCATGAGGCCCCTTTCAGTTCATGTTGTGAGGATTACAGTCGACCTAACCCTATTAAAGTCCAGGATACCGAAAACCCGAAGTCAGATGGCTCCACAGAACTGTTTTTCCACCTTGTAACTGTGTCCCAAAAGGGGAACAAACGGCATGTTGCAAGTTGAGTGCGCAGTTGACTACACGTAGGTATGTACAGGGTTGAAATGTTCCCACCAAGCTCATAAAAGTGCTTATTTTGTTGTGTTTTTGGCAATTACCTTCTTCGACTGGGGTTTCTTCTCCTGTGTGATGTTCACCAATGCACCCCACTTGACCAGTATCGCGTGTTATGCTATACAACGGCACATAGTTAGGAGTCTGGGAAACCGCCCCTAAGATCACGGCACATGGAAGCTGTCTCACTAATCCACTTGTATTTACTATTGTGATCGACACGGCCGCAATTAATTTCCTTGTTCACTGTATTTGTTCTGCTACATGACCTTTCAGCATTGCATTGACCTGATGATTCTCTTGTGTTTGCGTAAACAATTTTGATTCGGCTATTACATAGTGTTTCACGCTTCCGCATGCCTTTTACACCATCAAGATGTAATGGACTCTTGCAGCGCTAGGTTTACATAGCTACCTGACAGTTTTTGGAAATACTTGATCTCAATTCATTCATCATGATTGATGCATCACGTTTCTCAAGAGATTCGACGTCTTAGTGACTCAGAGGTCACTCGGCGACAGACAACAAACACGTTATGTCAAGGACTTGCTTCGTTAGCATCGCGCATCCATACTGAACACCGCTCCTCTTTACTTGGGGGTGGCCTATCATTCCTTCAGCAAGGTACGGTCACCCTGAGTTTGCGAGAGTAACCTAGCTGACTCGAATGCTACCGATCAGTCAGAATAGCTACTAGACGAGGAGTCGCCGCTGACCTCTCCAAAGGAAGCAACTTCGTACTGCAATATGGGGGTGGGCGGCACTTGTTTCCATTTCTGATTAGTTCTCTGAAACCGACCATCAAACCCCATTGGCCGCCTCATCACGCTCTGTCATCCGGTTTACTGAGGGGTTTACTACGCACATAGGAAAGTCTCTTATGTTTTAAAAAGACCTGGTAATATCCGTAGACCGCAAAGTATCACATTACTTTTCAAAGTACGATGTACGGTGCCGCAGTGTGGTCATGAAAAATATTTACTGCCCATTGAAGACACAGTGATTTTAAGAAACAGCCTCCTTCTTAGCTTGCGCAGTCTTGAATCCCCTATGCAATGCGCTATCTGTTAGGCACTCTGTCACCTGTACCTTTTCCTCCCCTTCACTTGTAGCTTTGTCCCCGTCCATTTACATTCCTCTTCTCTTCATTTTCCTCGTGTTGACTTCTTCATTGTGGTGCGACTCAAGGCGCTTCACGGATAAGCGATATTTCCCTACCTTTGTGGCCTTCCAACTTTACGTTTGGACAGACAGCAAGGCGTATGACCTACTCTAGAAGACGTTTTAACTGAACACTCTACTTGACGCCACCTTTCATCGATGACTTAATCGCACGTCTGTGGTAGTGGCGGCAAATTCAGAATGCGGTTCACTTTTCGGGTCATTCGATTTTATTTCATCACGTCCCTGGACCTGTCTCACCTAAGTGCGCTTGTTCCATCATCCTTTCAAACGGTTAGGAGCAGATTACCTACACTTTGTACGTGGCTCATATATCGAATTATTCTCCAATGCAAGATTGTGCCGTGGATAACACGTTACCGATTACTGATCATGTTAACTGAAACCAGTTTCATTTATCTGACGCGCCGTCTAATCTTAAACACCATAGTGATGTTCCGGACACATTAAACAAGTGGTTTGCTTGTCGAAAATGTCTGCCTTCCGAACAGCATTTGACGGTGAGTGTGTCGCTGGTCGTTAAAGTTCTGTAGAGCGACATACTGGTGCGAAATATCCGACGTCACTGTGCTTATGCTGATGAATTGTCTACCTTTTCATCTAGCCATCTTATCATCCCTCGTTGCATCGGTATCGAATGCGAGAGTTCGTTGTTTGCTGATAATCAACTTATAATTAGTGAACTATACCTTGGGAATCATTTTGCTGGAGCCTCGGATACAGGACATTTTTTCATCCCATTAGCCTGTACTCTAATTTCTAAATAAACCTGTTACACTTCCCTGAACGCAAACGTCCTTCAGCTTTATTGTTCCTGATGCCAAACAGTATACATTGGCTACTCATTGCTTCTTCAGCTTTTGTCAAGCAATACTTCATTATAATGGTATTCAGGGTAGACTTCTTACGCGGTCGAAGAGTAAGCTGACATTCTCCCATCCGATCTGTAATCTGGAAGGCTGTAGTTGTGTGCTAAACTCAGTTGATCTTAAACCCCAATGCCCATCTAACATGTTTACCTCTTTTGACCATGGAGTATTTCTGTACAACAAAAGGGTGTCAATATGTATGGTTCATTGTGCTTATCAGTTTGATATAGTGCTTTTTGGGCGATCAATATGAAGATTGACTGCTGTGGACGACTCGCGGCAGTCACAGGTCGTCCGCATTCATCGACTCCGACCTGCGTACCAATGTAATAATACCCGAGAAACTATCCATTCACTCGGTCACTGACATTGGGTCGAGGGACGTGCTGTCAAGGACGAGTGACGTAGGTACATTTGGAAGTAACTAGCGATCGATTAGACCGAACGCATTCATTCGGAAGAAATCCCTCTCAGTGTGTTCAAAAGCGCCATTTAGCGCTGCTCCGTGGTCCAATGGAGTTCACGTCCTGTTTCGCATCACGTTACAGCCATTATGCGGATTACTATCCTCCAACTAAACGGAACTCTTCCTGTTTGCTATCATCGCAACTCATTTGTCCTCATTCCTCTCTAACTTTCAATGTTTGACTATCTAGCTTACTATTTCCTTATCACTACTGATCAAGAAAGCCCCTTTCTGTTTCGACTAACACAGCGATCTTCACTCACAACAAACGGCATGTCACTACACAGGTACGTGTGCTTTGCTTCATCTACTATTAGAATTGAGCCATAACTCTTATTTCGCTGGTTAGCAAATTGGTCCCTTTGTGTCTGCGAATATTCGAAATCGCACTGTGGTTTATTAACATCAGGGCATTATAAAAGGCCGTCTCGTCGCGTAACGCTTTCGTTGCTGCTTTGTGCTATGATGCCATCACAACCACACTATTCCTTTTTCCGATTGACAAATTGGGAATTGCTTATGAGTTGGTTTTTAGTGTAGTTTTATTGATGGTTTTTCGCGGTAGCCCACAAACCAGACAGTTTTCCACGCATCCGGAAAGCCAATAGACAGTCGTTTCATCATCACTGCCATCGCAATGAGACTAGACCTTAGCGTGTTGCGATGGTTTGCGTACCCCCGTGATCCATTGAGCTATGTTTCAGAGCCACTCATACCAAATAGGTGAATGGTTAGGGGTCAGACTAACTCAGTCCCACAATCCAATCCTCTTTTTTTAAAACTTCGGCATGGGAGATAACAGGTCCACGGGTTATAAACTCACAGCTCGATGGGCATAGAGCACGAGCGCCACGCATTGTCTCTGACAATGGGAGGGCACCTTCCAGTGCCTAATGCTTTGCTACTGCCCGCCTCAAACCAAGCGGCCCCTGGACCAATTGGTGCAAACCCGACAACCCACCTGCGGCTGGCCGTGATCGCAGGTGCCCAACACAATACGGTCGTAGAACACGTGTACACTGTACTACATCTTCCAAGGCTGTGTGCGGCGGACCTCAAGCAGATCCCAATGAGTATCTGCAATCACAATCCCAAGCTGGACTTGCTCCCCACTACTTGTGGGCCAGGCTGTAAACCAAGGACGCCAGGTGGAGTCCCTCAAGCGAACTTCCATATGCCCACTGCCTTGTGGGTCAGACTGTTAAACTAACGGCTAGAGGCAGAGCACCTCGAACAAAACTCCTTTCTCCGAATGGCTAGCCAGAGAGTATCATATGCCCTCTCGACCACGTCGACAATACTCCCTCTTCTTGTTTTTATCTTTCCTCTCTCTCTTCTTTTCTGTCCATTGAGCAACAGACTGCCGCTGACCTCCAACCTGTTGAAATCTATACATGTGGCTCTTCCATCAAATCTATAGTTTCATTTACATTGGTTCTTTTAACGTCCGCACTCTAATTCAGATCGGCCAGCAGGGTGGACTGACTCTCACTCTTCACTCTCTGAGTATTGACGAATCTTCGACTCACCTGTTGATCGTTTTTCCGAGCTTGGTTAAGAGATGGCATACGTTTCACCACCATGCGAGGTGGCATCTTCAGTGCGGTAATGGGCAGTGTATAATGCTGCTTAAACAAGCTCGGAAAAATGATCAACAGGTGAGCAACCAAGCCGGGCTACCAATGTTCCAAATTATTTCGAATCTTCGACTCCCTGGTTCTGAATCTGACGACAGTGGCTCCACTCTTCGCGTTTCTGGCGATACTGAATCGACGGCTCAAGGTATTTACGGTGTTGGTGTTGCCCTCAGAAATCATGCTGAAGGTAGTCTGTTCAACTTGATATCGCTGAACAGCCGCGTGTGCGCAGTTTAACCTCGAACATATATTGGAGTTAATAGTCAGCGTCTGAAAGCAAGGTGCCTTTTCATCGCCCCAGTTTATGCCCCTACTGAATGCAGTTTATAGGGTATAAAGGACGATTTCTATCGACAGCTCTCATCTCTTCTTCGCATGGCGAAAAATACCGACATCGTGATTGTTGCTGGTGACATGAATGCCCAAGTGGCTCGTACCTCAGATTCTGAACAGTACCTGGGAGGGCGCTTCGGAGTCGATGCACACCGAACAGACAATGGTGATCGATTTCTGCAACTGTGCGCCGACTACAACCTTTATCTTGGCAGCACTGCTTTCCAACACAAACGTTCACACCGCGTCACCTGGCGCCCACCGAATCCCTCCATGACTTGAACCCAAATTGACCATATTGCCATCAGCTACAGATGGCGCAGCTCAGTCCAAATCTGTCGGCCTGTTTGGAGTCCGTGCCTGGATTCCGACCATGCTTTCGTGTGCGTATGCTTGGCGCTCACTCTTCCCGCTTCAAAGAAGCATCTATCTTCCTACCTGTAACTTGAACCAGCAATCAGCAGTTCAACAATATCACGACGAACCGGCCCACCAATTGTCAGTGATAAATGAGGTTAGTGAGCCTAACACTGACTGGGATCATCCCAAATGTGCCATGAAGAATGCTTTTGACGCCTGCTGTGCACCCACCTTGATACGTAACTTTGAATGGATCTCTGAGGCATCAATCAGCTTGATTTAAACACGGAAACACGTTCCCATGGGCACTGAGTTTCAGCGTGTTTGTAACTCTCTGGAATGACGTCTGACAAGAAGCCTTCGAGTTGACCGGGAATGCTGGTTGATTGCAAGGACACGTGATATGGAGAAATTCAGTGCTATTGGGAACAGCCGAGTGTTGTTCTAGCTCACCTGGAACACGGGTCCGAGAAAGCCATCAATAGCTGGGAAAGACGGACAGTTATTCGATTCTGAACGTCGTTGACTAGGCCATTAGGCGTAACATTTTGTAGAGCGGTTCAGTAGGGCTGTTGCGACACCGCCGCTTGCCGAATCGCCTGAGCCAACATGTCACACCTCCCATTTTGGAATAGATTCGACAAGGCTCCTGGAGCCGACGACCTCTCTCCATCTTTGCTGAAAGATGGTGGCGACTTTTTGTTGACTGGACTTGCTTCTCTAGTTAATACGATTTGGAACACTGAAGAAGTGCCTTCAGATTGGCGACTGTCAACAGTCGTGCCCATCTTCAAGAACAGTCAGCGTACTTTGCGCGGAAACCATCGAGGCATTAGCCTTGGTTCCGTTGCCTCCAAACTTCTCAGGGGCATCCTTATCCGACGACTTACTGGTCTACGTGAGAACCGAACAACTGAAAGGTAGGCTGGCTTCCGTCTTGGTCTTGGTTGTATCGGTCACGTATTTACTCTTCGCCAAGTGTTGAAGCAGAGATACACATACAGACGACCGACATTGGTGGTTTTGCTCGACTTGAAAGCCGCCTTCGACCGCCCTAGCTTGTGGCACTGTCTATCCATGAAGGGCGTGCCAGCTAAACTCCTCCGTTATGTAGCCTGTCTGCCGTGACTCCCGAGGCCGTGTAAGGGTCTACGAGGAAACTGTCTCCAAAGTTCCCCATAACATGCGGCGTTCACCAGGATTGCCCTATATCTCCTTTCCTCTTCAACTTTGATCGAAATGATCCTGAATGACTCGGTTCTTCCGAACTCTACCAGTTGACCGACTGACAAACCTGGAGTATGCGGATGCCATAGGCTTTCTTGTGTTTGACGCACTGGCTATGCATACACTACTGGATAGACTGACTTGTAGCGCTGCACACTTCAGCATGTGCTGCGCACCTTCAAAATGCAAAGTACTGCTGCAGGACGGGATCGACACCCCCCCCCGGTTCTAGCTATCACCGAACAGCCATTGGAAGTGGTGAATCGGTTCACTTATCTTAGTAGTTGTATCACCTCTGTTGGTCAGATCACTGAGGAAGTTAGTTCGCGTATCAACAAGACCCGTGTGGCTTTCCAGAGACTCAACTATCTGTGCAGATGGCAAGATATCAGACAGCGAGTGAAAGATAGGGCGTATAACGCTGCGGTAAGGCCAGTGTTACTGTATGGTTCAGGGACCTGGCTAGTTCGCGACGAAGACATTAACCGCTTGGTCGGGTTTGACCACCGGTGCTTGCGGAGTGTTGCTCAGGTTTGGTGGGAACACCGGGTGAAAAACGCTGAGGTCCGCAAGATGGTTTTTGGCAAGCAGCTTTCTAGTTCCTCACTCGAGTGTTTACTGAATCGTAATCGCTTACTTTAGCTAGGCCATATCCTTCGTATGCCCGTTGACCGGCTTCTTCGGCGTGCACTTTACGATGTGGCTGCACCAAGTTGGATGAAATCGCAATGTGGCAAGTCTATGACGTGAAGAAATTGACTGAGAGACTTGGTCAGACTGGATGGAGGCTTCAGGATGCCGCAGTCAGTGATAGTTCTGCATTCGGTTTCTTGCATCCGGTTGTTTATTTTCGTTGCATTCTGATTCGTTTAACCCACTTTTTTCTAGCTTCCACTTTCTTTACTTTCTATATGTTTTTAACCCCACTCTTTTGATATTGTTATCTATTGTTATTCTTGCGATGTGAGTCGTGGCAACTGGATCCACCGCACCTCTCTGCTCGGATCACAGTTGTTTAACTGAACTGAACTTAAAAGCAGTCGTTAGTAGTGCACATCCATCGGCTCCACCAGGGACTGAACTCTTGGACCCTGGTTGCCAAAGTTATGTGCTACCCACTAGTACTTGAGACATTCACCCGTATAACTTCAACAACACGTCGTACAATAGCTGCGATACATGAAGATGCTGCCCTAGGGGCAAACTCCATCTGCCAAATTCACAACTTACATGACATTGGAAGATGGACCGCGCTGCATGGTAGTTAGCTTATATGTTATGCCGGTTTGCTGCTATCATCCATAGACTAGTGCCATAAGCAGCTTGGCGTCGAGAGGTTAGTGGTTTTACTTCTGATGGAGTCGAGGAGTGTGCACTACTAGTAATTCCAAAAGAACGAAGCAGCCATCTATTGTTCCTCAGAATATATGGGTGTCTCACTTGGAAACTACCGCGAAGTAAGGGATTCTCAGTGTAATTTGTTGACCGATCGTCATGAGATTGTATGCAATCGTTTGTAGGGTTTTTTAGTCAATTCCCACGCACCCCGAACTTGAATACTTGTTTACCTATGTTTTTTATCCAACATACTCTCTTCGTAAAATATACATGTAATCAACAGCCCCAGAATTGTATATAGAGCCATTAAAAAACCATGGGAATCAAAAGGAAGTTTAATTCGATCTAACATAGAACAAGACACTTTTGTTTCGTTGTTCACGCGCCGACTTTTACTTTTTTGTCATTTTCAATGTTTTAGGCATGTGAATCAACACCATCTTAAGCACACTTATTCCAATGATTCCGGTTGCTGATCATGTCTTCAAGCGTGTCAAGCCACTGGTACTCCTCATCCTTGGATCCCCATTCAGGAAGTCGTTCGCGTCCACCGACAGCCAGAGGTGACATCTGGCTGGTTTCATGTGCTGTCGCCAAGTGAAAGGCTGACCACGACGCAGTCGCTTCTAGCCCAGATCTGCATGAGCGAACAGGTTGCGGCATAGTAAACGCCTACGCACCATGTGTAGGACCTGACCGAGCCATCTCAACTGGCGCAGCAAAGCCATCTTAATGAAGGGAATACTCGCATCCCTCAGGACTCAACGTCTAACGTCATCACTGTGAACTCAGTGTTGCCACCACACGAGCGATCCTCAAATAACGGTTCTCAAAGGCGTAAAGACGGCGCTTGTCCTCCACGTGAACTGGCCAGGCGTCATTACCATACAATGACTGAACGAACGGAGCCACCGTAAACGCGGTCCTTCATTGAGATAGAGACGTCCCGAAGACGCCACAGTTGCCACAAATTGACAACTGCTGCTCGGGCTTTAGCGATGCAAAGAGAAACCTCCTTTCCGATAGTGGTGCCAGCAGGAATAGCTCCAAAGGTAGATAAACCTATTGTTCATTTGTTCTCCGAGCTTGGCGGTTTTGTCGCTAACGTTTCACCACCATGCGAGGTGACATCCTCAGCGCAGTGATATGTAGCATGCAAGCTTACTAAATGAATCCTCTATCCATGATCGACCTGCAGGTGACTTTGAACGTGACAGTGCCGATTTAGGTCCCGTGACCTCTACCCACTTTCCCCAAGGCTAAAGTCGGCGCCCGAGTTGTTCTGCCTCAAACCGCGTGGCATGAGGTTCTTTATTTCTTTCTGTCGTAGTGGTTCGTATATTGAATCGATGTCCACGCACATGTTGACTGAGTGTTTCGTTGAGAACCAGGCAGAAATTGGAGGAGGAGGTACTACCACTCATCAATCCGAAACTGTGGGTTCGGTATGTGGACGACACTTTTGTGATAATCAGACGCAACCAAATAACAGTCGCACACAGCTATTGAATAACGCCATGGAAGGCATCCAATTTACAATGGAACTGGAGAAAGATAGGCAGCTCCCTTTCTTGGACGTATTAGTAACAAGAACCATGGAAGGCGAGCTGCAAACATCGGTCCACAGAAGAGGCACACACACACAGACCAAATTCCGAACTTTAATAGCAACCACCCGAAATGCCACAAAGTAAGCTGTGTGCGGACACTGTTTCGCAGAGTGCAAACACACTGCAGTACCACAGAAGTAAAGCAAAAGGAAGAAAAGCACCTACTTAAATGTTTCCAACTCAACGGATACCCACGAAGCTTCATCCGAAGGTGTCTGCATCACAACAACGTCAACATACAGCCTACAACAACAGCAGCAGCGGCAACAACAACGACAACGGAGAAACGGGTTGTTCTGCCTTATATGAAGAACATATCGGAAATGGCATCCATACTATTCAAACAGCACCATCTCATCGTAGCACACAAACCAACTGCCACGTTGAGAAAAACCCTTTCAAAACCAAAAGAAAAACTGCAGGCACATGAACAACGCAATGTGGTATACAAAATACCTTGCCGAGATTGCGAAAGGGATTATGTTGGCCAGACGGGAAGAAAACTGGTAACAAGGATACAAGAACATAAGAGAACCTGTGTAAAGCATTATGCATCATCGCTAGTTTCATTGCATGTAGATGAAGAAGGGCATAGCTTCAATTGGAGCAAAACAGAAGTCCTGGCACGGGGTCAAACAAGAAAAGAAAGAGAATTCTTGGAAGGTTGGTTCATAACGAAACACTAAATCAACATGCGTGTGGACATCGATTCAATATACGAACCACTACGACAGAAAGAAATAAAGAATCTTTGTCACGCAGTTTGAGGCAGAACAACTCGGGCGCCGACTTTAGCCTTGGGGAAAGTGGGTAGAGGTCACGGGACTTAAATCGACACTGTCACGTTCAAAGTCACCTGCAGGTCGATCATGGATAGAGGATTCATTTAGTAAGCTTGCATGCTACATATCACTGCACTGAGGATGCCACCTCGCATGGTGGTGAAACGTTTGCGACAAAACCGCCAAGCTCGGAGAACAAATGAACAATTGATTCCTCAACCCGAGCTACCAGTATTTCGTAGATGAACCTGTTTACCTATCCGAGCTGTACTCCTTCAAGAGTGGGCACGGGAGCGAGTGTGAGCCAATCCCGGAGCAGCACCTTAAATTTCGAGGGGGCAAAGCATATACTATACTTAGATGCCTCAACCACCAAAAAGTTCTGAATGAATTGCATACTCTGGATCGTTACCAAACGCTATCGTCTCAATTAGTCGTGCGCTTACGTGATAGTGGCTCCAAGCGAAAGTCTTGAAAAACCTCTCAACAGAACATCTTCGTTTGTAAAACTAAAGAAGAACGGGGATATAGGGCAGCTCTGTCGCACAGCGCTATTGATAGCGAAGAACGATAAACTCGCTGTAGGCCATCACTTTGCCAGCGACGGGAAGGTAAGGTACAAGTGGGATGGCTGTATACTTCTATGGGACGTCACTTAGCAAACAACACTATAGAGCAGGTCGATTAACATAAAAGGTGCCTTCGACTCAGTCGATCGATGTGCCCTTTGGGACTGTCTGTTGAGGAAAGGTGTGCCTGATAAATATGTAAATATTATCAAAGCGCTGTACGCGCATAGTTCGGGCAGGGTGAGGGTTTATGGTAAACTGTCGCTACCCTTCCGTATCACCGGCGGTGTGAGACAAGAATACCCGCTGTCGCCTTTCCTCTTCAACTTCGCTATTGATGAAGTCATGGAAACAGCGTTCGCTGGACACGACCTAGAAGGTGTGGAGCTACTTCCTGGTGAGCGAATTCTTGACTTGGAGTATGCAGACGATATTGCCCTAATCTGTGACAGCTCCCAAACATGCCAAATAGCACTGGACCGATTAGCACTGGCTGTCAATTATTTTGGGCTATGCTTTGCTCCATCGAAATGCAAAGTACTTCTCCAAGATTGACAGGGACCCAACCCTGCGCTAACGCTTGGTGGTGATCTGCTAGAAGTCGTTCAGGAATTCAAGTACTTGGGCAGCTATATTAGCACCCGTGGGATTGAAGATGAGGTTACGAACCGTATAGCAAAAGCTCGAGGTGCTTTTGCCAATCTCCGTCACCTATGGCGCAGACGCGACATTACTCTCGCCCTGAAGGGCAGAGTTTACAACGCAGCCGTCCGTTCAACTCTCCTATATGGCTGTGAAACCTGGCCCATCAGGTCGACAGACATGAAGAGGCTCGTCATATTCGATCATCGCTGCCTTCGAAGCTTAGATCATGTCTGGTGGGAGCACCGCGTGAGCAATGAGCGTGTACGGTGTCGCGTATTTGGTGTAGGAAGAGCGAGTGAACGGCTCAGCACGATTATATCACGCACCAGGCTCAGATGGCTGGGCCACGTGTTGCGCATGCCAGCACACCGACTCCCGCGACGTGCATTGTTTGCGCGTTGTGGGTGCGATTCGAAGAGGAGGAGGGGAGGCCAAGTGATGACTTGGTCGAGAGGAATGAAAACCCTCACTTCGAAGTTGGCGTCGGTTGGTGCATCCCGATTGCCTGGCTGGGGTCCTAAGGATGGTGAACACGTTTGGTTGGACACACTCGCTGATATGGCTTGGAGCCGGCCCCAATGGCGTTTGTTTTGTGAGTTTCTTTGTCCATCCCCCTCCTGCTTAGCATCCCCATCCAATCATGATCTCACCTGATAGGTATAATATGACTCTTTTACGGCAGCCAGCTGTTAGCTCTCCGGAAGGATGTCCATCCGTTACTGGGGACTCAGCGGGCGTGCCACCGTTTGTTTTCCTTTTCTTATCTTTTGTATTGCGGCACAATAGCTGAGGTGTTTTCCACCTCCAGCTAACGTGTAATGATGATGATGATTAACCGGTTCTAATGCAGCTCGTACGTTGTTGGGCCTGTGATGAAGATTGCGGTGTTCGAGGAGTTAGCAGGACATGAAGATTTTCACGCACCTGCCACCCGGACGGAAACCAACTTGTTTGTCATGGTGGTATGATTCACGAATCCGGGACAGTGTGCGAGGCATTACGCATGCCTGTAGCTCAAAGGTAGTCGAAATAAGACTAATCTCTCGATGGTTGACACATTAAGTATGGGCGCCTTTTTAGAAAATTGGGACTGTAGCTTATTCATCCCAGGAAGAAGGCAATTTTTCATCGTTGTTGGACTTCAGAGAACAACAAAGTCAGCTGGTTAGATTACCACGCCGCCATACTTGTACAGCTCTGAAGGAAGCCGATTTGAGCTGATAGTCATGAATCGCTTCAGTTGTTTAATTTCAAAACGGACTTCCTTTTTTCTGGGTGGATCCAGTGAAATGCGCCAGCGTAGGCAACTGCGTAGTGTGCGGTGCGCCCCAGTTATACTGCGAATGAAGGTATTCAGCCCAGCAGTCCAGACGTCTCTGCTGGTTGGTGATCGGAAACCCATCCGTATCTCAAATAACCTTACCGGGCTTCCTGAAGCCAATGGACTGGATGAGTCGGAAATTTTTGCGGATTTTACGAGAGAGGGCAACGGTCTTCATCCCCGAAGCACGCTCCGACCATCAAACCTCGCGATCCCTGCGCAGGCTTTGCTAGAGCGGCCCCGCTCATTGTAATCTGATACTGCTGGGATATCTGCGGTGGTCGGACAGCTCCAGAGAGCAAGCAGAGAACCGTCTTTAAGGGGCATCAAGCTAAACCACTGCTTGATTGTCCGGAAGTTGTCATTGCCTTCCATATACAACTCCAATGTTGCTCTATCTCTTGCGGTGGATTGCAACTAAGTGCGTCTGTCAGTGAAGACTGATAGCTCGCCTGGACTGTTCTCATTAATCTTCATTTGCTTCGTTTTTGGGAATGCTCCAAAACCCATGCAGATTTCCGCATAGACCGGCGCATGATCTGATTTGTAGGTGGACCAAAACGACCTGCTCCGACGTCACGCTGATTGCAATGTGATCACTTTGAGACTACGCTAGGGTTAGTGAACGGGGACGCCAAGTTGCGGAACGTTTCTTCGTATGTCTGAAGTTGCGCTCGAGGGAAACAAGTGGTTGTCTTTGCACAATGTGAGCAGTCTCTTTCCGTTATTCGAGCGGTCCTTATCGAGCGCGTAATGACCATCAAAATGATACTCCCGTGCATTGAAATCCCGGCAAGGACACCGACATCCGATTTATCAGTGTTGCTCGAGAGTCAATGAAGCTCTCGATAAAACTGGTCCTTGACCGTGCCACTACTGCAGTCAATAGAAGCGTACACCGAGATCATAAACGAGTTGTGTCTCTCCTCGCGATGCTTGTTGATTCAACACGAATTCCGAAGTCGAACTTCACGCAGTCGGCTATTACTCGGGAACCAATCCAGCAGTGCGACCTTGGACTTGTCACTTAGTGCTACACCTACACTAGCCAAATCCGGTGAGGCTGTTTCTGTGTCTGGCAATATGTAGCTCCGTGGCTAGTTGAGGATGTCAGCGTAAATTGTTCAGGGTAGATTTATATTCCCCTCATTACCTTATGAAAATTCCATGACGCGCATTCTATGTCAGTGTTTTGATGGGTCATGCACATTCCATTCCCATGGTATGATACCGTATACATAGGATCTGTAACAATCACTGACCCGTATGCACATTACTCATATCTTTGTGGGACTTAATGCAAAACAACCAGACTTGCAACCATCACGAGTGCTTCTGCTTCAAAAGTCCACTCCATCTTGATCATGTGACTGAAACCTTTTTACGAGGCGGCTGAATCCATTACTTGTTGTCACAAGTTAACTTGGCTGAGGAGCAATGGTGGCGTGCGCTTAAACGAACATGGCGTTCGCGCAACCATTTACCCTCTCTCATACACCACACACTTTGTTACCCTAAGTAGACATTTATTCTAGAATATTCTTTTTGGGTTCTTACTTGTACGAACCACTGTAATATTCATTCGTGTCGATTTTCAAAGCATTACACAGCCCGGACAATGGAACTGTGTTCCCAACTGTTATGGCTACCTTGTTCGCGCAATTGTGATCAATGGATACAGCATTTGTTGAACATAACGGGATATTACACTTTGTTTACACGGGTAAACTTATCACAAATAAAGCACATTACGACCTAAGCAGTGAGTTGGTCATTAGGTTCTCAACTCTAGGACATACCTACAATAATAGCAAACCTTTGTGGCCGGATTGATTCTTGTGAACAGTGCTCTTGCTACTACCCTCTCTGAGATTTCACGCTACGCATTAAGTTTTGGCTTCCCAAAAGTTTTACAGTTTCTCTCATATACAATGCATTACTGTGCACTGATTTAAGTACTGATTTAGGAAGCCATCTTGCAATGATATTTGCGTGGTTATTTCATTCATCTCTCTAGGGTTTGTCGCTTATATTCAGCGGAATATCGAATGAGTGGTATTTAACTTCCTCAGATCTTTGGCGATATGTTGTACGGTGCATACTTGGTTTCCCCACTGAAATCGAACCACTTGACATACTACACATGCTTACAAGCCGGGTGCCTTTGTGCAATATTGCACCGGGTTTGGTCAACTCGCGTGGTAACCTGATAATAGCGTAACAAACAGTATGAACAAACTCATCGGACTCGGTCGTATCAGCGTTCAGCTAGCGTATCGAAACCACAGGTGCTGTTGCATTCGTCTCCTTACTTTCGGCTGTTGTTTGCTCCGTTTGACCTTGTTTTGGTTCATTCTTCTCTAATTATGTTACTATTAACCTAGGCATCTGAATCAATTGCACTTCGGTGAGCAGGTTGTCAACTAATCAACTGCACTGAGTTCAGCAATTAAGCACTCCATTGTTTTGTTGGTTTAATTTGAAGCAGGGTGACCACCAACTCACTTCAGCCGTTTGTTAAGAATCGTTCCCAAGGGGCTAATCTGCTGGCGCTTGCGACGTGATCAAGGAACACGGGCGATGGGCTGCCCCTATCACGTCGCCGTGCACATGTGTTCCATTAATCTACAGACCTCACGAATTGGATTGCCAACCCTGTGCCATGTTTGATCACCGTACGTAACTTACGCAGCCAGGAATATCCTGTGCATTATCGCCACATTTGGCGAAATGCTGCGGCGCTCTTAGCCATTCGGTTGCGGGATTGATGTTATGATTCTTATAAGCAGTTGCGGCTTCATGCCTATTTACTCCATAAATCACCGAACTACAATGGGCCACAGAATCCACTGTCTGTGCCACCATTGAACATTCGAGCTATCTAAGACTTAAATAATAACGACGCTAATTTCCAATAGCCTGTCAGGGGCTCCATGTATTCTGACCACTTTTGTCATAGAATCGTATTTGCCCGTCCTAAACAACCAAATATTTCTCTCTGTTGTGTTCCATATTCTGTTTCGAAAACTTTCTTTTCCCTTTCCATGGTTTTAATGGCTTCAATCTATTCGTAAACTGCTGAATCATTCAGGATATTTAACCGACAGAGTGCCGCTTGCCTGTTTTAGTTTGCCGAGACGTCGACATTTAGGCAGTTGAAACCCACTCTGTAAGCAGACCGAGTTCGTCGTCAGTCTCGCCTTGCCTGATGGTCAGTCAGCGTCGGATGAACTTAGACCGTTTTCGATTTACTAATGACGTTACACATTAAATGTCTCTGTATAATAATAATAATAATAATGATAATAATCATAATCTTGCGATGTTTACCATTTACCCTCAGGTTGTTTCGCAGTAGGCATGCAGAATGGGTTTCGCATATTCAACTCCGATCCTTTGAAACAACTTGAACGCTTTGGTAAGTCTTTCTACCCTTAACTCCCCTTCTTTCAGTCAATCGATCATTAGATTACATGCAATTCACAAGTGACTTGTATTTCGCATGTTGCAGTGCGGTCGAAATCTGCCGATTATTTTTATACGCAGTCTTATCTGTGTAATTTTTATATTTCTTCCTAAAGTATCGGAACTGGCTTAACAGAACACTTGAAATAAGCTGTGTACTTAGGCGCATGCATTTACTCCTTTAAGAATTCCCCTCTCATCGAACTATGCTTTCATCCATTCTATTCAGAATTTGATGTTCGCGACGGAACCGGAGTTGGATTTCTAGAGATGCTTTTTCGTACCAACCTGCTAGGTATTTTGGGCGGTGGACATCATGCTCGTTTGCCCAGTAACGTGGCCTGCTTGTGGGATGGAATAAAGCAACAATTTTTCCTAGAGATTTCTTGTTCTTCGGAAGTTAAATCCCTACGCCTGCGAAGGGACAGGTATGTCTACGTTGGGTTTGATAAATTCGAAGCAATATCATTATGTTTATGAAATCGATTCCCATATTTCCTGCATTGGCCTATTCATTGACTAGTTTCAACTTCTTCGTGAGATTCAGCACAATTTTCTCTACATATTTTTGATAATTTTCAGTGTAGATGATGAGAGGATTGTTGTGTTCTCCAAGCTAGGCAATTTTGTTGCAGACGTTTCGTTGCTAAACTAGGCAACCTCCTCAGTGCGGCTATAGAGGTCTGATTTGCAGTCTCGTAAGCCACTGCCAGATACAGGTGATCGTCTCCTGCTTTGAATGTATCCGACTGGCTCACGTGGGTCAACCAAGTGGCCCTCCCAACCTGGTACTTATTTTTGACCTCACCTGCAGAGTTTCGAAGACACCTTCGAGTTCTAGATGTTTGTTGCTTGAGTTCTGGTCCGAACGCCAGGCCTCGAGGAACTCACGCACTCTGTGGTTTTTTACTCTTCCAAGTGTCTTGGCGTTCGAACTGATGGTCTTCGGCATCCATATGTACTGACATCAGTGATCTTTTATCATGGCGGCGGATGGCCCGACTGTGTTCATGCAGTCTTGTGCCAAATTTCCTCCCTGTCTGGCCCACGTAGTACCTGTCACAACTTTGGTAGAAAATTTCGTAACTCATACCTGATGTTTTTTTCCGTACTTAGTTGGTATTTTGCCCTGATAAGGTTACTCCGAATGGTTTCTGTTGCTTCATGTGCCACGTTGATCCCGTGAGCCATCTCAGGAATTCCATGGATGTAAGGTAGGACGGATGTTTTCCTTTCCGGAATGTGTGCTCAGTGCACGAGATCCTGTGACGTATTCTCCTTCACTTCTGCAATTTATTTCCTATCACGGACCGTTTTCCCAATTTATGGTTGTGTGGCAGCGAAGCGCCATTTCCCCAAACCGATATATTGTTGTTGGTACTGACCATTTGCGGTTAGCAAGACATTCGCTCGACCGAAAGCGAGCTCAGTACTTACCATTCGCTCAAGTGTGTATTAATGGTTCTTAGGAATTCTACTTTATTAGTGACCAGCCGGTGGCCGATCGATTCAAGCGTATGTTTTGTCCCCCACGGATGGCTGGCTCGATCTTGCGTAGGTGCGGGCAACTTCTTAATACCCCTAACTTGCGGCTGTTGGTGGTTGCGCGGCAGCGAAGCGTTGGTACAGTGTGTCGGCATACTATTGATACCTTACATTATCAACGGAATCCATTACCGAGTGAGTGAGTATTTTCTGGTTTCGTATCCCTCTTCATATACCCCAACAACTACATATCCTGCTGCTTCCGAAAAACATTTCGATGGGTTAGCGAGATAACCTTTCTTGTATGACGCTTTGCTCATTTTCAGCTGTTTCGTGGTTTTTTCTCGTTTAAAATAAATGCTCCGCACGTCCTTTCTGTTCAGTTATTCGTATTTTTTCGCTCAGGATTGTCATCGTGCTCCTGGATGCAGTCAAGGTGTACACCTTTGACCAGTCCCCGCAATTGGTCTATGAGTCTACAACATTTCCAAACCCTCATGGTCTGTGTCATATATGCCAAGCACCCGACAACCCCTTGATTGCATTTCCGGGTAAACGGCCCGGGTCACTACTTCTGGTGAACGTTGGCAACGTTGCGGCCGCGTCTTCAGTGTCACCAGCTACCCCTTCGTCCACCTCTGCGAATAACATGCCCCCGAGACAAATAGCTGCTCACGAGAATGCTCTAGCCTCCATTGAGATGAACTCCAACGGTCTCTTCCTTGCCACTGCTTCCCAGAAAGGTACGATCATTCGAGTGTTTTCCACAAAAGACTGCCGGCTACTTCACGAACTCCGGCGCGGCATCAATCCAGCCACAGTTACCTCATTGTCTTTCAATTCCACCAGCGATCTGCTATGCGTGACAAGTGAACGGGGCACTGCGCATATCTTCAACTTGAAAAAGGAATCTTCCACCAGCGAAAAGCATCGCACCAACCCATCCACTTCCAACCCACGTGGCTTCACCAGTTCTGGGTATGCCTACATTTCATTAGTGACCGTGGGGAAAATAAATTTGAACGTCTTATTCCTCAAGGCATTGGCACACATTGTGCTTCTTGGCAAATTCGGAACTAATCTTGTCGCTTAATCGATTAATATAGTTCATATAGACGCATTCCGCTGTTGTCCCGTCCGGTATGGAATGCGTGTAGTTTCTTTTCCATAACCTAGAGAACGACTCTTCATATTTTGGAACCATGTTCTCACCATATTGCGTCTAAGTCACTGTATTTGGATGCTAATCACTTTGGTTCTGCTTATGGTTGGGGCTCGGACGGTGCCTAAACTCTCTCATAACTACGATGTGTCATACAGACAATCCCAAGCCGCATCCGTTACGTCTACGTTCACTGTTACTCTGTACCGCTAGAGTGGGTAAACAAACGGCAACAGATGTCAAGTTGTTCACGTACCAGCTGTCAGTCTGTGCCAAGATGTCTGCCATCGCTTCTGGATAGGCTTACGCACACTTCCTGGCAGTACCGTATAGCATTGCACTTTTGCATCTTAAGAGCGTTGAGTACCATTTCAACACCTGGCCAAGGCGCCTTCGCTCCCCAAAATTGCCAAGTCACTTATTTCAGTAGTGCCCAACCTTTTTGAGGTTGTTACCCACAAAGTGGGCTCGCTATAGACAATTTCCCCGTATAAATTTTAACTAAACTGCGGAAAATGAATGCCATTCTCAATTAATTTTATCACTTATACGAAGAAAACTCCTACCTCGGTGTAATTTTTATTAAATCAAGTTATGACGTACGTTAACAAGATGGTTGATATTGCTTAGTTCCAAAAGTTTATGGTATAATTTCCGTGGTTTCGGCCAGTGCACATCGTAAGCCGTGATCCAAATTCATTCGCTTCCTTGCTTTGGTGTGTGATTCCTCATCAAACAGGAACAGATGTCAATGGCTTCTCTTCAAAGTCCCTCTTGGATGACAGCGCCCCATCATCACTCTGTATCGATACGTCCTGAACACTAATCGCTTGTTTTGTCCCTTCTACTCTGTAAACATTCGCTCGCTCTTTTACCTGGTCAGCTGACCTATGCTGGTGCCTTATTGTTCACTCATCACTGTAATTCGTCCCGGTGAACGACTGCCTGACGCAAAAGAAGCAGATCGACGTGCGGGCCGATAGTGGCGCCATCTAGCTTTGCTGCTTTGCAGTCTTGGATACATGTTTTAGATAATAAAATGTATTCCCGAAAATTACGTATTTCACTAACCACTAACTAGTGATTAATCACTGATGGCCAATTATTAGGTAGTTAGCTGCATGCCTCGATACAGATGATTTTGTTACTAATTTTGTTTGACGACAGATTGATGACCCAATCCTTGTACTTACGTTTACCTCTCGCATAATTCCATTTTACCCCCTGGAGGGTAATTACCCCCAGATTAAGGATAACTGACTTATCTGAATGGTCTTGCCACTACTGACTGGAGCATCATTCTTTGTCGTTACACTTGGTGGCTTTTCACAGCGTCAAGTACTTGTGGAGAGGGTTGAGGGTGATCATGTTGAAGGAAGGTTTTGTAATCCTTTGGTTGAGAACCCTAATCATTCTCCCGTCTAGGCCTGAGCAACTTGACAATATCCTCTCCACGCAATACAACAGTGACTTGCTCTTTAAACAATTTCTTGAGGCTTTGGTCGTCGCAGAGAATAATAAACGGCGCCATATCTGCTACGTCGAGCAGTGTGGGTACGGGTTCGTATGCTACTGCTGAGGACTTTCCGTCCTCTTATTCTCCCGCTAGCGCTCTTTTTATCCTTATCGTCCCGCTCCAACTGCACTTTTATCCCCCCTATTTCAACCTCCCAACTATTGATCCTCCTCCATCTTGCTTCAATAGTCGCTCTATTCCAGTCAACAAGTGCATGTTAAAACAAACAGACACCTTCAGTTCATCTGTTTCCCTTTGGAGTCCTCGATCCTCGCTAGGACTGGCATGCCTCAATGTGCGCACTTAGCTACAGATTGGCCAACAGGCAGTACTTGCCAGGACACTAGAGACCCTATCCGTGCTTACCCTGCGGTCCCTCACATGCGACGCTGGTGGCACATTCTCATTGGACCTGTCTGGAGATGACGCAGCTTCAAATGTCGGTCAAGCCGGCGTGAACATTGTTTTGAGTCCGCGGGATGAAACTGCCCTGATCGATTGGATCCCAGCCAACAGCCGGATGTGCGCCGTTAAATTAGCTGGTTCGTTCCAGGCTTTGAAGTCGCGTTGGGACAAACGGCGCCTTTTGTCATTGTGGCGTACGCACCCACAACCTGTAGCACTGGTTTGGTGATTTTTATCGCCAGCTTAATGATCTCCTTCGTTAAAAGAAACGCACGGATACCGTGGTGCTTCCTGATGCTCTGAACGCCCAAGTCGGAAAATTGTCCTCTGACAAGCTTCATCTGAGCGACCAACATGGTGCAGGCTCTCATAATAACGTTGAGCGGTTGCTACACCTATGTGAAGATGCTCGTCTCTTTCTCGTGAGCACTAACATTCGACACAGCACCCGCAGAAGAGTGACTTGACGCCCACCAGCATCGAACCATGGACGCAAATCGATTACAATGCGATCAGTTACCGCTGGAGAGGATGCATCCAAAACTCTCGCACGATTTGGGGCACAAACGTGGCCTCCGATTACGCTCTTGTGTGTGCCAACCTTCAGATGCGTTTCGGCGGACGTCCGCAACGTCATTGTGGGCGCATAGACACCAGCCAACTGGCGAAGCCAGGTGTTCTGAATGCGTTTCAAAGTATGTTGACATTCTGGCTGAGTAAGCGCCCACTGAACATAGTTGAAGATCACTGGTCCCCTATTTGCCAGACGTTACTATCAACAGGCATGTTTTCATGTGGCAAATCAAATTGCCAACCTGGACATTGGATCTCTACATTGTCTCTAGAGCCTTTGGATGCTCGCCGACGTATTCCTGCTGGAAGCGAATATTATGAGACTCGCAAAAATCTCAGAGCAAAACTGCGTGCTAGCCTGAAGGGAGATCGAGAAGCCAGTGGTCTCATCTTGAGTCGGAAATGGAAATAACCGCTGTCTTTGGTTACCATCGTAAGTTATTCCGTGTGTTACAGGAGACCTGGTGTTAACGAGACCGTACATGGCAAGAGTGGACAACCGACCAACAGTTTGGAGTGTTGGGCCGAACACTGAGAAACAGCTCAATTAGTCAGAGCTGTCAGCTTCTGCACCGCCCATTGATCACCCTACTCTAGACCGTCGCCGTGAATTTGCCCTCACGCGCAGGAACCAGACTGTTGGAATTGAATAAGACAGCAGGGTCAGATAGAATTTCACCAACCCTCTTCAGATTCGGCGGAACTGTTCTTATAGATGATTTACACGAGTTACTAGTGAAACTGTGAAAGGGGGCGACTGTCCCAACAGACTGGAGCCGCTCCGTCATAGTCCTAATTTTCAATGGAGCTCCCGTTCGAAATGCGACAGTCATAGAGAAGTCAGTCTGATCTCAATTCCCTGCAAATTGCTTGCGTTTGTCATTCTCCACAGACTGACTAGCCCTCGTGAAAGCCATATTTGCGAGGAGAAAGCCGGGTTTCGTCGAAATCCTGGCTACATCAACCACATTTATACTTTAAATCAATTGTTAGAGTACCATCATATTTATTGGCGACCTACCGTGGTCCTGTTTTGCGACATCAAAGTTGCCTTCGATTCGGTGAATCGATATGCTCTTTGGGGCTATCTGACCAGGAAAGGTGTGCGCGAAAAATATGTAGCTGTATGCGCATAGCTCATGCGGAGTTGCGGTTTATGGCAAACTGTCGCCGCCCTTAAATATCTCCAGCGGTGTGAGACAAGGTTACCCGCTGTCACCTGTCCTCTTTAACTTCACCATTGACGAAGTCATGAAAACATCTTTCGCTAGACACGACCTACGAGGTGGAGCTAATTATTGGTGGGCGACTTCTTGACTTGAAGTATTCTGACGACATTGCCCTCATATGTGACAGCTCCCAAACGTGCCCAGCGGCAATGGCCCGATTAGCACTGGCTGTCGATTATTTTGGGCTACGCTTTGCCCCCTCGAAATGCAGTCATTCTCCAAGATTGGAAGCGACCCACCCCTGCACGGACCCTTGGTGGGAATCAGCTTGAAGCCGTTCAGAAATTAAAGTAACTGGGCAGCTATATTAGAGCCCGTGGGATCGAAGATGAGATTACGTATAGCAGAAACTAGGTGTTTTTGCCACTCTCCGCCACCTGTGGCGCCGACGTAACATCACCCTCTCCCTGAAGAGCAGAGTTCACAATGCAGCCGTCCGTTCAGCCCTCTTATACGGTTGTGAAACTTGGCCCATCAGGTCGACAGACATAAAGCGGCTAACTACGTCCGATCGTTGCTCCCTTCACAGCTTAGCGCATGTCTGGTGCGAGTATCACGTGAGCAGTGAATGTGTTCGGCGTCGTGTGCTCAGCATCAGGCTCCGAAGACTGGGCCACGTATTGCTCAAGCCAGCACATCGACCCCCGCGTCGTGTGTTGTTTGCGCGCCTGGGCTTCGGATGGAAGAGAAGGAGGGGAGGCCAAGCGATAACTTGATCAAGGGGAATGAAAACCCTGAATTAGAAATTGGCGTCTATTGATGAATCCCGACTGCCGGGCTGAGGTCCCAAAGACGATGAACGCGTCTGTTTGGACACACTTGCTGATAATTCGAAGAGCCGGTCTCAACAGCGTTTGTGTTGTGAATTTCTCTGCTTTTGACTCCTCCTCCGATTACGATCTCATAGCAAATGAATATTGTGATACATTATATCACTTGCTTTTTGGATTTTTTGTAGTGTAATTTTTAGTATATTATCTTTTTTGTATTGCGACACATTAGCTAAAGTGTTTCTCGCCCTCAGCTAACGTGTATTGATGATGATGATGATGATGAATTGAGAAACCTTCCAACGACGGGAGCAGTAGATGAGTTGAATTGAGCTTTACTCTTGAATCTTAATTTTGTCTAAGCAAGTGTGAGCATTGCACCGCGTTTATTGGTGCGAAAAATCTACTGTCCATTTGTTTCAGCCATTTTCTCATGGAATTCTCTCTTGGATCATCTGTGGAGAGTGAACGGGAGCGGTACTAAGCCACTAGGCAGTAGCGACCATTCAGTTCTAACATTTGGTTATGTGTGTTATGCCAATATGATTGATAAAGCGAAACCCAACGAACTCTTACTGACTACTCCAAGCTTCATAACTTCGCGATAATCGTTGACTAAAGCCTACAGACTCACAGTTCGGCTAGCGACTCGTAGAATGAATTGAAACGTATACTGGGTCATACGAGCAGCCTCAAAAGTTGTACCATTACGGGTGTCACGCCGGACCAACAGTTGAATCCGAAGCAGAACACGTAAATGTGTCGACAGAAGAGATGATATTTGGACGCAACATACGCCGTGGTATCACATGGCAGGATTACAAAGCAATTAGAAACTACTGCACGTCACTTATTGGAGCAGACAAGTACTAATGGCAGGAAACCATGGTATACTGGTGTACGAACGACAAAAGAAAGGTTAAAACTGGAATACCACCAAACAAGACGGCCGGTGGCTTAATGGCTACTGCTGTGGATACAGCGGACGCACACTTACGACGACGTCGCACTTGTGAGTCCTACAATACCGTGAGTCAGATATTGTAAATGTTACACGAGGACGATACCGATATTCACGGCTGATAACTTTTATAAAGTTTTCACCATATTTCGAAAGAGTTGTACAGAATTCATTTCTATTTGCTCTATAATACCAGTATTCAGTATCACCTGAAACTAGTAACGCAACACTCCCATTTGGATTGTAATAAATATTTTACTCTCCTGGAATCTGTTGGCATTGGAATACACTACCAACACATGCGGTGAACGCACCCGACATTACGAAAGAGACTTCGACTTTCATCTTGGTGCTAAACGTTACACAACAGTGTGGTTAAGTGCGGTATCTTTACTACTAGTGATTCAGATTCCACGCTAGAACATTTTTGATTTTAATTTTCTTGTGTACTTTCCATCCTGTGGGTCTTGTAAAGTTATGATTTTTATCTTATGCTACGCTACTGAACTATTGCCAATAGCTGTGGTGAATATTATGAAGTTAACCCAAAACAGTCTCACTAGTATCATTCGAAGCAATCCTTTAATCCCATCCTTTGTACTGGCGTCCCGAGCTGGATGCACAGGGAGTTTCGGCGACTTAATCGACATTCGGTCAGCACATCTTGGTCGTCGTATTCCGAATTCTCGGATTGCGAGAATCCATCGTGCGTAAGCAATCTCCACGCAACGGAGGAATATCAACCATGCAGGTGCACAAATGCGTGATGTGTATCCAGGCAAATGTTTAGATCGACCCACACATCCTGTGCTAAACTGTTCGATCACTTTCCTCTTCGCTTTTTGACTCCTTTCGAATGCGCCTAACCTAATTCTAACAAATCTCTTTACCTCCACGAACTCTTATCACAGATCTCAAGAATCGGTAACCAACTACTTCGCCAATGTAAGTCAAATCCGATGCATTTTGGAAACCAAATACAAAGCCATATGCGCTTTCAGTCTCCTTAACCCGAACATCCTCATAGGTAAGTTCGATGCTCACTTGTGTGTAAGCTTTTCCTAACAGGAAATTTGATATGCTTATCCTTGATGTCTTCTCGACGACAAATTACTGTGGTTATTCTCTTCCTGAGTGCTCCAGCAGTGGCTAAACCAATCTCATGAGCTTGGAAATTTACCTCTGTGGAAGTTATGGGGGGTTTATATAGTGAAACCTTTTCACTGTTTACACAAGTCTCCAAACCTGCGTCAAAAGCGAAGCATCTTCACAGTATAAATTGATAGAAACCTGTTTTTATACAAAACCCTCAGAGCTGACATATTTTTAATCGGCTTCGGGCTTTTTTGAGATACGGACTTTTAGTTTTCGTTTATCAGGAACGAAGGCTAGTCGCGGAGCTGAACAACGCATTCCGACTGTAGATCGTCTACCGGATGACAAGCTATGTATAACTAAACGATACCCTAAACGCTTTTGCCCTGAGCGATCGTTCGACTTCCGTGTACTTCTGGCTTTGTGTGCTTAGGTGAGACTTAGATACAGAACTGCGGTAACATATTGATGGTCTGTAAGGTTGTCCTTCTCGGTGTTTAATCACAGCGCTGTCATTAATCTTTTCTTTGGCACTGCTGCCGCGAAGAGACTGATACCATGTGTTGCCCGCTCTTTCGATCCACCGCGCTACAAGTGATAATTTTCAGACGTAACTTATACCGCCGACGGATACACTCGATCTCGACAACTCTCATGTTGGTTTGGGAAAAGCAGTGACTCATTTCCATCAACATTCAGCTGGAGTAGAGCGTTGAGCTGGGTAAAGCGCATGCACCATCATTTGGGGGTCTATACACGACGTCCGGTGGTTTGTGGCCTCTAGGTCAATCAAACAAGATTCATTCGCATTGATCATGACCGCAGTTATATTCTCTACTGTCGATCAGCGCACAATTGTTTTGCGCCTGAAAAACCCCGTAACCACATTCTCTAGCGCTTAACCTGGTCGAACTCCCTATTAAAAGCTGAAAGTAGAAACTATTGAGAATATCATCTACCCATAGAACCCTCGTCGGTGTCCCTGCCCCCTTTTCTTCTCACTCATTAGAGACAAGCTTCTTTCTTTACGAGTACCCGATACAATAATCCTTCAGTGTAATCGTGCCACTGGCATTTGTATCACCAGATTTCTTAGCACTTTATTTCCGGCTATCAAACAGCAGCATCTCCAGTAGCGAAAGCACCCGTAAGTCGTCTATTTCTGATTCAGCCTTGGCTTTGCATTCACCAGTTCTGAAGCCGCGAACAAAGTACATCCACGCGATCCACGCAATCGGATCAGTTGGCATTTGGACCTCACTGATGATGTCACTGCCAAGGGAACTCGAAGATACACACTCATTCGTAAAACTCTCGGCTCCAGAAAATAAGAAAAAAGTAGCAAATTCTTCACTATCAACTTTTATAGCTTCTAGTACCGATTTAGGGCGGGCAAAACTAGCCCGGTTAGCGTGCGTTGAAGCAAAGTTTATGCGGTCCCAACGCTACATCGCTCCAAACCAACCTTACATGAAGCATGTGAATAACGATTGGTGCTGCAGAGTAGCCCTTACGTTGCTTTCAGGCCGCTGCAGCCATCAGTAAGAGCAAATTCCGCAAGTGGATCTCAGAACCCGATGCAGGTTGTCGCCACTTGTGGTAGTACATGTCCATCTGGGTATACTTCAAATAAACAAGCCGAGGTATGCTGCGTCTGATTGAGGATGATATTAAGTGCTAATCATTTTTGTAAGATGGCAGTTAGTATCGAGCGTAAGACAGTTGATCATCTGCGTCGAGTGGTTGCGTAGATGTCAGAAACAAATTGACCATGCAACTGGGGCGGATGGGTCTGTACTCACCGAATACCTAACAGGCATATCAATCGGATGTTGTGGTCTATTACAAGATTTCTCTCACCCCGGTGGTTAAATTAATCTCAAGAGTACCAGTGACACTTGAAGCCAAGGCAAAACTTTGTTATCCCTTCCGTTGTATACACGACTCTCCGAAATAACATTATCCGGTGGTATTTGCACCTGTTTCCAAAATGGGCATGCTGCAAACTGTCCGACTGAGTGCAAAGTATGGTTGGCGGCATCCGGTTTCGGATTTGCCTGTCACTGTGGCCAGTCACAGGACACCTGCGCCTACAGAGGGACCATGGGTGGTTTGCGCTGCACCACTGCATATCCAGTGTAAACACGAAGGAATAAGACCGGGGGCATGTGGATTCATCAACGCAGCCGGCCCACACTCCTCCACAGGCAAACACAAGCATGCTGCATTTGGGGAATCAACCGCACACAAGGCGATGGCTGGACCGTAGTCCGCCCCACAATGAGTTCATGGAACCACTCTTCGAGTCTAGCATGGCCACGAGGACCGTGCACCCCTCCAGCAACGACCAACTGTCTGGAACCAGTATGGACGAGGTAATGGGTAATAGACAGGGAGGCACCTTGTCAACATTCACTTCAAGTGCAGCCACACCGGGGATGTCAAGCAACAACCAATCATTTGAAATAACATTATCAAATAAAATATATCGGATAATGTAAACGGATATGACGACATAAACACTCGCTAAATGAGCATATGGAGTAAATTGGTTATCAGCGAATCCGCGATGTCCAGAAGTTATTTAAAAAATACCACGTGCCAAATTACGCAGGTTTACTCCAATTAGCATGAGCGACGTGTGCAAGTTAGTGGGTTATCAGGTACGCAGAAGGAACCAAATAAAGTTGAATGACATTTAATCAGAATAAGTGTGGGTTGGTTTAGCCCAACTGCGGTGAAGAAGCATCATGAATGCAACCTCAGCATAGGTAATGGACAGGTAGGCACCTTGTCAATATGCACATCAAGCGCAACCACCCCGGGGATATCAAACAATAGCCATTCACTTGAAACGACAAGATGAAATAAGATAAATCGAATAATGCATACAGATATGGTGACGTAACTCATCGCTAAACTTACATATGAAGTAAGTTGGTTAGCAACGAGTATAAAATGTCCACAAGCTACAAGCGCGATAAAATTAACGAAGAAAACCATAATCAGCGTAAGCAATGAGTGCAAGTTGATGGAAGGTTATTCAGGTAGGCAGAACAAACCAAATAAAAAAGACCTAGTTCGTGTAAGTTGGTTTATTATAGATTCGTATCTTTTCATTTAACATCCTTAGACGCGAAGCATCCGTGCAGTGTATTTAGCGGTGGAATTTATCCTGATCCCATTAACTCTGATCATTGCTTTGATTCATCTCACTAGTCAGTAATAGTTTCCGTTTATAGCTATTTCCCGTCGACCTAATATTTCGCATCAGATAACCACCGTACAAGCTAATACGTTTATTTCGCTGACACATAGTCGCAATTACACATGTCAGGTAATCTCTTTGTCTCCGGTCGATTTCAGTCCTTGCCGCCGATGGCTCGTACTACAAATACAGATTCACTCCAAACGGTGCAGTCACACGAACGACTTTCGTTAACTTTCTGGATTTCTACGATGACGAATCCGATTTTTGATTTGGTTCCTTTCGATCGTTTTCTACCAACTTTCTTGTACCTAATTGACAAAACGACCCGTATTTTCACTTCGGTTGACTATATGTTTAGAACATCCCGACTAGACATCCATCTGGATGTCACGATTCGAATGTCCAGCGCCAATGATTTCAGTGTCGATTCAGTGCCTACGATCACAAACGCCAAATTTTTTCATACATAATGCTACCGATATATTTCTTCTTAAAAACCCATTCGCAATGATCGGGAATTTTTGAGAGAAGTGCGAGTCATGTTATGTGAAGGCAGTGGAGAGAATTCGTGCGCTCCCTACCAGTATTATCAGGCTGGGAATCGCATTTCACTGAACAGCGACATGAATGTCACACGCTAAATGACTATCGGATCTTAGCCATTTTAATTGCTAAACGCTGCTCCACACGAGACGAAGTCATTAGTTTTTCGCTCGATTTTTCCGCATGACGCGGCAGCTTTTTGGGTTCACTGTTTTATGCGGGTATCATTAACGAAATACAAATAGGGAAGCCATTTCTACAAAAGTTCTAGTGTAGGTTTAGTTCATTACGAACTGCGCGAGCGCACAGGCGAATACGCCATCTTCCACACGCAAGCCTGAATGACATTTACAGACATGTAAAACCCTGTGTTCAGCTGTTCACTAAGTTAAGTCCGCGCTATCAGCTGTGTAAACCGGTGATCCCTGGCTACAATTCCTGACGAGCCGCCTTTTTGACGCAACTGCAAGTAGGCGGAATTAGCTAACTTTTTGCTTACGCACGATGCTTGAGCTGAGTTCGCAACTGAACTGAATTTCAGGTATCGAATTTGCGCAACGCGTTTGTTCTGCACACGTAGCAGACCACTAATCCGTTGCAAGCGGTTACTTCAAGTGACCTTATCGCAAGCGGCGATGAGGGCTTTGATCCGGACGTGTGTATTTGTTTCGCAAATTGAGAGCTGGTTGCACTCTATAACCAAACATGCAAACGAGCTTGACGGTATGCTCTGGAGATACGTTTAATGGTCGTCACTAGAATTCATAGTACGACCTGAAGGAGCGGTGAGCTTGCGTAGATAACAGCGACACTGGTGATTGCAGTAATAGCATCCAAATTTCCGCTTACCCAAACAAACATTTTACTAGCCATATGTTGCGAAACAAATAACGATTTATCAGAGGAACCTTGCTGGATAAGCGTGGTCGGCAGTTGCACGAAGAGCCATGACGAAATTTTAATGGGGTTTATCTTAAGCAGACCTAGGTGCAGGATTACGAGGGTATCAGTGGTAAGCTGGCACTTTAAGACGTTTCGGTATCACGCAACAGTCACCGGTTGGCGCGTTGAGACCATCAAACTTCACGATCACCGCGAAGACTTCGTTTGAGTTGATGGCGCGGCAAAGTACATTTTGATCGGAGTTATGTTTGAGAGTTCGGCGGCGGTCGAGAAGTGTCAGGGAGCGCGCGGAGATCTAACTCTTTGATCGGCGGTGAGCAAATTCACACAGTGATTGGCCAGAAGATAACATCGTATCCTGCAAGAAGTTCCAACGCAATTCGACACCAGTTAAAAGAGCAAAAGTTAAGGCGTTTGTCAACAACAATTGGTCGATGGATCAGTTGATAGCCTGTTCGTATCAAGCTTACAATGCTTCCAAAGTGCATGCAAATGTTCGCACAAAACAGTGCGTGACCAGAATCAAGTTAAACAGACCAAAATGACGTACAGTTATGTATGTTACCTAGTTACATGAAACTGATTGCAATGTGATCTATTTGAGACTGCATTGGTAAAGGAGGACGCCAGGAGTGTCTGAAGTCGGTTCTCACGAGAAATAAGTCAGTATCTTAACACAAAGTGAGAAGTCTGGTTCCGTTATCGGAGCGATTCTCGTACAGTGTGTGATGGCCACTCAGGTGATATTCACTTGGTAGCAGGCGACCGACACGTGCAATGAAGTCCCCCGCGAGGACGACGACATCCAAATTGATGGCTTTGCGCTGAAGTTGGCACTAAAAATCGTTCTTCGTCGGTTCACAACTACAGTCGGTTGGCGCATAGGCGGAGACCACGAACAGGTTGCGTCATTCAGCGCGGTGCCTGTTAACTCTGCATGAACCTTGAAGCCGAACTGCACATGATCGGCTGTTAATTAGAAACTAGTCCAGTGCGGCCTCGGCTTTGCTGCTTAATGCCACATCAACGCCTGCCAAACCAGCTGCAGCCGCTTCTGTATCGACAGAAAGACGCAGGTGGTATGTGGTTCCCTGATTCGTTAAGGAAGTCAACTTGAATACAGTGCTCGGGTCCTGCAACCTAGTTTCGGATAGACAGCACATATCAATATCGAGCGAATCCCGACGCCCGAACAGGTACTCCGTTCTGATGTTTCGCTTTCATACAACCTCTAGCGGGCTATGGCACATGAAAGACTCGAACTTAGGTTGCATGTCTGAATCACTACACCACGAGTGTCCCGCTTTTTTAACCAACCAACAAAGTTCGTTTCTATGAATCGGTGGGGCTCGAAGTCGTGATGCGTTTTTCAAGCAGACTCAAGTCTCTGGGCTGTGGCGGCCGACACAACTTACTGGTTTTGAGGTAGCCCGGCCCACTCTCCCCTTCTGTGAACGGTACTCATGAAAAAATGCGTACAATACCTTAGGCTGATTGAAAAGCCGCTGCTCCGTGGTTACCCTGCTTTTGCTAATGCCGGCGAAATATCACCAGCGCCCTGAAGATAAGAGTCTACACTGTTGCCGTCTGCTCAACCCTACTGTGTAGTTGCGGAACTTGGCCCATCGAATCGATAGACGTAAAGAACCTACGCAGTGAACAATGAGCGCGTTCACCATCTTGCTTATAGGGTAGGAGGATCAAGTGAACCGGTCAGTAACGTTATTTTACGCACCAGACTGATGGTTGGGCCATGTGTCATGCACAATGGCGCACATGCTCCATCGATGTGTTTTATTGGTGAGACCGGGGTGTGAACAGGAGGGTAGGCCAGCTGATGACTTGGGTTGGTGCCTCCCGGGTTAAGGTCTGAAAGACGCTGAGTACGATTGTGTGGATACACTTGTTGACAAGAGAAACCTCAGTGGCGAGTGTTGTAAGCTCCTTTGTCCCTCCTCATCCCGTTTAGCCTTCGCAACTAACCACGGTTTCAACGTCGATGAATGGTTTAAGAAGCAGCATGTTACTTGTTTTTTTAGTTTTCATTTTTGCCACTACATAATTGTGGCGCGGCACAATAGCTGTTTCTGGCTAATGTGTGGAGTAGTGCATTCCCTCGGCTTTGTAGGGGACCGGGAACCATGGCCCAACTTTTGAAAGCAGAGTCAAGTCTCCGGTCCATGGTGGCCGAGGTGATTGAGCATCTAGTTTTTATATGGCATAACTCATTCTCCCCAAACTAGTCTTTTGTGAACGGCATACTGGTTGTAATTCTGTAGATTGATGGGCAGTTTGTTCGAAAGTCGCCGGTCGGGATGCTTCGTCTTGTACAAAGCACCGGAGAGCAAGCTGATCTACATCCCGATTCTACATACTCCAGTTTTTACCGCCAGCGTCACCCGACCTCTATGCAACCATTGCGGTAGGCTACGGGGCAAGCGGTGCTGCGTTCACAATGGAACATGTCCATGTCGATGCCCTGCTTTAAGTGCTCTGCAAACGATCATCAAGAACCGGTTGCAGATCCATGGATTGTACCAGAAAGGTGCACAGTGGGACCCAATCAACCTCGACCAAGGCATTAGCACATGCAGCTGGCTTTCCTATGTTTTTTCACATTTAACTTGATTGTCCATAGCACTTAACCTCGCAAATGACATCTGCAGCACACGCGACGGTGATACATTCAACGAGTGCTTGACGCACGTTTAAAGCTATTCGGATTTGAATCCTTGGAAATCCGAAGGAAGTACTGATCCCATTCCATCAAGGCGGTCCAGATGAACGCCGCACACGACCGTGAAACCAGTTACAATGGCAGTACACATTGATGAAAGAGTAAAATGAAATTGGCTCAATCGGAGGGCGTTAGGGCAAAGTGAAAATCTAAGTGGAAATTGCCTCAAAATTCGATAGGAGCACTATTTTGATACTAAGGACAGTTGTATAACTATACATCCCTGGTGGAATGAGGTTTGTGTCCCTGCGGTCAAGTAAGCTCCTTCCAATGACGAACTTAAACCCCATGTCCTTGGTAACCTAAGGCTAACAATTATTCTTCAACATACAAGCATGGCTTCATTCGGTTTTTTGCGACAACTCCCGTAGAACGAAGGAAAGGGTAATTAGAACGACGCAACACATAGCTGAACTATACCCAGGGACCCGAGACCAAAAGGCATTTGCCTATCGAGGTTGATGGAGTAGGAATCCCGGGAAATGTCACACTGTGCCCACCCCGGCATCTGTTACTTTATTCGGGAAGTTAAAATGCTATCGGTTCTGCTTACGTAACTGGCTCCGCATTTGGTCAACAGAGGCGTGATAAATTCGGTGTTTCAAGGACAAAAATGCTCGATAAACATTTTACGGTTTTATCAGAGAATGTGCGTTGCAAACGATGTCAGTAATGCAGCGTTTGAAAATTCGAAATCATTGGATCATCTAGCCGAGACCATAAATGAAAGAGTACATTCTACAATGTGACCCTGAAATGTGTATTACAACGGAAACAGCCGCCCGGATCGATACGAGCCGAGTAGCATCCGTGAATGCCAGCACTAAATAAGCAGTGGATTGTGGGAGTTAGTGAAACTGAGTCGCGAGTGAAGGCATTTAATCATAAATGGATCTAGACAGATTCAAGTGAGATTTGGATTGGTGTACAAAAGCGCTTTGGTAAAAATCTGTAAATAGTACGCTATACAATTTGAGGCGAGAGAAGCCAATTGCTCATTGTAGAGTTTTGGAGTGCAGTGTTGGAAGAGATCTTTATATGGAACTGGTGGCGACACGTACGTTTGACAAGTTAGAAAGTATCGATGAGAAAACGAGATCAAATCATCACCGTCGTTAACGAATGAGGAAACCGGATAATGAAATGCAGATGCACGAGATGCTATAAGCAACCAAAGAAACACATTCGTTGGTGTTTTCCTAACTCTAGCTCGGTGTAGAATGTTTCCAAACATCTGGAGCACTGAAGTTGATTTTCAGGGTGTTTCCGTATGTAATGGGATTTCAACGTGCAATTTTGCGTCGACGAATACTCACAAACACGACAACGAAAAGGCCGCTCACCAGTGTGGGTGCGAATGTGAACGGTGAGATGACTTTTCTCAACGGTTGCGTACTTACACAATGGGCACTCGTATGGTTTTTTGCGGATGTGCTGTGTCATTATGTGTTTTTTCAAATGGATCTTTTGCCGGTGAACTTTTCCACACATAGTGCACTTGAATCGCGGCATGGTAGAGAGCAAAGAACCCCGATTTTCTCCATGCGGAGCCACCGAACATTGTTGTGTAGTGTTTTCGATTGGTGACATAAGGTCTTGGGAATGGCCTTCATTAAATGTCCCTTCTGACCCATGCGCTTTCATGAAACTGGTGGATAAAATATTAAACGTAATCGCAGGAAGCGTGTTCGCCTGACAACCGGACGTCACCAAAGGTAAGGGAGCAGATGGTGAAGACTGTTCGCCAGTGGAATCAACAGTGACATTCGGTGCATCAGTGGAATTATCAAATCCGAGGACTGTAGGCTCGATGGTCATCAGGTCGGTAGACAAAGAAGCTTGTTCTTGTGTTTCGGAAGGTTGGTTTGATAAGGTACCTGCTGGATGATCTGGCTTGAGAACACAGTCTAAAATGTCTGGAGGGCTAACTGCGACTGACCCAGTCGGGGACGCCAATAACATTGCTATATCCGAGTAATTCAGCTCCCCAAATTCCGGTTCTAAATCAGTCTGAACTTCTGAAGAGGTTGTGTTGGGCTTCCTGATGGTTGGGGGGCAAGGGCAGCATGAAAGAGTCAACGACTGAGAGGTTACTGTCGTATTCTCCGTTAGACAACATCGTGTGTTGCAACGGACGAGAGACATGCAGCACTGACCACTAGTAGTTGGAGTATCATTTCTGCCGTTCTGGTTTGCAGTAACTCCCGGTGCAGGCGGGACACAGCGTGACGTTGAAAGGGAGCATGTGCCAAAAGCTGTTTGTAGGGTACATGTGCCTTGTTTGAGATGTAAGGGGAACGAGGGGGGACAGTAATATCCGCATCCACAAGGTGAGGAGACGGGTAGACTACAGCTAGTGGAGTCGCAGTAACACAGAGCATCGTGGGCATCAACGCAATTGCACGCGCAATGGCTACAAGTGGATGTAGAATTACAGCAGGAGACATAACCGCGCTTCTTAGATGCTAACAAATTATTCTGAAGCGAGCTTATGATGGTCTGCGTTCCCACTGAGGCGAGCTCGTGTTTGGATACTTCAACAACAGAATGGTCTAAAGATTTATGAACATCCGTGTCCTCTGATTGATCCGGTGATGTTTGGGGAAAGCATATGCTGCGACTTACATCATGTATCAATGTATCCGACGGAGGTTGTGTCGTATTTACAAACAACATCTGGTGTTCCGATTGCACATGCAGTAATAGTGGCCACGGTGTCGGAAACTTCCTAAAGCACTGTACACACTCCAACAAATTTGCCACAAAATTGTCGGTAGATGGTCGGGATTCAGTTGTGTAGCTGGTACAACTGTTCTTTTTGTGCTCGATAAAAAGGTTTATATCACACAGACGGAAGTTTAGGAAACAGGCTCCACAGAATAAAAAATCTGAAACCATACTTTAATATATCCGGATAGAAGTTCGGGCCAATAATCGGGGATGCGGCTGAACTGAATTTAGCGTCTGAAAAGAGAAGAGTACATTGAAACCGGTGGGTAAAATAGACGATACGAATTAACAAGCGTTACGATAGCCCCAAAAGTCTATGCGAGATCTAACAGCCTAAAGAACATTCTACTTTAAGCAGAAGTAAGGCTGAGAATTCAGAACGTACCTGACAGAAAATGGAACACGATAGGCTGGCTAGCGGAACAACCTTCTCGTGGTGCCAGCTGGGTGGTTCGGGTTTAACCCCTTCCAGCAAATAGTTCGGTGGCAGTGTTCCAGTACGTGGTGGGTTTCCGCCTGGCAAGCGTTCTCCCTATAAAAATCCACAAATGTCTGCTTAACAACACTGTGACGAGGCGGATGTGACTCGCAACTAAGTAAAATCACTGCCCCGTGGATATTCGAAGAATCCTTACCAACCTACGGACACCAATCTTCTACTCTTACATTGCCGACGATAGCAAACATTCAAGAATGGAGCAGCAATTGTACAAGCACAAAATGGTTGGAGACATCCGGTTCCGGATTTTCCTGTCACTGTGGCCAGCCACAGGACGCATGCGCCTACAGAGGGACCATGGGTGGCTTGCGTTGCACTACCTACAATTCCATCCAAACACCCCATATCCAGTGTAAACCCGAAGGAATAAGACCGGGAGGCATGTGGATTGGAACCATGTTTCATAAACGGAGCCGGCCCACACTCCTCCACAGGCTGCATTTGGGGAATCAACCGCACACAATGCGGTGGTTAGGCCGCAGCCCGATCCACACACAAACCATGTGCATATAACCACTATTGGAGCCTAACGCGGCCAGGAGGACCGTGCACCCCGTCCCTCTAGCAACGACCAACTGTCTCCTGGAGCCAGTATAGACAACATATGCACTTTCAACATGCACATCAAGGGCAGCCACACCGGGTATGTCAAGCGATGGGCCAATCACTCGAAATGACGATATCAAAGAAAATATATCGATGTGGATAAAAGCAATTCCACTTTATTTGGTTTGTTATGCCTGCCTGTTAATCTTCTACTAACTTGTGCACGTCACTCATGTTAACTTGCGTAACTTAATCACGTGGCATTTTTTAAATAACTTTCGGTCATTTTTACTTATCGCAGATTCGCTGATAACCAATTTACTTCACATGCTATTTTTGCAAGCACAATCTACACAGCTACATACCCACACACAATTACATACTTATATACCATACCACCCCACACAAACATACATTGTTATGGCAAGCATCTTGGAGTTTTGAAAATTATTGATCACGCATTGTTGTCAAAATGATCATGCCTGTAAAGGCGCGCCTCGTATTGTCGAGATTAAAAGTTTAATTAATTTATTTATTCAGAAGTCCTTGTGCGAGTACACCATGTCGACACTTAGCAGGTATGATTGTACATGACAAGTCAGCGGGTTAAGACGGTTCAGACAGGAGCACTGAAAATATAGGCCAACTCGAGTCCGGTCAAAAATACTGCATTGCTTTCTACCTCACCACACACTCTATCATCACCGATCAACACACGCTGGTGGACTACGTTTGATATGCAAATCGCGATGCTCGTGCTTGTGGACATAAAAAAGTAAGGACAGCGGATCTTGAAGAAAGGTCAATGAGCTGACAATCGTCAGGCCAAATTCCGATAGATGGAAACCTGTCGGTGGGCCGCAAAGTGCCAAGCATGTGGATGGCCAGAAACGACCCATAGTAGAAAAAAGGTATCAGTAGTATGGCGTACCAACACCTCGCTGCCACGCAACCACGAACAGTCGCGCGTGGGCTGAGTATACCCCGAGATCGCCAGCACCAACGCGGATTCGTACCGATGATCCCCGGATTACGACCACCGGCATACTAACTATGTAGGAGCGAATAGCAGACAGAAAATTGACCTACATGGTCAACGCTCCATCAACAGCAGTAAACAGGAGGAGGTAAATGTATCTATCTTCCAAATGGAATTGTTTATTCCAATAATTAAAGGTGTACGGATCTTTCGGAGATTGTTGTCATATTGGGTAAGTTCTGGGATTAAAATTCGATTAGGTCGATGTTGGCCAGACCAAACTGAAGTAATAGAAATGTGCATGGTGTCACTGAAAGTATCGGGTTTCTATTATGCATATTCAATACGGTAATCACAAGCTACTTCGGGATATAATGCTCTGATATAGTTATCAGAATGCGAAAACACAGATCATGGAAAAGTGAAAGCTTCCACAAGCTCTGGAAGGCCCGAGCGCATTGTTAAACGGCCCAAGTTATGCAAAACAGTTGGCTCCAACATGGTTCTAGGTACAATGCCGGTTGCGGATCAAGAAAAATTCAGGCAATGGAGAGCGGAAAACGCCGAGTCTAGAGTAGCATATTTTCGAAGGGAAATGGGTGGCAATCCAGGAATTGATGGTGGTCACGCTGTCAACGATTCTAGCCTATTACCTTTCATCTGCTCAGGATTCACTATCACTTTGGTTTTACGTGTCTTGCCGTGTCAGCAAACTGCGGTGTCGTGCCAATTCGCAGAGTAAATAAAATTAAATAAATCATCAGCTATACAAATTAACGGCACTTTGTTGCCGCGCGACCACCACCAGTCGCGCGTGGGGTGAGTATGCCTCGAAGACACCCACCTATACGCAGATTCGAGTCGATGTCCTTATGATTGCAAGCCAGGTGTGCAGAACACTCGCAGAGTGCAGGTGTTTGAATCCTGGTTTGAAAACCGAGCGGGACCGACTAAAGAACCTTGTGAAAACTACGACAAGATATTCGGAGCTCATCCAAGATGGAACGAATTCGCAATCTTACGTCTCTCGTTGTGCGGGGCAACCCATTCTACTCTAAGGCAAGAGGGAAGCTTTTCAAGCAGGTCTACCAGGAATTTATTGTTTGCTATCTTTGTACAGAAGCTTAGAGCCGTCACCTCTATAATCTGCAAACAAGGCAATGAGGCGTCACGCTACTGCAGTAGGACAGTATGCGCACATGGGTAACCTATTAAGCCATGCTCAATGGAAATTCTCAGGGCCACTCACAAGGAAGTAAGAGGTCTATGGACCACTTTCCATAAGGTTTAACCATATAGACAATAACATATGGATTGTGAGCTCAAGTACATAGCAAATCTACCGAAACTGACTTGCATCTGACCGTTTCCGCAGTTGTAGTGACTGCCATAACCAAAGATGAAAGTAAATTATTTTAAATAACTCATAGTCTTCGTGAGACCACGCAGTGGCAATCATCGATCTGTTTTTGCTCCCCACCAGTTTACGAGTAGTATTATCGAGATAAATAATGCAAGCAGCGTCTCTCAAACACTTACCCCGTTATCCTTTGGGGAAGGGAATTTAGTTAAGGACAGGAGGTGAGAACCCTAAAGAACCATTACTAGGGTGGTCGAAAGAAACGTCTGCACATAAAGGCGTGAACGGTGTCCTTTCTCGCCCGTGAGTTCCTCCTCCACTTCAAATTTTTCCATAGTTCAGTCGTTTAAGCAGCAACCAATAACAATGACGTAAGTCAGGCATTAATCTGAAAGTTCATGGGGAAACGACAGCGTACCAAGGCATGATCAGAGTCGATACAGGTACTCCAGTACGAGCAGCAATACAGAATGGAACCACGCCACATGTAACTTATGGCAACGTGGTAAATTTGGGTCCATCGCTGGTCAGCTACAGGAGGACACCAAGTGGCATTTCGTCACCCACTGTGTCTAAAAGCAGTGATACTTAGAAACAACCGGTGCTCCGCACACAGTTGCAGGAAACACTCGCCGTTGTCAGTCCGTTTGGAGTTAAGCCCATAATTACCACCCAGCTGAGTTTCTGAAGAGCTCATACGCCCTAGTGCGTTCATATCCCCTGCAAGTACTGCAATATCTGAACTAGTAGCAATGTGTAATAGCGCGTTCAGTTCGTGATAAAATGTCCTTGACAGCATTTGAACTACAGTCGGTGGGAGCATAAGCGGAACACACAAACAGCGTTTTGGACTGTTTCGTGAATAAACCTTAGCTAATGTCGTCAAACGGGTTGCACATAGACCGCTGTTCACCAGAATCCAATCAACCAACGATGACTCAGCCTTGGAGGTTACAATGATACCTACACCAGCTTGATCCGTGAGTGCTGCATCGACGTTTCCGGATGCGTGCAACCAATAACGATAAGCCGGGTGCAATTAATTCAACAGCCTCATTAGGGTCATTGATCCTAGTTTCGGACACACAACACACATCAATACCCAGTGTGTCCAAGGTGAGTGCGAGTGCAGCCTGTTGACCTATTTGTCTTAGAGTGCGAACGTTGAACGTCGTCATCAAAACGGGACAGCGTGGTCTTATAAGGGACTGTTGCCGATAAACGTCCGATGGGTGTTGTGGGAAGGTGGCTGCAGATGGTTCTACTCCAGTGGCACTTTGGTTGCTGTCAATTAAGCTGGAAGTTATAGAAGGAAGGTTAATAATAGGGATCGGGATGGGAGTAAGAGAAATAAGTAGAGAAGAAAAAAGGGAGGCAGCAGCAGTAGCAAGTTTTCGTTTGTCTGCCCTGCTGTATGCGGCAGATAAGGTGATCCTTGATAATCTGCGCGACGGTCAATGCAGTATGAAGTTTATTTTTGAAGAAAAAGTCATGGTTGTTTGTTGGCTGAGATGCTGCCAGGGTGCCCAGACCTAGACAGGAGGAAGATAGGGCCCTTATCCAAAGCCTTTGGCTCAAAAGCCTGTCCGCAAGGCAGTGGGGAGTTGGAGATGATTTAGTTTTAGAGAAATGAACGCCATTCCATTTCAAACCCCCAAACTGAAAGACCAGGAGACTGAGTTTGTCTGACCTCACACCATTCACCAACCTGGTAGGAGTAGCTCTCAAGATGCTCGGAGGCATCACCCAGTATAGCTCAATGGGTCAAAGCGGTACGCAAACTGTCGCACTACGTTAAAATCCAATCTCGTGGCGCCATGCGGAAGACGTGACCAAGCCATCTAAACTGGCACAGCAAGTCTAGCTTGTTGAAGGGAATACTCACATCATCACTGTAAACTCGATGTCGCCACCACACACGAGCAATCTTTCACAATCAACCGTTCTCAAAGGCAGAAAGACGACGCATGTCCTCCCCGCAAATTAGCCAGGACTCGTTTCTATACAACAACAACAATGAACGAACAGAGGCACTGTAAGTGCGGCCTTTTGTCGAAGCGTCACGATGACTCCACAAGTGCCTCAGATTGATAAATACTGATGGGACTTTACCGATGCGAAGATAAGCTTCCTTTCTGATAGTGGTGCTAGCAGAAACATAGATCCCAAGGTAGACCAAAAGACCTACCTGTGCAAGTTGTGCACCTTCAAGGGTGAGCAAGGGAGCGGATGTGGGTCAATACTGGAGCAATACTATAGACTTCGACAAGGAGAAGATGATTTCATATATAGATGGTTCAACCACCAATCAATCCAAAATGAGTTGTATACTCTGTGGATCGTCACCAATTAAGGCGATATCATCAGCACAATCTAAGTAGGTCGCACGCTCACCCGTTAAGTCTAAACCAAAATTTTGGAAACACTGCTCTCGACAGGATGTCTTCGATTGCGAAGTTGAAGAGGAATGAGGACATAGAACAATGCACGGCCATTGAAAACGAAGGGTGAGGAAAGCTTGTTGTAGACTCACCCTACCGGAGATAGGAAGGTAAATGCGAGTAGGACGGCTGCTTACTTCCCTGGCACCCCGTTCTTTAGCAAGCAGTGCCATAAAGCATGTTGATCAACTAAGTCAAATGCAGCCCATATGTCCAAAAATGAGTCCGAAGGACAGATTTGTACAATGGCGATAGGCACACTTTTCAGATGTCGTTGCACACATTGAGCTGCGAATTTTTTCCGAGATTATGGACTGTTAAGTAGCTATACCCGGATACGTCCTACTGCGATCCAATGGAGCACTTGATCGTCACGGAGGGGGAATTCCATTGTACGTTAGGTCTGGCCTGATTATTTTGCGAAGGGACATTGGCCACTGAGGCTCTTTCGATAGTTGAGTGTGCCCTTTATATGCAACTGAAGATTGTGTTAGTATACACAAGTCCTGGAAGTGCGTCAAATGGCGTTATTCATTTCGTTCGCCTTCACTCAGTCAGGATATGTCCGGCTATGGGAGATCGATTGAGGAAATCCCCGTAAGCTGCTTGATCTGTCATTGTAAACACCCTTGCATCAGCTTACAAGTTTCATTACGGGGTTAAAGAAACTCTTTTAGACATCGTTTTCAATCGGTAGACTTTGTTTATGATTCCCCTTGGGTGTTAGCGACTAAGTCCATCTGTCGTTCAGGTGTCTACTAAATCGGGGTCGAAAAGAATGCAATGTTCAAAATCCAAAAAACACTGCACGCGGGTTTTCATGCCATAAAAGAAAAGTTTGCGAATTCACCCTACCTGATCACGGCAACAGACTGTGTCCAGGTAGCGTGCGAGAAATATTAGCCCTCCTGCATGTCCCAATTTCTATGCGGAATGTTGCGGGGGTCGGAATTCATTTGTTCCATACTGAAATGCGAATAATGACAACTAGACGATCCAGATGTTGGAAGACCTATGTATCTGCTCACTGACAGATCGTCGACCCACAGTTTCTAATGTTTGCAGTGGATTCATGTCCTGGACGCCCCCTAGTGGAGACCGCTTGGTGGAAGTTGGGTGACACGCTTCTGCTAGCTAAAATCCAGGACAAACATCAATCCGCGTGAGTCAGTGAATTGACCATGTGTTAGACCCGCTGCCATTCGGGTTTACATTTGATCGAAGGCTTTGGCTGAGGACCCCAGTAGTTCTCCTGTCAAGTGGGGGCACCCTGGCAGTATCCTAGGCCAGACCCCATCCTCTTCGAAGGTTAGGAAGTGGTCTCTAGCCCTCTTTCCGTTGGCCGAGTAGTCTGCGCAGCTGGTTTCCAACCATAAGGTCCCCGGTCCGAACCTGCGTAGGGGTGGGTGTCCTCGCGACATACCCAACCGGCGCGCGACTAGTGGTGGTCGTGCGGCAGTGAAGCGCCGCTACGGTGCACAGCTTACAGATTATATCATTTTTTTCTCACAATCCCATAAACTTAACCATGAGAGATAACAGATAAACGGGTTCCAAGCTCACAGCTCGATTAGCGTAGAGCATAAGCGCCACGCATCGTTTCTGACAGTGGGGTGGCACCTTCGGGTGCTCAGCAGTTTGCTACCGGGCGGAACCTGGCCAAATTGATGCCATCACCCCAAAACAAAGTTGTAGACATGGACATGTTGTGCCGAAGTGGAATGTATGCAGTGGATTGTATCCTTGAGGTATCTCATTCATGTGTGCTGTATACATTCGACGCGGATACCGAAGCAGCTGTGATATAGTCAGATGAGTGTGAGGAAGCAGCATGCGGGGAAACAAAAACTCCGTTACCAGTACATGATCAAGGTGAGCCTATCACGTTCTACTATGGAGTTCAGGTGTTGAGAATCGTAGGCGGTTGATCGTCGTGCATGGCGCGATCTGATCAAGAAGGCAGTTCACGAGGTGCAGGAGAAAGCACTCGGGCATGCGCAAGTAAATCAGCACGTTCAGTAGCGATAATCCCCGATGGAGTGCACTCCATCGACGTCTAGTGCAGGGAGCTGTAGCACATGCGGTCATGAATACCTGAGTCAGACAGATCTAGTGAGCCACGAGCGAGGCCACACGTGTCCAGCATCGAAACGACGACGGGTCATTGCTGAGAACGTAGGCAGAACCGGCGCAGCGTTGATAGGTACACTGCATGCGCTTCCATTCGATTTACTAACCGCGTGGTTGGGTGCTGAGTTTTTTTATTTGAAGTGATTGGTTCTCTATATTGTCTCAATATTTATTTTCTCACCTCATTCTAATGTCTACCTGAATAATCTTCCGTTTGCCTGCACAGATCGCTTAAACGAAAGGTGATTAACTTTGCTATTTTTTCGCGCTTGTGGCATTTTTTGACCCCTTTTTCTGCCATCATAAATTCAGGACGCATTTGTTGATAACCAATTTATTCTATATGTAAATTTAGCGAAAATGTCGGCATATTCATATGGTTTATTCGATATATTTTAGTTACATGTCATTGGCTGTCACTTGACATCCCCGGGGCGTCTGCGCTTGATGTGCATGTTGACGAGGTACGTGCCTATTACTCCGAGCCACAATTACACTAACTCCGGGAGACAGTTGGCCGTCGTTGGATGTGACGGGTGCACGGTCCTCGTGGCCGTGCAAGGCTCAAAGGGTGATTGCACCCAGTGTGGAGCTGACTAAGGTCCAGCCACCGCCACGTGTATGCCTGGTACCCATGGTTTCCCAATAATGCATGAATGCATTTGCTCTGCTTGTTAAAGAAGTGTGGGCCGGTTCGGTTGATGGAACGTGGCTCCCATCCGCATGCCTCCCGGTCTTATTCCTTCGAGTTTACATTGGATACGAGGTGTGCGGATGGAGCTGTGAGTGGTGCAGCGCAAGCCACCAATGGTCCCTCTGTGGGCGCAGGAGCCTTGTGGCTGTCTCCGAGAAAAACACACCACAGGTAATGTGTCGCAATACAAAAATATACTAAAAAGTTACGCTACAAATATTGTGTGATGTATTTCGCATGGGATCGTAATTGGATGGGATCTAAAGGGAGGGTTAGACAAAGAAACTCACAACACAAACGCCATCGGGGTCGGCCCTTCGCCATATCAGCAAGTGTGTCCAACCAGACGTGTTCATCGTCCTTAGGACCCCAGCCAGGCAGTACGGATGCACAAACCGACGCTAACTCCAAAGTGAGGGTTTTCATTTCTCTTGATAAAGGCATCGCTTGGCATCACCTCCTCTTCGAACCGCATCGCCGGCGCGCAAACAACGCACGTCGCCAGAGTCGGTGTGCTGAACTGCACAACACGTGGACCACCTGCCAGAGCCCGGTGCGTGATATAATGGTGCCGAGCGGCTCACTCGCTCTTTCTGCTCACTGATCCCTGAAGAAGTAGGATAAACGAAAGCATATATATCCCCAGGCACGTCTGCATACTTCGCCAAAGTATGGAGCGACTCCGTACACACAAAGAGATAGACCATGGTGATTTTACTTGTTTCCATGCAAATGGCAGCACATCCACTTGGTGCGTGCAGCAAAATAGTACTGGCTAATACGACTCTACTATAACACGACCCCCAAACCATATGCAGGTCTAAGATAAACTCCTTCTTTGGTCCACAATGACAAACGGCGGACGTGACTCGCCTCCAACTAAAGTCACGGCCCCATGATTACCCAGCCAACCACATCCCCACCACGAATGTCACTCACCCCTTCTCACACTATCCACGCGAGCAATCACAATGGCAGCGGCACATATTCAAACTCGAATAACAGCGACACACATGCACTCTCACATACATGTAGGAACTCACAGCTCCAATGTGCATGGCTAACTTGCACCATGTTTATACCTTCCCCGACATTTAGTTGTACCTTTAACATGATCATGCCCGCATAGGCGTGTCTCGCAGTGTCGGAGAACAAAGAATTTATTTATTATGGTTACTCCCCTTCCGTCTGTTTGCTCTAGGTTTGTTAAGTTCTTTCAAAATGGATGTACCTGCAGGCTGCCTACGGCGAGAGATAACAGATTTTAATGGGTTGGATCACTTTCAAATAAACCAGTAGAGAACGCGGTACGGTTCGGATTGTGCTTCGCAAAGATTGGAAAATTTGATTGGACAACGATTGTCATAACCAACAAATGACCATACCATAGCGAGTAACCAGAAATATCATGTGCCGATGTTAAATCACACCCTGTTATTCAAATGATGAAAGACGTCGCAGTGTGCACTGCTACCAGCTTATCCGTGCGCCCGATGAAGCTGTGTCAATCAGGGACACAACCAAAAAGCAATGGAGATATAAGAACATCAGGGTTCTGTTCAAGCATATTTACATATGGTTTGTGGCATCCGATTCCGAATTTGTCTGTCACTGTGGCCTCCATAGGACTGCCACAGGACGCCTGCGCCTACACAGGGACCATGGGTGGCTTGCGCTGTACCACCCACAGCTCCAAGCACACACCCCATATGCAGTGTAAACCCGAAGGAATAAGACCGGGAGGCATGTGGATGGGAGCCACGCATCATCAGCGGAGCCGGCCGACACTTTCACCAAGCACAGCAGCAGCGTTCCTGTCTATCTATGTAGGGAATCAGGCATCCCCGGAGTAAACAAGGAGTTGGCTAGGCGGTAGTCCGCACTACACTGAGTACAAAGAACCATTCTTCGAGCCGAGCACGGCCAAGAGGACCGTGCACCCCGTTCCCCCCAGCAACGATTCAAAATCTCATGGAGGCAATAATCGAGCTGGAGGGTGTTAGGCAGGTAGGCACCTTGTCAACATGCACATCAAGCACAGCCACACCGGGGATATTAAATAACGAACATATGATTTAAGGGAAAGCAAACACGCGAAAGTGACACAGAATTTGCAGCAGTAAGGAACAAACACAAAGTGTAATGACATTTAACCAGATTAGAAAGACCTGGTTTAGATGTAAGTTGGTTTAGCCCAACTGCGGCGAAGAAGCATCATGAATACAAGATCAAAGTCGGCATGAGGCACTAACTAAGCACATGCGGTCACGAGTGCATGAGTCAGTCAGGTCTAGCGAGAAACGAGCGAGGCCACTCGGGAACAGGAACGAAACGACGACTAGTTCTACAGAGAACGTAGGTAGAAATGGGACAGCGTTTGCAGGTATGCCGCATTTGATTTACTAACGGTGTGCTTGTGTGCGGAGTCTATTTATTTTAGGTGGTTAGTTAACTATCCCGTCTTAATGTTTATTTTCTTGCCTCATTTTAATGTCTGCCTGAATTAACTAATAAATAGCAAATGTCGCTTAAACGAATAATGCTAAACTTGGGTTTTTCTCCATTTTTGCATATGTCTCTTGATCTGATTATCTGCCATCTTCAACTTATCGCGCCTATGTTTATAATATATTTTATCATATGCTAAGTTATTAGACTACCCGTATGGTGTTTCCTACATAGTTTATTGGTTAACTCATATCATGCGATGGGCTGCTGCCTGACATCCTCCGAGTGTCTGCACTTGATGTGAATGTTGACAAGGTGCTTACCTGTCTAGTACCCACCATTTCGTCTATATTGACTCTAGGAGACAGCTGGTCGTCCACGGAGGGGATGGTGTGTACGGTCCTCGTGGCCGTGCTATGCTCGAAAAGTGGTTCTATTCAATGTGGAACAGACTACGGCCCAGCCACCGCCTTGTGTGCGTTTGATTCCCCCAATACAGCGCGCTTGTGTTTGCCTGTGAAGGAGGGTGAGCCGGCTCCGTTGAGGAAAAGGGCCCCCATCCACATGCCACCCGGCCTTATCTCCTCGGGTTCACACTGAATATGGAGTGTGTGGTTGGTCCAGCGCAAGCCACCCATGGTCCCTCTGTAGGCGCAGGCGTCCTGTGGCTTCCAACAGTGACAGACAAATCGGAAATCGGATGCCGCCAATCATACAAACAAACACAATCACACCGTCGTGGCAACCGTGTGAGCAACATCGATTGGCTCGATCTCATTGGTTGACTTGCTGACTCATTCCTATCTTACTATTGGTCGTGTGTCTGTCGCTTGACTCTCCGTTTAACAAGGGATTGACTCAGTTGTACTCGTTTAATTTTGCGTGATACATTTTTACCTTTCCTACGGCTTCCTTGGTACAACACTGGCGTCGCGGAGGCAAAAATGAACCTTTCCATCCAACCCCCATCTCCATTTTGGACTGATTGCGGCAGCAGACCAACATTGGATGCCTGGTTCCGTTGGAAAACATCCTTCCTAAACTACTTGGATTTAATCAGCGATCTCTCTAATGCTCTTAGTAAGGATAAAAGATTGAAGCTGCTTCGACATTTACTCGGAGATGAGGGACAGCGGCAATTCGATGATTTGGGTCTCCAGGGATGCAAATCGATTATAGACGCCTTCAATGCTCTCGATCGCGCATGGAGTTACCAAATGAACGTGTTTACCGCGCGATATATTTTCTCCCGAATACACCAAGAAGCAGGCGAACCCTTGAATGATTTCATTGCTCGGCTGAGTCGTGCCGTACAACCGTGTGCCTACTCGTCTATTCCACAGAAAAAGATTGAAAGCTGTATGCTCCCTCAGCACCTGATCACTGGAATCGCTGACAATCGCATACGTGAGGCGCTATTGCAGAAAGACGTTTGCACACTAACGTGGGATCGGGCTTGCGAATTAGCCCGAGTAAAGACGGAAATTTCGTTGCAATCGAAGCAGTTTTGTTCCACCAGCTTAGCTGAAGTGGCGAGAGTACAATCTTTCCGGCAACGTCCGACAAACAAACTGTCTCGCTATCGTTGTGGGAGCACGTCTCACAAAGCTAATTTTACTGGTTGTCCCACACGCAGCCTCAAATGTAAAAACTGTGGTAAAATTGGACACTATGCTCGTTGTTGTCGATCTCAGGCTGTCGCGCTCATTAAAGAGGATGATACACCGGAATGCCATGTTACCGACCCAACTCAAGACAATATATATTCAATCACCGCTGACTCCTTCAGGTTGTGTAACCATATCTGTTGTTGAACCGAAGTTTCCCGCTGCTGACATTCGTACTGTATTGTTCCTTACTGTTAAAGGTGCTGTTCCATTGGAAATGGAACTTGACTCTGCTTCTCCAGTCCCTATCGTGCCTTTCCAATTTTATGAACGCTACCTATCACAGCATACTTTACATCCCACCTCACATTCATTCTGGAGTTATAGTGGGAACACACTAACCATATTGGGATTTATTATCGTGCCTTTACAGTTGCATTCTGTGATTGCCGATGTCGCAGTGTATATTTCTTCGGACAACAGACGACCCTTGCTTGGGAGGAATGCTATAGTGGCTTTGCATATTGTGCCATCATTCGACCGCATGCTTATCTCTTCCGTCAACGTAGCACACTGGCAGGAACATTACCCGAAGCTCTTCCAGAAGTCCATCGGCCGTATTCCATGTGGTGTGCATCGAATTCAGCTGAAAACGAATGCGAAACCGGTCGCCACTGGTCAACCTCGACTCATTCCGCTAGCGAAACGTGAAGCGGTCTCAGCAGCCCTGCAAACGATGCTAGCAAATGATTTGATTGAACCCATCGACTGCTCTGAGTGGGTGCATCCAATGGTTTGTGTCATGAACAAAGACGGTACTGTCCGGATATGCAACGATTTGCAGGCACTGAACAAACAGATCGTCGTAGAGCGCTTTGTTTTGCCATCCAATGATGAACTCACTGTACGTTTAGCTGGCGCAACTGTTTTTTCCAAGCTAGATTTGAAAAGTGCATTTTTCCATACACCATTGGCCGATGATTCCAAACACCTAACTGCCTTCCTCGCTCCTGATGGCCTGTTTCAGTACAAAGTCTTACCCATGGGTTTGAGTTCCGCGCAAGCCGCCTGGCAAAAGTTCATGACTCACGCCTTGGTAGATATCGATGGGCATGTTGCCTACATGAACGATATTTGTGTTTTCGGCCGCTCACAGGAAGAACATGATGAAAGGCTACACAAAGTCCTCCAGCGCCTCAGTGATCTCAATTTGCGTCTGAACGCAGAAAAATGTCTCTTCAATGCACCCGAAATTCAGTTTTTGGGACACGTCATTTCACGCAGTGGCATTCGACCAAGTGATGAAAATATCAGGGCCATCTCTGAAGCGCCAACAACCGAAAACTTGACAGAACTAAAGTCCTTTTTAGGAATGTGCTCTTATAACCTGCGCTATCTGCCGGATTTTGCGACTGTGGCAGATCCATTACGACAGCTAACAAAGAAAGAATCGTCGTTCGTTTGGGGCATTTCGGATTGATTGGTGGTTGAACCATCTATATATGACGTCATCTTCGCCTTGTCGAACTCTAAAGTATTGCTCCAGTATTGACCCACATCCGCTCCCTTGCTCACCCTTGAAGGTGCACAATTTGCACAGGTAGATCATTTCGTCTACCTTGGGATCTATGTTTCTGCTAGCACCACTATCAGAAAGGAAGCTTATCTTCGCATCGGTAAAGTTCCATCAATATTTATCAATCTGAGGCACTTGTGGCGTCATCGTGACGTTTCGACAAAAGGCCGCACTTACAGTGCCTCTGTTCGTTCATTGTTGTTGTTGTATAGAAACGAGTCCTGGCTAATTTGCGGGGAGGACATGCGTCGTCTTTCTGCCTTTGAGAACGGTTGATTGTGAAAGATTGCTCGTGTGTGGTGGCAACATCGAGTTCACAATGATGATGTGAGTATTCCCTTCAACAAGCTAGACTTGCTGTGCCAGTTTAGATGGCTTGGTCACGTCTTACGTATACGCCACGAGACTGGATTTTGACGTGGTGCGACAGTTTGCGTACCTCTTTGACCCATTGAGCTATACTGAGTGGTGCCTCCGGGTCCCTTGAGAACTACTCCTACCAGGTTGGTGAATGGTGAGAGGTCAGACAAACTCAGTCTCCTGGTCTTTCAGTTTGGGGGTTTGAAGTGTGATGGCGTTCATTTCTGTAAAACTAAATCATTTCCAACTCCCCACTGCCTTGCGGACAGGCTTTTGAGCCATAGACTTTGGATAAAGACCCTAATCTTCCTCCTGCCTTGGTCTGGGCACCCTGGCAGCATCTCAGTCAACAAACAACCATGACTTTTTCTTCAAACATAAGCTTCATCCTGCATTGGCCGTCGCGCAGATTATCAAGGATCACCTTATCTGCCGCATACAGCAGGGCAGACAAACGAAAACTTGCTACTGCTGCTGTCTGTCTTTTTTCTTTTCTACTTATTTCTCTTACTCCTATCCCGATCCCCATTATTAACCTTCCTTCTATAACTTCCAGCTTAATTGACAGCAACCAAAGTGCCACTGGAGTAGAACCATCTGCAGCCACCTTCCCACAACACCCATCGGACGTTTGTCGGCAACAGTCCCTTATAAGGCCACGCTGTCCCGTTTTGATGACGACGTTCAACGTTCGCACTCTGAGACAAATAGGTCAGCAGGCTGCACTCACACTCACCTTGGACACACTGGGTATTGATGTGTGTTGTGTGTCCGAAACTAGGATCAATGACCCTAATGAGGCTGTTGAATTAATTGCACCCGGCTTATCGTTATTGGTTGCACGCATCCGGAAACGTCGATGCAGCACTCACGGATCAAGCTGGTGTAGGTATCATTGTAACCTCCAAGGCTGAGTCATCGTTGGTTGATTGGATTCTGGTGAACAGCGGTCTATGTGCAACCCGTTTGACGACATTAGCTAAGGTTTATTCACGAAACAGTCCAAAACGCTGTTTGTGTGTTCCGCTTATGCTCCCACCGACTGTAGTTCAAATGCTGTCAAGGACATTTTATCACGAACTGAACGCGCTATTACACATTGCTACTAGTTCAGATATTGCAGTACTTGCAGGGGATATGAACGCACTAGGGCGTATGAGCTCTTCAGAAACTCAGCTGGGTGGTAATTATGGGCTTAACTCCAAACGGACTGACAACGGCGAGTGTTTCCTGCAACTGTGTGCGGAGCACCGGTTGTTTCTAAGTATCACTGCTTTTAGACACAGTGGGTGACGAAATGCCACTTGGTGTCCTCCTGTAGCTGACCAGCGATGGACCCAGATTGACCACGTTGCTATAGGTTAGATGTGGCGTGGTTCCATTATGTATTGCTGCTTGTACTGGAATACCTGCGTCGACTCTGATCATGCCATAGTACGCTGTCGTTTCTCGATGAACTTTACCGGGAAGCGCGCCAAAAGTCTCTTCCGATTAGCAACTGGGAAATTGTCTCAGCCCTTGGTCAGACCAGCCTATCAAGACACACTGCGTACCGAACTTCCGCTGTCTTATCTTAATGACACTGCATTTCAGTGGAATAGGATCTCGGCCGCCATGCACGATGCAGGAGAGTCTGTTTGTGGCACTCACAATGGTCACCGCACCAGTCACTGGATATCCGAGAGATCGGTGAACCTGTTGCAATCCAGAAGCAACCTGCTGGCTGGCTCTGAGCAGAATATGACCAAACGAGGTATTAGGGGCGAACTAAAGCGTAGCCTTCGTGCTTACAAGGAAGTCTGATGGACCACTAGTGCTCCAGAAATGGAAGAGGCATGAGCAGTTAGGCAATTACCGCAAGCTCTTTCAGCTGATACGCACCGCTGGTCGCAGGAAACCAGGCGTCAGTTAGACAATCAGAGGCAGAGCGGGTGCACTGATACACAATGAGTAGCGCCGTATGGCTTGTTGGGCGGAACACTTTCAAGATCAGTTCAGTTGGCCCTCTTCTCCCGGACCTCTTCCTATTCAGATGATGCGTGACGAGCTGTGGACGGTTAGTTCAGAGCCTCCGTCGGAGGGCGAGGTCCGAAACGCGATCACAGCCCTCAATCGTTTTTGTGTCGCTGGGTCGGATTGCTTCCCATTTGCACTATTTGAGGATGGAGGTGAGATCCTCTTCAAAGCCCTGACCTCCCTATTCGAACGTATCTGGAAGTAATTGTCCCGGTAACCGGAGCGAATCTATTATAGTTTCACTGTACAAGAAGAGCAGTCGCACAGGCGGTGCTAACCGCAGGTGTATTAGCCTGACGCCAGTTGTGACAAAAGTACTGGCCTCGATTTTCGTTCGTCGCCTCACTGTGGTATGGGAATCTCGAACTATAAAGGTGGAGGCAGGTTTCCGCTTTGGAAGTGCTTGTTTAGACTATATGTTCACACTGCGGCAGTTGCTGTAGCAGCGCCACGCATGCCGCTGATCGACCATATCTGTGTTACTCGATTTCAAGAGTGCGTTCGATTCAGTCAATCGATCGATTCTGTTCGAAGTTCTTGCGCGGAAAGGTGTTCCCACGAAATATGTAAACATCCTTCTTGATCTATACTCGATCACTACAGGCCGCATCAGGGTCTACGGTGACCTGTCGGATAGCTTTCCGACCACATTTGGCGTTCGTCAGGGTTGTCCGATTTCCCCCTTTTTGTTCAGTTTCGTCGTAGACTCTATCTCGATGTTGGCCTTGAGGTCCTGCCTGGTGAAATGTTTGTTGATTTTGATTATACGGACGATATCATGTTGCTTTTGGACGATGCGACGGTCCAATCAACCCTGAATAGCCTGTCTAGAGTGGTCTTATTATTTGGTATGCGCTTCTCACCTTCAAAGTGCAAAGTGTTGCTGCAGGACCACCAGCCACTTGATGTTTCCTTGTCGCTTGCTAACGAGGAACTCGAGTTGGTTGATCATTTCACTTATCTTGGCAGCTGCATATTCAAACTCGAATAACAGCGACACACATGCACTCTCACATACATGTAGGAACTTATGGAGGAACCGGTAAAGGAGAATACTAAGTCAGTCAGGTTTACCTCACATATAAAGTTTCCTGATGCACCTTAGCGTCGGACGGCCGTAAATCCCGAGGTATGCCGAAATGTACGTGTACGTAGAGTCCGATCGTGAACCAAGCAGGCAACGATGCGCACAATCACAACAATCCAGCGGCAACCAAGGAAGAACCACGGAAGGCGAGCTCGTAACCAAGTGTCTGTATATACAGTTAGTTAAAACAAAGCCGTACAACAACTGCAGCGAAATAGGTAAACGTGAAAATGAAAAATAAGCGAATTATTTACAATCGCTACAAACTCACAGCTCTAATGTGCATGGCTAACTTGCACCATGTTTATACCTTCCCCGACATTTAGTTGTACCTTTAACATGATCATGCCCGCATAGGCGTGTCTCGCAGTGTCGGAGAACAAAGAATTTATTTATTATGGTTACTCCCCTTCCGTCTGTTTGCTCTAGGTTTGTTAAGTTCTTTCAAAATAGATGTACCTGCAGGCTACTACGGGGAGAGATAACAGATTTTAATGTGTTGGACCACTTTTAAATTAATCAGTAGAGAACGCGGTACGGTTCGGATTGTGCTTCGCAAAGATTGGAAAATTTGATTGGACAACGCTTATCATAACCAACAAACGACCATACCTTAGCAAGTAACCAGAAATATCATGTGCCGATGTTAAATCACACCCTGTTATTCAAATGATGAAAGACGTCGCAGTGTGCACTGCTACCAGCTTATCCGTGCGCCCGATGAAGCTGTGTCAATCAGGGACACAACCAAAAAGCTTTAATTGCCTTTTGGAGTCAAAGTTGCACACCAGCCAACGGAAGCCATTCGCAGCAAACTCTTCAAGGTGAAAGATAAACTTAGAAAAGAAGAAACTGGTGTGATCTATAAGATCTGCTGTCGGAACTGCGACAAGTACTACGTGGGACAGACTGGGAGAACGCTTGGCACAAGGCTACACGAACACAGCCTAGCCATACGTCGCCACGATCAGAACTCCCTGATGTCAGTGCACATGGATGCTGAGAATCATCAATTCGACATAGAGCATACCAGTATCCTCGGAAGGGCTAAGAGCCGGCAAGCACGTGAGATCATTGAAGCCTGGCATTCAAAGCAGAACTCGATCAATAAGCACTTGGACATTGAAGTCGCTTACGAGGCACTGCGAACCAGGCCCCTGAAACCGCACTGATGATGTTGCCTAGTCAGGCAACGAAACGTCTGCACAATAATCAGTCAGCTCGGAGAACCGCCCAAAATCCGCAGATATAAGAACATCAGGGTTCTGTTCAAACATATATACATATGGTTTGTGGCATCCGATTCCGAATTTGGCTGTTACTGCGGCCTCCATAGGACTGCCACGGGACGCCTGCACTTACACAGGGACCATGGGTAGCTTGCGCTGTACCACCCACAGCTCCAAGCACACACCCCATATCCAGTGTAAACCCAAAGGAATAAGACCGGGAGGCATGTGGATGACAGCCACGCATCATCAGTGGAGCCGGCCCGCACTCCTTCACAGGCAAACACAAGCACGCTATATTTGGAAATAAATCGCACACAAGGCGGTTGCTGGACCGTGGTCCACTCCACACTGAGTGTATCGAACCGCTCTTCGAGCCTAGCATGGCTACGAGGACCGTGCACCCCGTCCCATTAAGAAACTGTCTCCTGGAGCCCGTATAGACGAGGAACTGGGTAATAGACAGGTTGGCACCTTGTCAACATGCACATCAAGCGCAACCGCACCTAGGATGTCAACCTACAGCAAGTCACTTGCAATGAAAATATCAAGTAAAATAGATCCAAAACACTATAGGCATAGTTCGCCAGATTAGCATTTGAAATAAATGTTATAAACAAATCTGCCATAAATTCAACAAGGCGGAACAATAGATCAAAAAAGATGCGCAACAAATAAGAAAAAAGAAACGAAGCGGGTTTCGTTTAAGTGAGCTGTGCAGGTAAATGGAAGATTATTCAGGTAGACATCAGAATGAGGTGAGAAAATAACTATAAAGACAATACAGAGAACCAATGAATCGATTAGTAAATCGAATAGAAGCGCATGCAGTGTACCTATCAACGCTGCGCCGGTTCTGCCTACGTTCTCAGCAATGACCCGTCGTCGTTTCGATGCTGGACACGAGTGGCCTCATCATCATCATCAACAACAACAACAGCAGTACATCAGCCATTTGAACTAATGCTTCGCTGCTATACAACCATGAGGACCTATGAAATAAAGAATAAGAAGAGGGAGAGAATGGGGACTTACCTGAAAACCTTAATGCCCTAAGCAAACACTCAGGGTCAAGGCGCCTACACCTTGTGTTAACAACATACCGTCACAAACAGCTGGCTATCGTGCAAAAACAAGGCAACATCGGCGAGACAGCATCCTTGCGGCTTTCACTGCCACGCGTCATAATCAACCATTACCCCGCAGATAACTCAGCATCAAACACACAAACAATCCGATTAGAAGACGGCAATAGACGCGCCACTGGTGTCGATTGCGAGCCATGTCCTGTAAAGTCTCGAGCCAAGCACAAGGCAAATCACGTGGACTCCAACCCGGAAGGCGAGGCAGACCAATCACAACCAGTTTGGTCGTCAATGACTTCATTTCCGCTGCCAAGTCAACTTCTGTCCACCTCGAGTCTTGCGTCATCCTACACCTGGTAGACTGAACAAGGCCCTCCTAGGTAAGCGCTGACCAGGCATACGCAGCATGTGCCCCAGCCAACGTAACTTATTCAGTGCTATCTGTTGTTCTAGGGAGCTAGCATGATTATCATCACATAGTACTCGCCTACGCACATCATCGTTGCGGACACGCTGGCGCTATCCGACACCAGCAATGTTTCGCAAACAACGATGATCAAAGACTTGAAGGCGCCTCAGATCTTCATACCGAAGGGGCCAAGTTTCACTACCATAGAGCAGAACGGCCCTCACCGTGGCCTTGCCTACACGGCCTTTCAGAAGGACGGAAACTCCCTTCTGTCGCCAAAGATGACACAGGTTCAAGAAGGCAGCTCTGGCTTTTGTAATGCGTGAGCTAACGTCAGTTTGTATGCACCCATCATTGCTGATGCAGCTGCCAAGATAAGTGAATTGATCAACCAACTCGAGATCCTCGTTAGCAAACCTCAAGTTGCCATCAAGTGGCTGGTGGTCCTGCAGCAACACTTTGCACTTTGAAGGTGCGAAGTGCATACCAAATAATGAGACCACTCTGGATAGAGTATTCAGGGTTGATTGTGCCGCCGCAACATTGTCGAAAAGCAAGACGATATCGTCCGCATAATCTAGATCAACTAACCTTACACCAGGCAGCAGTTTAACGCCTACATCGTGAGATTCCGCAAAGGAACACTCCATGATAGAATGCACGACGAAATTGTACAAAAATGGGAAAATCGGACAACCCTGACGAACGCCACTTGTAGTCGAAAAGCTATCCGATAGGACACCATAGACCCTGACGCGGCCTGTAGTGTTCGAGTATAGAGCACGAAGGATGTTCACATATTTCGTGGGAACACCTTTCCGCGCAAGAACTTCGAACAGAATCGATCGATCCACTGAATCGAACGCACTCTTGAAATCGAGGAACACAGCTATTGTCGGTCTGCGGTATGCGTGGCGCTGCTCTAGCACCTGCCGCAAAGCAAATATATGGTCTATACAGCCACGTCCTGGGCGAAAACCGGCCTGCTCTTCTCTAATCCGAGATTCCCGTTCTGCAGTGAGGCGACGAACGATAATCGAGGCCAGTAATTTTGTCACAACTGGAGTTAGGCTAATACCCCTGTGATTAGAATATTCTGCGTGACTATCTTTCTTGTATATTGCCACTATGGTCGATTCGCTCCAATCAGCCGGGACACTTTTCATTCCAGATGTGTTAAAATAAGGAGTTCAGTGCTTTGTAGAGGACGTCACTTTCATCCTTAAATAGCGAATGTGGCAGGCAATCCCGGCCCGCGGAGCGAAAACGATTGAGGGCTGTGATCGCGTTTCGGACGTCGAGCTCTGACAGAGGCTCTAAACTAACCGTCAATTGCTCGTCCTGAATAACCTGAGTAGGAAGAGGTCCGGGTGCAGAGGACCAGCTGAACTGATCTTGAAAGTGTTCCGCCCAACGAGCCATACGGCGCTCCCTATTGTGTATCAGTGCACCTGCGCTGTCTCTGATTGTCTCACTGACGCCTGGTTTTTTGGGACCAGTGATGCGGATTAGCTGGAAGAGTTTGCGGTAATTGCCTACTGCTACCGCCTGCTCCATTTCTTGAGCCCGACTGGTCCACCAGGCTTCCTTGTCAGCACGTAGACCCCACGTTAGTTCACGCTTAATAGCCCGTCTGGTCACATTGTGTTCAGAACCATCCAGGAGGTGTCTTCTAGCTTCCAACAGGTTCACCGACCTCTCGGATATCCAGTGACTGGTGCGGTGACCATCGATAGTGCCACAAACAGATGCTCCTGCGTCGTGTATAGCGGCCGAGATCCTATTCCACTGAAGTTCAGTGTCATTAGGACAAGACAGCGAGAGTTCGCTATGCAGTGCTTCTTGATAGGCTTGCCTGACCGAGTGCTGGGACAATTTCTCCGTTGCCAATCGGGGGAGACGCTTTGTGCGCCTTCCAGTAAAATTCATGGAGAAACGACAGCGTGCTAAGGCATGATCAGAGTCGACACAGGTACTTCAGTACGAGCGGCAATCCAGGATGGAACCACGCCACTTGTAACCTATGGCTATGTGGTCAATTTGGGTCCATCGCTGGCCAGCTACAGGTGGACGCCAAGTGGCAGTTCGGCGCCCACTGTGTCTAAAAGCAGTGCTAGTAAGAAACAACTGGTGTTCCGCACACAGTTGCGGCAGACGCTCGCCGTTGTCAGTCCGTTCAGAGTTAAGTCCATACTTACTCCCCAGCTGAGCTTTTGTAGAGCTCAGACACCCTACTTGTGCGTTCGTATCCCCTGCAAGTACTATAATATCTGAACTAGTAGCACTGCGTAGCAGCGTGTTCAGTTCGTGATAGAAAGTGTCCTTGACTGCATTAGAACTGCAGTCCGTGGGAGCATAAGCAGAAATCACAAACAAACAGCGTTTTGTTTTACTTCGCGAATTCACCTTAGCTGATGTAGTCAAATGGGCTGCACATAAACGGCTGTTCACCGGAATCCAATCAACCAACGATGACTCAGGCTTGGAGCTGAGAATGATACCTACACCAGCTTGACCCGTGAGTGCCGCATCGGCGTCTCCGGATGCGTGCAACCAATAACGAGAGGATAAGCCGGGTGCAGTCAATTCAATAACCCCGTTAGGGTCATTATTCCTAGTTTCGCACACAACACATATCAACACCCAGTGTGTCCAAGGTGCGTGCGAGTGCAGCCTGCTGACCTGTTTGTCTTAGAGTGCGGACGTTGAATGTCGCCATGGAAACGGGACAGCGTGGCCTTATAAGGGAGTTTTGTCGATGGGCGTCCGATAGGTGCTGTGGGATGGTGGCTGCAGATGCTACTACTCCAGTAGCACTTCGGTTGCTGTCAATTAAGCTGGGAATAATAGAAAGAAGATTAGTAATGGGGGCCGAGATGGGAGTAAGAGAAAAAGGTGGAAAAGAAAGAAGGGAGGCACCAGCAGTAGCATGTTTTCGCTTATCCGCCCCGCTGTATGCAGCAGATAAGGCGACCCTTGATAATCTGCGCGACGGCCGATGCAGGATGAAGTTTATGTTTGAAGAAAATGTCATGGTTGTATGTGGACTGGGATACTGCCAGGGCGCCCAGACCTAGACAGGAGGACGATTAGGGTCCTCATCCAAAGCCTTTGGCTCCAAAGCCTGTCCGCAAGGCAGCGGGGAGGTGGCAATGATTTAGTTTTACAGAAATGAACGCCATCCCATTTCAAACCCCCAACCTAGAAGACCAGGAGACTGAGTTTGTCTGACCTCTCACCACTGACCAACCTGGAATGGAGTAGCTCTCAAGATGCTCGGAGGCATCACCCAGTATAGCTCAATGAGTCAAAGAGGTACGCAAACCGTCGCACCACGTTAAGGTCCAGTCTCGTTGCGACGGGCGAGTGGCCTCGCTCGTGGCTCACTAGATCTGTCTGACTCATGTATTCACGACCGCATGTGCTACAGCTCTCTGCACTAGACATCAATGGAGTGCACTCCATCGGGGATTATCGCTACTGAACCTGCTGATTTACTTGCGCATGCCCAAGTGCTTTCTCCTGCACCTCGTGAACTGCCTTCGTGATCAGATCGCGCCATGCACGACGATCAACCGCCTACGATTCTCAACACCTGAACTCCATAGTAGAACGTGATAGGCTCACCTTGATCATGTACTGGTAACGGAGTTTTCGTTTCCCCGCATGCTGCTTCCCCACACTCATCTGACCATATCACAGCTGCTTCGGTATCCGCGTCGAATGTATACAGCACACATGAATGAGCTACCTCAAGTGTCCGATCAAAAGTATGCAGTCCACTGCATACATTCCACTTCGGCACAACATCTCCGTGTCTGCAACTCTGTCACACTAGCCGATGCGCAGAATCCAGGTCAGGTCAGGTAAGGTCAGCTCCTGAGGACAATACAGGCTGTCGCCTAACGAGCGAACCAAGGCCCGGCACTTCGATGTTACAATGATTTTCAAAAATTACTGCGAAAAAATGAGGGAACGATAGCAATTTGGTACTCTCGTTTTAGTAAAAGTACAATAATTCAAGAAAAAGCTTTGGCCAACATTTATCTAGGCCATGTTTGGTGGCTTCCACAGTTTCACATTGTTTTAAATCAGGAAACCTATACCATTTGCTCATGACAGATTTGTGAAAAATTTCCCTCTAATGTCCAGCCGAGACCTCTGTTGTTTGAGCTTAAGCCGATGTCCACGCAGGTGGTCAGACATAGCTAGCTCCAACAAATCTGCAGGATTGATCCCACAGAGACCCAACAAAATTTTGAACACTTCAATTAGGCCACTTCTCAATCGGCTTCTTTCCATAGAAAACAACCCTAAACTTCTTAAACAGTCTTCATATGTCTTTCCACACTGACCTTCGATCATTTTGGTCGCCAGTTTTTGGATCTTCGCAACACAAATGGAGTCACTAAATAAATAAAGTGTCCAAGTCTGAACACAATGCTCCATATGTGGTCTAACCCCTGCTTTATACAACGGGAGGAAAATTTATGGTTTGATGTTACACAACGTTCACCTGAGAAGAAATAATCCTCGTCGCACCATCTTGGCAGCGGGGCGACGCTATGCGGAAGGTCTGAAATAGTTTACCATGATGATTCCAAGATCATGCGCTTGGATAGTAGTCTGCAGTTTCAGGGACCTCGAGGAAGTCTGAACTGTAAGTTCATCGTTCCTAGAGATCAATAACTGACATTCATTAGTATTTAGGAGTAAGTCCCATTGATTCGACAAATTGTCCTTAGAAAGGGTTGCACGATTACCCCTGTTGATCAACTTCAGGTCGTCAGCAAAAATATAGCATGTTTTCAATCAGAAGTGCCAGGTCATTAATAAACATTAGGAATAACAGGGGTCCAGTACCGAGCCTTGGGTGACGCCACTATAAGCCATGCGCACAAAGAGTTCGTATCACCGATTTTGACGCAAAAACCTCTTCCATATAAAAGTTCTGAAACCCAAATAACAGTTTGGAGTGCATCCCAAACCATGTTAGTTTCTCGAGTAAGAATCAATGGTTCATTGAGTCAAAAGTCTTACTAAATTCCAAATAACACACTTCTACAGACATCCCTCTATCGAGACGCTGAGTAATCTCACCCAGGAATCACAATAAATTAGTACAGCATGACTTCTTCCTGATGAAACCATGCTGTTCGGCTCTAATTAGGTTTTGCTCGGTTAAGTGCTTACAGATCTAGTTCCTTATGAGCTTTTCCAACCATTTAAGAGGACGGTGGTCAAGCTTACAGGCCCATAGTTGAGGGGAGCCGATTTAGACCACTCCTTGTGGATTGCAACTATGATCGCCTCCTTCCAGTCTCGTGATAGCTTGCCTTCCTGAAATGACATAGTGAACAATTCAGCAACTAGATGCTAGAGAATATCCGCTAGTCGCTTCACGATGGTCGGATGTACGTTGTCAGGACCAGCTGATTTATAAGGGTTCAGGTAGTCAATACTGTGAATACCTTCGGGACAATAAGAGCATTGTCTCGCATTGCATGTCCACTTGAGCAGTGTGGTTGCGCTGGCACGGGATACGCACTGTCGCTACGGTGCAAATTCTGAAAGACGCGCTGCAGCACTTCCACTTTATCACCATCTTTTACAGTCTGATTACCATCTTTCATAGTCAGACAATCGACTACCTCCTTTAGGGAAGGTTTCAACTAAACATAACTATAGTTACACTTGAGATAGGTTTTTGCTAGTTGGGCTAGCCTCAGCACATATGAGCATTTGGCTTGACGCTGCAATTTAATGGCTAAGTTTCTAGTTCTTTTGTACCGCAGTTAAGATCAAAAACCTCGGAACTTATGGAATATTTTGCATTGCGTCGTTTAATCGCTCCGTCGATTCTCCTCCTCCACCATCGTGGCTTGTTTGTATACCTTCCACGATGAAGGGGAGCGAACTCATCCAACAGCCGCACAAGACCTGTTCTTAAACGTTAAGCATCATTCTGCCAAGTAATCATGTTCCTGATTCGGTATCCAAGAAACCTGAAGGGCTCGCTCCCTCAATTGTTTATAATCAAGTCGAGGAAAGTTCTTCACAAGTTGGGAATACTTTGCAAGTTTGGATGTGTTTAGAAATAGTGTGATCACGATGCAAAGTACGAATGCCCAAAACACGAACAACGAGCTGGATAAGATGTACCAGTATTTCGGCCGCCAGAGATGATAGTGATAGATCACGGTACACAAGTAACTTCAACTTCCTTTCGCGAGTGATGCAAAGAGAAAGGAATTCAGCAGATGTTCATCACCTTAGTACCCGCAATCAAACGGAGAGGTGGAACTGTTCGTGGATACCTTCAAACGTGCTCTTTCCTGTCCCTGTATCGAAATGCGCCAAACTCAAACGCCCAAGATGGAAGAGCCCTTACCGAAACTTTATTTGGACGAAAGATCGAGACATTGTTCGATAACGCGCCAAGCAGAAAAGCATTGTAGTTGTTCAGTAGAGGAAAATCGGACAAACAGGCTCTATCATTTCAAAATTGGTGACATGGTTTGCAATGATTCGGAACACCTGTAGTTCAGGTTGGTAATTAACGTTTTGATTCGTTCTCGGAGCTGAGTAATTTAATGGCAAACGTGAGATTTTCCTCTACGGAGCAGTGCAGTAAAGATTTCACTGAGGGAAGTGTTGAAACGTTTGTCATTAAATTACTCAGATTGGTGACATGGTGTTCGCGCGAGACTTCCGGAGACCGAGGATGTGGTCAACAAGAAGAGCGATTCGCAGAAAGGGCTGAGTCAATTACGAGCTAATGGCAGGAAATGAGAAATGCGTCAGGCACGCCAATCAGCTGAGGCCGAATCACGTAGACTCAAAGTGCCTAGGAACCACCATCCTTTCAGTGGGAGATTCTGCTAGATACCTTTGGTTTGGAGAAGGAAGTTGAGCGGCTACATAGATCACAACAGAACCTACAAGCATCAGACGATACACAATGCAGGCCGACCCGAAAGCGGAGGAGACTACAATCGCTACAAGTTAAACCCAAAGCGAAAAGCTGCGAACAAAACCGAGTGGGGACAGTAAACAAGCAGACTCAATTCGAAAAGGGAGGTGATCGGAGGCCGCAGCATAGGATGTGACACGGTTTCGAGACACCTATCATCGGAACGCGGATCGCTACCCGACCGGCTGTACCAGGACTGAGTCACGTCGGAAAGTGATGAAATCCATTCGTCATCATACGGGTTGTTACCCGAACGGCGGTAACACGACTAAGGCACGCGGGAAGCTGAGGTAATCAAACCGTCAACATGAAACAGGTTGCTACGTGACAGAGCGCAAGCAGGATTGAAATTTGTCCAGGACAAGTGGCTTGAGTAAGCCCAGCAACTTACAACAGGAGATTGTGACCTATAAAATGAACCGTGTTCTGTGTCTAGTTTACTTCGGTCTAGTTGGCTCGGCATTCTGATTTGCCCCGACTGGGAAAGGCAACATTACAGCAGTTAATCCCAGGTTACTTAGTATATTTATTTTCAATACTATCTCGTGAAAAGGGATACAAGTTGTGAGCCTTATTGTCACTAATACGACGGATGAGTCAAATTCGTCAGAGCGCACATCTTGTGGCTCCCACACTACATCATCGCTTCCTTCGTCATAAGGGAGGGAACTGTCTTGTCTGCAGTTAAATCCAAATCATAAAGTGATCCTTTTGCGTCCTGAGTGGAACGGTGGTTTGAGCAGTCAAGTGCACTTGAGGTAAGGATGGTTTCGCAAGCTGTTTCCTGAAGCAACTGTGTAACGCAGAGATCGTTGACAGAGATCCCAGTAATCGGAGCCGCACCTTTGATAGCGAATTTAGTAATCGTGTCTTCCTGCGGATTCATGTGTGGGTCTTTAGCTTTCGAAGTAAGCGTGTCTGGTGCGATTTGACACCGTCCACTAGTTTGACTAGCCACTAAGACAGCTCTGTTAAGCAGTAAGTCCCGGTGAATGGGGTTCTTAACTTCAATCAACATAGGCCGCGCAAGTCCCTGTCGACGCAGCAAACCAGCTACGCTCCAGCTGCCGACTCGAGGTACCCTTTTAATACATGCATCGGTATTCCGGCTATACAAAGAATGAAGGGTATGCGCCGTTTGGTTAAATCACACCGAGCCCAGCCTTCATTTATAAATAGTTCCTCTCTGTTGTAAATAAGTAGATTCCTTTGTCTACACATACTAATTTCCGCACTAGAGACATAATACTCCAGGGAGGCATGCAACTCATTCATCTTGATTACAGACACTTGAGGAAACCGATCGAGATATCTCATATCTCGCCGTTACATCGCCCACGTTTCGCTACCGTATAAAAGAACGGACAGCACCATGGACTTTTACACCAACAGCTTCGTGCGGACGGTAAGCTGGTGTTTGTTCCACACTCGGTACTCTAACTTCCCAAATGCCGTCGCTGCATTTAATACGCGGATACGAAGCTCACTGTGTATTTGCTGGTCAGTCGAAACCACACTCCCAAGGTTACAGAAGTGGGAGGTGGTTTCCAATACTTCATCACCAATGCTGATTAGCTCATCATCATCATCATTACACGTTAGCTGGAGGTGGAAAACCTCAGCTATTGTGCCGCAATACAAAAGATAAGAAAAGGAAAACAAACGGTGGCACGCCCGCTGAGTCCCCAGTAACGGATGGACATCATTCCGGAGAGCTAACAGCTGGCTGCAGTAAAAGAGAGTCATATTATACCTATCAGGTGAGATCACGATTGGAGGGGGATGCTAAGCAGGAGGGGGATGGATAAAGGAACTCACAACACAAACGCCATTGGGGTCGGCTCCAAGCCATATCAGCGAGTGTGTCCAACCAAACGTGTTCACCATCCTTAGGACCCCAGCCAGGCAAACGGGATGCACCAACCGACGCCAACTTCGAAGTAAGGGTTTTCATTTCTCTCGACCAAGTCATCACTTGGCCTCCCCTCCTCCTCTTCCAACCGCACCTACAACGCGCAAACAATGCACGTCGTGGGAGTCGGTGTGCTGGCATGCACAACACGTGGCCCAGCCATCGGAGCTTGGTGCGTGATATCATGGTGCTGAGCGGTTCACTCGCTCTTCCTGCACCAAATACGCAACGTCGAACACGCTCATAGCTCACGCGGTGCTCCCACCAGACATGAGCTAAGCTGCGATGGCAGCGATGATCGAATAGTACGAGCCTCTTTATGTCTGTCGACCTGATGGGCCAGGTTTCACAGCCATACAAGAGAGTTGAACGGACGGCTGCGCTGTAAACTCTGCCCTTCAGGGCAAGAGTAATGTCGCGTCTGCGCCACAGGTGGCGGAGATTGGCAAAAGCACCTCGAGCTTTTGCTATACGGTTCGTAACTTCATCTTCAATCCCACGGGTGCTAATATTGCTGCCCAGGTACTTGAATTCCTGAACGACTTCTAGCAGATCACCACCAAGCGTTAGCGCAGGGTTAGGTCCCTGCCAATCTTGGAGAAGTACTTTGCATTTCGATGGAGCAAAGCATAGCCCAAAACGATTGACAGCCAGTGCTAATCGGTCCAGTGCTATCTGGCATGTTTGGGAGCTGTCACAGATTAGAGCAATATCGTTTGCATACTCCAAGTCAAGAAGTCGCTCACCAGGAAGTAGCTCCACACCTTCTAGGTCGTGTCCAGCAAACGCTGTTTCCATGACTTCATCAATAGCGAAGTTGAAGACGAAAGGCGACAGCGGGCATCCTTGTCTCACGCCGCTGGTGATACTGAAGGGTGGCGACAGTTTGCCATAAACCCTCACCCAACCCGAACTATGCGCGTACAGCGCTTTGATAATATTTACATATTTATCAGGCACACCTTTCCTCAACAGACAGTCCCAAAGGGCACATCAATCGACTGAGTCGAAGGCACCTTTTATGTCAAGAAACACGACAACGGTGGGTCGCCAATAAACATGGCGGTGCTCCAACACTTGACGCAAGATGAAGATGTGGTCGATGCAGCCGCGACCTTGACGAAATCCGGCTTGCTCTTCACGAATCTGGCTTTCACGAGTGCCAGTCAGTCTGTGGAGAATGATAGAGACAAGCAATTTAGAGATCCGGTGAAGGAGATCGCATGAACCTAAAACCTTATCTAGATCTCATCTCTGATGGGAAATGCAAAGCCCATAGACAATTTGAGTTTCAGTGATACATAAACCAAATGCTGTTCAGCAGAGTCTGAGATTTGCTCATCATAATGCTCAAATTACTGATTGACACGTCGGACAGGAAAGTAAGTTAAAACTCAGTTAGCTCCAGCAGAGGTGCCACAAACTGATGTCCTCCATGACTCCGAGTTACGAATGATAGAGAACTTTTGCTGCAACCTTTGCCATCTAGGTGGTTTGGGATTATCGCATTCCAACAAAGTGCGGCAGCAGGGCTTTAGGATGTAGTGGGGTTTCGACAATCGAGCATTCTCCCAATAAAAGCCACATGTCTGTTTAACAACAATGCGACGTGAAGACTGACTCGCCCCCAAATAGCTTATGTCCCTTCCTTCGTTCTGCTAAAAGATTGAATCCTAGCAACCTGTAGGTGAAATCGAGAGGATGATTAGACCGCCGGTCGCCGAACAACCGGAAGGCGTATGACTTGATCAATCAATCACCGGCATCCATTGGGCGCAATTCCCCGAGTTCCCTTCACTGCTTTGCGGATAGGCTGTTCAGCCAAAGGCTCTAGGTGGTGTCCTCTAGGTCAGCTCTCGACTTTGGCTTGGGCAACCGGGTACTATCACGCCTTCCGACAAAAACCGTGAACTGTTTAACATCGTCCTAACCTGCCAACTGTTCATTAATGGATAATCCTTCTTATTCATTACTTGACTCATGTGTTCATGTATTTAGCTGTGATTCCGATTGCAACGCAAACCATGGAATTCAACGTATGGTCCTCCCTTGATCCTGACCCACGCTCCGTTTGGCGTGTTCCAACCTAGGGGCACTCATGTTTAGTGTACATAGTAAAATCTATACTTTCGCCCGTAACACAGTGTTCGGTATTCATGAAGATTGGTAACAGGCCGGTCTAGCGCGTATGCTGGAATACTTCGATGCTGATGTGTGCTCCCGTACGGAAATTCGATTGCAGGACCCTAGCAATGTTCGTACACCGATGCTCCCCACTGACCACGGGGCCACATATCAGCTGGGCCATCCTAAAGTAACGGAAGCAGCCTCAGCGGATTTGACTAGTGTGGGCGTAGCACCAAGTGGCGAGGCCGAGACCGCAATGGTGGATCAGGTCCCGAATAACAGCCGATGTGGGGAAAGATATGACTTGTTTGGGATCACCGCGTAGGTTCCAACTGTTCGGAGTAGTGGTTCGGTCAAAGACGATTTTTATCAAGAACTTCACCAGCTCTTGAGCAAATCTAACAAGCCGGGCTTCGTTGTCATTTTGGAGGATTTAAATGCATAGGTTATTGGCCTATTACCAAGCCGAAAACAGTTGCAACCCTTCCCGCCCCCAGGTCAAATGCAAAACAAATACTTCTAGGCAGTCGGATAGTTTCATCACAACTTTCCGAAGTAAACACCCAAAAATTTCTTCGCAAAAATTCTAGTCCAGCCGCAGAAAAATCAAAAGTCCAACAATCTTGACCACGAAAAACGTGTTAACGAAAACGCTGCTAACGTAGCCAAAAACGCCGCCAAAACGCTGTCCCGCTACGCCAGACCTACGTCAAATATATAGGGGGCTTAATGACCTTCGGCTTCTAGAAAAGGAAGGTCAACTGGTAAAATTAGTAGCCTCCCTGCCAAAGCTCTGTATGCTGGCGAGCAGGTGAAGGAATGGAAGGTTCCGGAATCTTCGAAATCAAAGCACGATCGAAAGTAAGCGATTTATTGCTAAAATAATGGTTTTCCTTTATGTTTTTACCTTTTCCCGGATAGTTTCATCGCACCCTTCAGTAAGAGACTGAGCCGCACGGAAGATGCACCCGACAACCAGCTCTAATCGAGCTGGATGTCCCTGTCATATATGCCCATGGAAACCGAACATGAGATGAATGGATGGTGTGAACACGCTCGGGAGATGGCTGTTCCTACAACACTGAAGATGGAGTGCCAACGTTAAAAGGAACAACAACTACTAGGAGAGTTAACAGTTATCTGTTGGCTTGTTAAAGAACTACATCAGTGTCAGAAAGCTGACCTGCTACATTAGTGTGCGGTTCGAGCCACAGAACGATCAATGTCTATGGCAAATAGCTGACTGCGAATTATTAATATGCAAAATTGTCGAACGCGCATCGTCTCAGGTGTGTGTATTAATTAACAACGACACAAATGGCTAGTGTTACCTGAAACGTAACATATAATTATATACAATCAAAAAATAAACAAGTTTCCTCCAACTAACGTATAAGTACCACGAGCACTCTACTTTTGTCTCAAAAATTGACAATTATGGACACAAATTCAAGGGGAACTGCAACAATAGGCTTATCATGTGAGTGTTCCTTTTCCAGTGGGTCGTGGAACCAGTTGACAAAGGTCTGTGAAATGTAGCTGAACCTAAAACAAAGACCGCATTAAACCTTAAGCAACCAATTACTGCCCACATATCTTGCTGTAACAGTTCATGTTGTGCCGGTTACGTGTAATAAAAAGGAAAGTAAATCGGAAAGCAAGAAGAAAACCGTGGTTAAATAATTATATTACTAAGATATGTGAGGAGGTACGGAAAAGAAAACTGAAAGCCTAAGATGACTCAGAAGAAAGGAAAGTTTTGGTGTTGGTTTGGAAAGTTTTTGTGTTGCGACCCAAGAGCATCGAGTTGACATACAAAACGCTAAACCATAGGTTCCATAAACACATGGCCTGTGAGCGAATTCTAGCGCTCTATAACGGAACGAAAAAGTGAGTTCCCGCCCCAAACCGATCAGTGCGCGGTTTGTACAGCTATCCATCTGCTTTCGAAGATGCAAGGCGATCTGCTGGAATAGGTTCAGAGGCGTGCTTCGAAATCTGTTCTGGGGCTTTGTGATCAACCATACCCCATCCCACTCTAGCAGATAGATTTGTTCTCCATAGGGTTACAACGTCGCCAAGGTGATTTTGTAGCGGAGTTAGGATTAGTCCTATGCTACCGCACCAGAAGGAAAGAATCAATGTCAAAGAAGATAGATATACAGATAGATAGGTTTGCTAACTGCAGACAATTAACACTCCCTGACGGAATATTGAAAAGATGATATTCCAGTGTTGGTTCAATGAAGCTGACTTCCCAAACACTCAGGCGAAACAAGCAGAAAGTGCCGTCCACTCGTGCTTTATCCACCCGCCTTATGTATGACTGCGACCGGTTACCGGGGTCCGTCTCCGAAGCGCAGACGGAGGATCGCTTGAAACGACTATTGAATCCCACCTGTAAAATACGCCAGGATCGGGTTGCTTCAGCTACGAGCACGACAGCCTCTTCGGAGTTTCCGTTGCGCAAATACGCGAGCATCCCAGCAAACAACAGGAAACAATGGCGCTGACAAGTGATCTCCCTCCGGCGCTCTATACCCAGTGAACCCAGTGAACGGCCAGCGATGGACCCAAATTGCCCACATTGCCATAATTCACAGGTGATGTGGTTCTATCCGGTATTTCCGTCCGTACTGGAATACCTGCGTCGACTCTGATCATGCCTTGACACGCTGTCGTTTCTCCATGAACTTTATCGGGAAGCGCACCAAGCGTCTCCTGCTATTGGCAACTGGGAAATTGTCTCAGCCGTCGGTCAGGCAAGCTTATCAAGACGCATCGCGTACCGAACTGTCGCGGACTTGTCAAACTGACACTGAGCTTCAGTGGAATAGATAAATAAATAAATAAATAAATTGTATATGGCTCGACGATGCGAGCAGCCGTTCCCAGAAGGGACGGATCAAATAATGCTACAGCAGTTCCATATCATGGTATAATAAATTTAAAAATTTGAGCACAAAATGGAAATTTGTGTAGCGCGAAGCGGTCCAAAATATTTACATTCCTCTTGTCCTATCGTCTGACAAGTTACCAGCAGTCACATCAGAGCTGATCGCACATGAAAAAAGAGAGAAAAAGTGCTGTGGGCCAAATAAATATAACCACCTGTGCACTTGACCACATGCATTTTCAGGCACCATGCACGACGCAGGAGCATCTGCTTGTGGCACTATCGATGGTCACAGCACCAGTCACTGGATATCCGAGACGTCGATGAGTCTGTTGGAATCTGGAAGAAACCTCCCGGTTGGCTCGGAGCACAATGTGGCCAGACGGGCTATTAGGCATGAACTAACGTGGGGTCTACGTGCTGACAAGGAGGCCTGGTGGACCAGTCGGGCTCCAGAAATGGAGCAGGCGGTAGCGGTAGGCAATTACCGCAAGCTCTTCCAGCTAATCCGCACCACTGGTCCCAGAAGACCAGGCGTCAGTGAGACAACCAGAGACAGCGCGGATTCACTGATACACAATAAGGAACGCCGTATGGCTCGTTGGGCGGAACACTTTCAAGATCCCTTCAGCTGGTCCTCTGCTCCCGGACCTCTTCCTACTCAGGTGACGCAGGATGAGTCATGGATGGTTAGTTTAGACCCTCCGTCAGAGGCCGAGGTCCAAACGCGATCACAGCCCTCAATCGTTTTCGTGCCGTTGGCCCGGATTCCCTCCCACCTGCACTATTTAAGGATGGAGGTGAGGTCCTCTGAAAAATACTGACCTCCCTATTCGAACGTATCTGGAAGGACGTGTCCCGATTAATTCAAGCGAATCGATTATAGTGGCAATATACAAGAAGGGCAGTCGCACAGACTGTTCTAACCACAGGGGTATTAGCCTAACGCCAGTTGTGGCAAAATTACTGGTCTCGATTCTCGTTCGTCGCCTCACTGTGGAACGCGAATCTCAGATTAGGGAAGTGCAGCCCGGTTTCTGTCTAGGACGTGGCTGTATAGACCATATATTCACTTTGCGGCAGGTGCTAGAGCAGCGCCGCGCATACCACAGACCAACAGTAGCTGTTTTCGTCGATTTCACGAGTGCGTTCGATTCAGTCGATCGATCCATGCTGTTCGAAATACTTGCGCGTAAAGGTTTTCCCGCGAAATATATGAACATCCTGTGTGATCTATACTCGAACACTGCAGGCCGCGTCAGGATCTACGGTGACCTGTCGGATAGCTTTCCGACTACAAGTGGCGTTCCTCAGGGTTGTCCAATTTCCCCATTTTTGTTCAGTTTCGTCGTGGACTCTATCACGATGTAGGCGTTAAGGTCCTGCTTGGTTAGAGGTCAGTTGATCTAGATTATGCGGACGATATCGTCTTGCTTTTCGACGATGTTGTGGCGACCCAATCAACCCTGAATAGCCTGTCTAGGGTGGTCCCATTACTTGGTATGTGCTTCGCGCCTTCAAAGTGCAAAGTGTTGCTGCAGGACCACCAGCCACTTGATGGCAACTTGACCCTTGCTAACGAGGAACTCGAGGTGCTTTATCAATTCACTTACCTTGGCAGCTGCCTCAGCGACGATGGGCGCATAGCAACTGAGGTCAGTTCATGCATTGCAAAGGCCAGAGCTGCCTTTTTGAACCTTCGCCATTTTTAGCGACAGAAGAGAGTTTCCCTCCGGCTGAAAAGTCGTGTATACAAGGCCACGGTGAGGGCCGTCCTGCTCTATGGTAGTGAAACTTTCCCATTCGGTCTGAAGATCTGAGGCGCCTTCAAGTCTTTGATCATCGTTGTCTGCGAAGCATTGCTGGTGTCGGATGGCACCAGCGTGTCTGCAACGATGATGTGCGTAGGCTAGTACTAGGTGATGATAATCATGCTAGCTCCCTAGAACAACAGATAGCACTGGATAAGTTGCGTTGGCTCGGGCACTTGATACGTTTGCATGGACACCGCTTACCTAGGAGGGCCTTGTTCAGTCTATCAGATGTAGGATGGCGCATGGCCCGAGGTGGACAGAAGATGACTTATCTATCAGTCAGTGACGACCAAACTGGGTACCATTGGTCCTTCTTACCTTCCGGGCTGGAGTCTACGTGAATCGCCTTGTGCCTGGCTAGAGACTTTACAGGACATGGCTCGCAACCGACACCAGTGGTGCGTCTGCTGTCGTCTTCTAGTCGGATTGCCTGTTTAAATTGTGTTTGGTGCTGAATTATCTGCGGGGTAATGGTTGATTATGACATGGGGCTGTGAAAGCCGCGAGGAAGCTGTCTCACCGATGCCATCTTATCTTTGCGCGATAGCCAGCTGGTTGTGACAGTATGTTGTTAACACAAGGTGTAGGTGCCTTGAGCCTGAGTGTTTTCTTATGGCATTATTATTATTTCACAGGTCCTTATGGTTTTATGGCAGCGAAGCATTAATTCAAACTGCTGATGTACTGCCGTTGATGACATTGATGATGAACCCAGTGAATAAGCACATGCCAGAGAGCGTCTAATAAATAGGAAACAGCTGATTTTTGGGATGTACTGTAGGCTCCTCTCATGGGTTTCATGTGTTTGTGCAAAACAAGTAAGCTTTGTTTTTCGGTGGTTCTGCCTCGACCTCTTACGGCAGGATCCTGTTGTTCTCGGTAGGTTCAAAGTGTTGTAGACTGCAACTCGGTAGTAGCGTGGGGCACAGCTATCCAGCGTCTTGATTGTGGGGAGGGTACCTGGAAAAAAGGGGCTAGTGTGCAGGTAAACGGCAGATGCTGGCGATGTTATTGTTTTGAAAGGGGGTCATAAACGTGGGAGTACAGGAACATAAAGGTGTCAGACAGGGGGGGCAGTTCGGCAAAGTTAAATAAGAGCTAAATAAGAGGAGTTCCGCGAGCTAGTGTGTCAAAAGTAGTGAATCTACCAGCTAGCTTAGCGAATGGCCCAAGTCTTTCAACATGCAAGACAAGCGAGGCAAGAGCCAAGCATCTAGACGTTGTTTGAAGACCTCTGTATTATGTGCTGAGACAAGTTTCAGGCAGAGCGTTCCAGACGAAGGCGATATGCACAGTAAAGCTGGTTCTTGGCACTGAAGGCGACTACTGCGAGTCATGAATATGAGCGAGTACTCGCTTGGATGGCCTGTGCGGGCGCGAACGAGTAAGTCGGTATTAGGGTGTCTGTTGTTAGTCAGGATAGAATAGGCTAGGATGAGATCACCACGAAGCCTACGAGAGTTCAGTGGGAAGAGTTTAAGGGCCACAAGGCACTCTTCGTACGAGAGGTGACATAGTCCCTCCACTGTCTTAGTGGCTCTGCGCTGGAGGGTTTCCAGCAGAGTCTCGTCCTTCTTCAGATACGGCGGTTGGACCCGTATATTGTACGCCAACAGCGGGTGTACGAACGTGTTGTAGAGGCGGACAAATATTTCGCTAGGGAATGACCCTAATGCACGCCTATATAGGGTCAGACGCACGCTGACCTTTCTCGCCAATGTAGCTACGTTAGCGCTCGGGCTCAGGTCGGCGGACATAATAGTGTCTACGTCACGTTCCTGGGATGTGGCCTTAAGACGCACACCGCCGATAGTGTACGGAGTGCTTGTCCGATGTGCATGACATTGCACTTCATGGTGCTGAACGGGACTTGGTTTTCCCAGGCCCAGAAGTAGGCAGCATCGATGTCTCTCTGGAGAGGCGCATGCTCGCTTGGCTCGCGGATAGGTCGCCATATCTTAGCATCGTCCACGTAGAGCAGTATATGGCTGCTATTGGAAGATGATATGTCATTAATGAACAAAGTGAACAGCAGGGGACCGAGGATAGATCCCTGTGGCACTCCGGTCGTCGCAACCAGAGCGCTAGAGAGTGCGCCATTTACCCGAACTTGGTAGATGCGTTAAGATAGATGGGTACTTAGCTAGGAGATTGTTTGCTGGTCAAACCCCAAACTCGGTAGTTTACTTAAGAGGATTGCGTGATTAACCCGGTCAAATGCTTTCGAAAAATCGAGGTAAACCACGTCAGTTGGAGTATGACTGTCGGCCTCTGCTGTCCAGGAATCAAAGGCTACGAGAAGATTCTTGGTGCAAGAGTGAGCGCTACGAAACGCGTGCTGTTCCGGGGCTATTATGGACTGGCTTTCTAGACGGTAGCGTAAAACATAGTCTATGATACTCTCCCTTACTTTGGAAGTAGTGCTATCAATCGGCAATTTGGAGGGTTTGTCCTGTCACCACCCTTGTCTATCGGTTTTATGACCCCTTGTTTCCAGGTGTTCGGATATTCTGCGCTGGTGTAGGAGCGGCTGTACAGTGGGGCAAGCGGTTCGGCCAGTACGGCAGCACACTCACGCAGAAAGATGGTAGGGATCCCATCCAAGCCCGGCGATTTGTCTCCTTTGCTAACTTTTTCCAGAACTTGCTCTGGCGTAAACTGTACCTGATGTCTGACAGCGACGAGAGTGAAATTAGTGTCCACTATGGTACTGCGTGCCGAAGTGAGAAAAAGGGACTCGTATTTAGCCTTCAGCAGCTTCTTTGTCTGACGTTGTAGTGTTACCGTCCGGTACGAGCACGCTGCCGATGGCGGCCCGCGATTTAATGAGAGAAGCAATATGCCGTAAGATCTTGGAGTTATCGGCGAAGCGTCCAATGACAGCAAGCTGCTAAGCTTCATGTCAAGGCGAACAACTGCTACACATGAATTTAGCACTCTACAGTATTGGGCTCGCGTTGCAGTCACCATCAACAACAACAGTACATCAGCCAGTTGAACTGGTATTTCACTGTCATAAAACCATGATGAACTATGAAATAAAGAATAACAGAAGGGGGGACTTAGCTGAAGGTCTTAATGCCTAAAGATTCAGGGTCAAGGCACCTACACCTTGTGTTAACAACATACTGTCACAACCAGCTGACTATCGCGCAAAGATAAGATGGCATCGGTGAGACAGCTTCCTCGCGGCTTTCACAGCCCCATGTCATAATCAACCATTACCCCGCAGATAACTCAGCACCAAACACAATTTAAACAGGCAATCCGACTAGAAGACGACAGCAGACGCACCACTGGTGTCGGTTGCGAGCCATGTCCTGTAAAGTCTCTAGCCAGGCACAAGGCGATTCACGTAGACTCCAGCCCGGAAGGTAAGAAGGACCAATGGTACCCAGTTTGGTCGTCACTGACTGATAGATAAGTCATCTTCTGTCCACCTCGGGCCATGCGCCATCCTACATCTGATAGACTGAACAAGGCCCTCCTAGGTAAGCGGTGTCCATGCAAACGTATCAAGTGCCCGAGCCAACGCAACTTATCCAGTGCTATCTGTTGTTCTAGGGAGCTAGCATGATTATCATCACCTAGTACTAGCCTACGCACATCATCGTTGCAGACACGCTGGTGCCATCCGACACCAGCAATGCTTCGCAGACAACGATGATCAAAGACTTGAAGGCGCCTCAGATCTTCAGACCGAATGGGAAAGTTTCACTACCATAGAGCAGGACGGCCCTCACCGTGGCCTTGTATACACGACTTTTCAGCCGGAGGGAAACTCTCTTCTGTCGCTAAAAATGGCGAAGGTTCAAAAAGGCAGCTCTGGCCTTTGCAATGCATGAACTGACCTCAGTTGCTATGCGCCCATCGTCGCTGAGGCAGCTGCCAAGGTAAGTGAATTGATAAAGCACCTCGAGTTCCTCGTTAGCAAGGGTCAAGTTGCCATCAAGTGGCTGGTGGTCCTGCAGCAACACTTTGCACTTTGAAGGTGCGAAGCACATACCAAGTAATGGGACCACCCTAGACAGGCTATTCAGGGTTGATTGGGTCGCCACAACATCGTCGAAAAGCAAGACGATATCGTCCGCATAATCTAGATCAACTGACCTCTAACCAAGCAGGACCTTAACGCCTACATCGTGATAGAGTCCACGACGAAACTGAACAAAAATGGGGAAATCGGACAACCCTGAGGAACGCCACTTGTAGTCGGAAAGCTATCCGACAGGTCACCGTAGATCCTGACGCGGCCTGCAGTGTTCGAGTATAGATCACACAGGATGTTCATATATTTCGCGGGAAAACCTTTACGCGCAAGTATTTCGAACAGCATGGATCGATCGACTGAATCGAACGCACTCGTGAAATCGACGAAAACAGCTACTGTTGGTCTGCGGTATGCGCGGCGCTGCTCTAGCACCTGCCGCAAAGTGAATATATGGTCTATACAGCCACGTCCTAGACAGAAACCGGGCTGCACTTCCCTAATCTGAGATTCGCGTTCCACAGTGAGGCGACGAACGAGAATCGAGACCAGTAATTTTGCCACAACTGGCGTTAGGCTAATACCCCTGTGGTTAGAACAGTCTGTGCGACTGCCCTTCTTGTATATTGCCACTATAATCGATTCGCTTGAATTAATCGGGACACGTCCTTCCAGATACGTTCGAATAGGGAGGTCAGTATTTTTCAGAGGACCTCACCTCCATCCTTAAATAGTGCAGGTGGGAGGGAATCCGGGCCAACGGCACGAAAACGATTGAGGGCTGTGATCGCGTTTGGACCTCGGCCTCTGACGGAGGGTCTAAACTAACCATCCATGACTCATCCTGCGTCACCTGAGTAGGAAGAGGTCCGGGAGCAGAGGACCAGCTGAAGGGATCTTGAAAGTGTTCCGCCCAACGAGCCATACGGCGTTTCTTATTGTGTATCAGTGAATCCGCGCTGTCTCTGGTTGTCTCACTGACGCCTGGTCTTCTGGGACCAGTGGTGCGGATTAGCTGGAAGAGCTTGCGGTAATTGCCTACCGCTACCGCCTGCTCCATTTCTGGAGCCCGACTGGTCCACCAGGCTTCCTTGTCAGCACGTAGACCCCACGTTAGTTCATGCCTAATAGCCCGTCTGGCCACATTGTGCTCCGAGCCAACCGGGAGGTTTCTTCCAGATTCCAACAGACTCATCGACGTCTCGGATATCCAGTGACTGGTGCTGTGACCATCGATAGTGTCACAAGCAGATGCTCCTGCGTCGTGCATGGCGACCGGGAACCTATTCCACTGAAGCTCAGTGTCAGTGGGACAAGACAGCGAAAGTTCGGTAAACGATGCGTCTTGATAAGCTTGCCTGACCGACGGCTGAGACAATTTCTCAGTTGCCAATAGCAGGAGACGCTTGGTGCGCTTCCCGATAAAGTTCATGGAGAAACGACAGCGTGCTAAGGCATGATCAGAGTCGACGCAGGTATTCCAGTACGGACGGAAATACCGGATAGAACCACGTCACCTGTGAATTATGGCAATGTGGGCAATTTGGGTCCATCACTGGCCAGCAACAGGACGCCAAGTGGCAGTTCGGCGCTCACTGTTTCTAAAAGCAGCGCTACAAAGAAAAAACTGGTGCTCCGCACACAGTTGCACTAGACACGCATAGTTTTAGGTCCGCTCAGAGTTAAGCCCATAGTTACCACTAAGCTGAGCTTCTGAAGAGCTCAGACGCCCTAGTTGTGCGGTCATATCCTCTGCAAGTACTATAATATCTGAACTAGTAGCATTGCGTAGTAGCGCGCTCAGTTCGTGATAAAATGTGTCTGTAACAGCATTTGGACTGCAGTCGGTGGGAGCATAAGCGGGAAATCACAAACAAACAGCGTTTTCGAGTACTTCGTGAATCAACCTTAGCTGATGTCGTCAATCGGGTTGCACACAAACGGCTGTTCACCGGAATCCATTCAACCAACGATGACTCAGCCTTGGAGCTTAGAATGATACCTACATCAGCGTCTTCGGATGTGTGCAACCAATACCGAGAGGATTAGCCGGATGCAATTAATACAACAACCCCATTAGGGTCATTGTTCCTAGTTTCGGACACACAACACACATCAATACCCAGTGTGTCCAAGGTGAGTGCGAGTGCAGCCTGTTGACCTACTTGTCTTACAGTGCGAACGTTATGCTCCGCCATGGTAAGGGGAGAGCGTGGCCTTATATGGGACTGTTGCCGATGGGCATCCGATGGATGTTGTGCGAAGGTGGCTGCAGATGGTTCTACTCCAGTGGCACTTCGGTTGCTGTCAATTAAGCTGGGAACTAAAGAAGGAAGTTTAGTACTGGGGGTCAGGATGGGGATAAAAGAAACAGGTGGAAAAAAAGAAGGGGGCGCCAGCAGTAGCATGTTTTCTCTTACCGGCTCTGCTGTATGCAGCAGATAAGGCGACCCTTGATAATCTGCGCGACGACCAATGCAGGGTGAAGTTTGTTTGAAGAAAAAGTCATGCTTGGATGCGGACTGAGATACTGTCAGGGTGCGCAGACCTAGACAGGAGGACAATTAGGGTGCTCAACCAAGACCTTTGGCTCAAAAGCCTGTCCGGAAGGCAGCAGGGAGGTAGCAATGATTTAGTTGTACAGAAATGGATGCCGTCCCATTTCAAACCCCCAACCTGGAGGACCAGGAGACTGAGTTTGTCTGACCTTTCAAAACTGACCAACCTGGTAGGAGTGACTCCCAAGATGCCCAGAGGCACCACCCGGTATAGCTCAATGGTTCAAGGAGGTACGCAAACCGTCGCACCACGTTAAGATCCAGTCTCGTTGCGTCACCAAGTAGTAAGAATCTGTCCCAGAAGGCCTTCTCCCTGATCAGTCTAAGTGTGGCGGGCTGAAGGTGCTTGTGGCATTTTGGTGCAGGAACGTATGCCCTAATGGAGTCTTTGATGTAACCGGTGGTGTACTTCCAGTGGTCATCGACTGTGGAAGTTTGTGCTGCAAGGGAGCGGTCAACTCGGGAAAGGTGGCTTTCGATCGCGTCATAGTCCGCTCGGTAACAGTTCAGTCTAGTGGGTACTGCTATAGCGTTGAGCGGGACATCTTTCGCCACCCGAAAACTGGTAACTAAGTGATCACTGGCACCGAGTGGGATGTTCAGTTTTACGTCATCAATTAGATGTGACACGTTAGTGAGCAGCAAATCGAGTTCCGACGGGCTTTGCCCGTCTCGCCACCGAGTGAACTGCTGTATGTGTTCGGTTGGGCCGTGCTCTAAAACACTGGCAAGAAACTCGTAGCCGTGCTGGCCGTGAGCTCGGTCAGAGACAAGGTCGATCTCCGGGAAAGTGAAGTCCCCAGCGACGAGTAGTGGGGAAAAAGTTAGAATCAACTGCTCGAATGGCTGCATTCCAACGCCACAGCCATACTGGCGGAGCTAAGAGCGGGCGATAGACCACTCCAAGAGTGAGAATGGTCGCACCGGAACTGTGGAGACAAATCCAGGGGAATTTATGGAAAGATAGCAGTTCCGGAGCTTTGGTAGAGATGCATTTGAGGCGGTCTGATACGTACACAGCTATGCCTCCGCGCAGGCCGCGTTCAGGATCGTTTCGGAGCAGCACGTATCCTGAGATAGCCACTTCGGCGTCGAGAACATCTGGGCAGAACCATGTTTCGGTTACAGATGACTTTAGCTTGTCTGTCAAACGCATGAGCAACGATTTCTGACACATTGTTCCGCAGTGATAGAGCGTTAGTGTACAAGCAGCTCCACGTGTTAACATAAACTGCGGGCGACCAGTGGTAACGAGGTGCAGTTGGTAGGGCAGTTTCGGCTTGATTTACGCTGACCCCTCCAGGGACGGCGATTGTTCGTTTTTTGATAAATCCTCAAGTCGCGTAATACTTAGTGATGGGGTGCTTTGACTAGATGGCGTGGAACTGTCTCTGAGTTTGCTTTCGCTCCTCAAGCGGTTTGTCCGAAGGTATCCTAACTTCGTAGAGAAAGTTGCCACAAAGCTCGTAGCACTGTGGCAGTACAGTCTGGCGCATCTCAGGAGTGAAAAGAATGACGCTGAGCAGTTTTGGCGCCGGTATCTGTAAGAGATGAGCTGGCGTCGGCAGCTTGTGGACAGACCACGCCCCACATTTTTCCATTGATAGTTTCAGCTGCGTTCAAATGTATTTCCACTGCTGAGCATCATGGTGGGAGGCTTCGACCGGGTCAGTTGTGTGGAGTTCTGGTGCCTCGTGTATGATTATACTGCACGCTCTGTTGGGGTTGGGGTAGGTTCTGTTAATATATGCCTTCCTTCCCGCCTCCCTCACTACCCAGTGGAAGTCTGGCTGGTCGCGGATTTGCTAGTTCAATTTGTTCAAACAAGCCGATGTCTGGAGCATTTCTTCGACGTTCGCAGCACCATCCAGAGTGAGCCGTAATGGTCTAGGATGTTTGTCACCTAGTGAGCGGGGTGCTCGTAGACGGCAGGAAGAGGGCTAGGGGTAGACGGCAGTCCAAGGAGTTGCTGCTAGGATTGCCATTGGGAGAGGTCGGCACTGGCTCTGTTGACTAGTGATGGGTAGTCGCTCTCGTTCACATTGAACAGTATTAGTCTCTCCCGGTTGAATTCCGGCATGGCATTGTTCCGATGCGTGTTTGTGCCTTGGATGGATTGGGAGGGTCTCGGCTGTTCAACATGCGTGAATTGAGAACCCGTGCTCCCCTGTAACTGCATGGCGCACTGAGTGTACTCGGCGCAGATTACAGGACGGTGTTTGTTCCTCGTTCGTTTAGGGAAGCCGCAATAGCTGCTTTGTGAGTTTTTGACGCTTGTTGCTGGGATCTGCTCACTAGTTGGCGAGTTAACCGTTAGTTTTCGGATGTTTCACTCACCAGTTCTCAGCGACGGCGACAGGTCGCGCGGAGGGATGAACGAAGAATCATGGGTAGGGTACCATCCAGCCCCGGACCGGTGGGAACTGTCTCCGTAGCAAGAGGCTTATGTGGGCAGATACAATCTAGGTTTGAGGTTGTGCTGAAGATGTAACTGGGACGTTGACTGGTGCCAAGTCACGATTGTCAAGCCCTGTGCTTACTACCAATACGCCGGGAGGCAAGTCGCGTCAACATTTTCAGATGAACTTCGTTGAGACTTGCAAAGTCATTGCAGGTTGTCTTGGCTGAAGTGCTAATGTGCCTGTCTTTGAAGCTTCTATGTAGTAACAAGGTCAAGGTCGTTGCTGCCTCCAGCTTGCAACCCGATTCGATTAAAAAACGGGAAGAATGTATTCTAAATGCGTGTCCTGAAGTAAGGGCGTCACGTCTCGTTCCAAAGCTGTCCAATGCACTTTTGTAACGGATGGCTGCACATCGCTTGTGGTGGCATAAGAGCGGAACTGTACCATGGGCTACAGTAGTGTACCTCACCGGTTATCAGCTTTCACTATGATACGTGCCGAACTGCAGGGAGCAATAACCACCCATCTTCAGATTGCCCGACTCTCCCTCTGGGTTTCTGCTCAATTGTGGCTGGGTTCTCCAAAGATGACGAGCTTACACCTCCCATCCAACTCTCAGATGCGGAGGCCTCGCGACGGCGGATTAGACACATTCTCGATTCTCTTCCAACGGCACCAAAGACTGAAGGATGGGTCAGCGTTCTACAGCCAAAGACATGCGACTGTAGCGTGAAATGGCATATCAAAAATTTCGGTCACTCCAAACACAGCTGTGCGCAAAGCGACCGCTAAAAAGACGCAGAAGTCTAAAACAGCACCGAAGCCTACTTCATCTCACCTACGGTTGATTGGTTTTAGACAGTATGACGCGGCTGGAAGCTCTGATTAAGGCTAATCCCAGCACACCGGAACCAGCTATCCCTGAGGGAAACAAACGTCCATCCCGTGAGCGCTGTCTAATCATTGTAAATGATCCCCACTCTAATAGGGGGACACTAGCCGAAAGAATACAGGACGATCAAGCATTCCTAAAGCACACGTCTCTCTTCTGTTGGATAGTGGGGGAAATGGATTAATTTTGTCTCCGCATTTCGCTTTGGTAAGCGAGAAAACCCCACCAACTCCCGTCCTCCCAAAGTTGTCTGTCAGGATGAAGAAGATTGCCACCCTATCCTCGGACGGACCTCAAGTCTCAAGGGAGAAAAATTCCATGTTCTTGGAGACCACTCCCCAGAAGATCGAGCCAAATTGAGGAACGCAGTTAACAATGTATGAACCCGTAAAGCAAATGGCGAGACCAACTTGCACATAGTGGATTTTCAGGTAGTGCAGAAAGTAGAGTTCCCGCTGGATTACAGGTGATGGTTGCAAACATTCGCAGCCTCAGGAACACATTGGACGTAGTATACGCCTTTATTTCAAGGTTGCTTCCTGACCCGTTGGCCTTCACTGAGTCTTAGCTCACTTCAAACATCTCCGACTCCGAGGACTACATCTCAGGATACCAACTTTTCTGTGCTGACCGCCTTGGAACAATGGCTGGTGGCGGCATAGTTCTCTACTGAAGAAAGGATCTTAAAGTTCATCTCGTAGAAGCTGTCATCGAAGCTGATGGTGGCGCAGAGCTGCTCTGGTGCAGGATCAATGCTGGATTCAAATCTCTTATGGTTTGCATTGTCTACGAAACCCCATGTGTTCATGGGGCTACTGTGCTAGACTTTAACAAATCGCTTGCGAACCGCAGAGATTGTCGTACTGTGGATGACTTCAATGCCCCGGATGTCAATTGGGATCTACTACACTATCGCTTTCCACCTGAATCCTTTGACGCTAGTCTCCTTGAAACTGTCATTAAAAACGAATCTCTCCCAGCTTTAACATTGCCCACTCCGCACACTTGATCTTGTGCTCATTCCGGCTGTCTCGGAATCGACCCTTTTACAGCCCAACGATAAAAGCGACTAGTGTGCGATCTTCCTATGGACTAATCGTCCAGTTATTCGAGCCCGGAACGCACACCGACGAAATTTCTGGCGAACCGACGCATCCAAGTTAAAGGCAACAGCGAGTACGCGGGACTGGAATGTTCTATCGCTTAGCGTCCTGTGAGTACTACGCGGTAATTCGATATTTTGGTGCGCCATACTGCTCGATCTTTTTAGCTAAGATAACGTGGGGAAGTGTTTGAATAAACAATTAAAACGAAAGTGGACTATTGTCAAATTTCCTCTGATTCAAGATATCTTGGATCGATTGAAGTGGTACTGGCCAAAGCATCTTGGGTGCTTAATGGTAATTTGTTCCGTTGTTCCGTTCTAGTTCCATTTTGCACCCTGATTTTGCTTTTCTGTGGCCGTGGTACTATTGTATACCTGTTTTAATTCTGCTCGGTATTCCACACGAACATGGCTGCCTCGCTAAACATCGAGGCGGTTGGACTCCTGGGGTCTTCGCTTGATGAGCCTAGTGTAGCTTGCGGACAGTCCAACTGTTCAGAGCCAGTAACAGATGTATCTAACTGTATGCAGTGTGACGTCTGCTGCCGCTGGTATCACGAAGGATGTACCGGCCTACAAGCAGTTCAGTACAAAATGCTATCATCCAGCGTTCACTTCCTTTTCATCTGTGCTGAATGCTGCGCTCAGAGATCGACGCGCCCAGCTATCATCGGTGCTAAACTTTCAGCGCTGGCTTCAAGGTTGGCAGATGTTGAAGTGATAGCCAAACTCACCTCTATTGCCTCGCCCGATGCGAAAACGGAATTGAGGCTGAAATCCCTGAATATTGCGAGTAAAGACACTGCAACAGACGTCAACACTGCTGACGAACCATCCGCTGGGGTCTGTCACTCGGTCAAGAAGTCGCACATCCTACCGAGCACTCCAGGTAGTTTTGCTGACCATCCTCATGAGCCGGTCAAACTGAAGAAAAGTAGGGTGCGGAAAGGCCAGAAGCCCTCTACTAAACCCAGAGAATTAGTTGAAGGCATCGAGAAAGATGCCGTCTTAGACAGCCGCAAAGTCATCGGACAGTTGTGCATGAGAGAACATTCCAAAGAATTTGACCGTCACGGTGGCCAATGAACTAGCCCGTTCTAATGAAGTGTTGGTAACTACTCGATGCGACACAAGGTCAACGGCCCCTGCTCCCGTGAGCCAAAAGAAGAAGCGTACTAGATCTGCCCATAAAACTTCGAAGGGGCTCGAACGCACAGGAAATAGTGAGACGCCAGCAATAGAGCGGAAAACCTACGCTACTGTTGCTTCCACGTCATTTGTGGAGACAGGGACAGTCCCACCGCCAGTGGTGAAAGTAGCTGGTATAAGTGTCAAATCTAAGCCACGTGGGGTAAACACTCCCCGTCGTGCCGACTCTTTCACGGCTAGTAGCGTTATATCCTGTAAGGTTACTGAATCTGCGGCTGCTCTCCCAAGGGAACGCATCTTGGATGATATCAAGTGGTTCAAACTGTGCGCCATCAAGCTGCTATCACCTGGCTTCCCTGGTGTCACTGTCAAAAAGCTGACCAAAATGAGGTACATCTCTATCGGTAGGCTAAATCCGCGACCCCGACTATTTTGCGTGGTCCTTTCTACCTCGGTAGAACGCAAATCATTACTACGGTTTACATTCAAACTTAAGGGTAGTGGTGTCAGCGTTCAATCGGACATTCCACTGGCAGATACGTTGAAGTTAAAGGAGACTATTAAAAACCGTAAATAGACGGGCGGCTGGTGAGCGAGGCTTCCGTCTGGTAGGTTTTCAGGTGGTCAGCCGGAAGTTATTTTCTGCCATATCAGAATCCATCCTGCTGGCGCACGACCCAGGGATGATAGTGCCGACTTCCTTGAGATAATACTTAGCAACGTGCGTAGCTTAAGGAACAAGATGCACGAGTTGGGTCTATTGTAGACAAATATCGTCCTGACATACTTGCTTTCACTACGTTGTTGTGTCCGGATATCACGGAGGTTGAGGTATGGTTGCCTGGCGACGCGCTGCTTAGAACTGATCGCTCCGATGATCGCCAAGACGGAGGCGTTGCACTGTAGGTGAGCTTAAACAGTTGTGTTGAGGACCTGCACATTCGTCGTCGCATTACTGTTGAAGCCCTATCGGCTGTTTTGTGCACTTCTTTTGCCCAGTTTACAGATGTAGTGATATACAGGAGCTCTGGAAGTTCTTCCACGGGGATAGTTGAATTTATTCGTACTCAGTCCGCGAATAAGTGTTTACTCCTAAGGGATTTTAACCTCCCGAAAGTCTGTTGGGCCGATCTCTTTTGCAATCCGGCGTCAAGAACATACGGCGAAGACTTTCTTGAGCTCACTCTCCAAGTGCCTGCACCAGTTCGTGGACTTCCCACTAGGTAGATGGACAACCAAATACCATCTACTTTAGATCTGGTTTTCTAAGTCCCTCGACTCCATGACTGACGTTTCATACGGTGCACCGCTAGGGCCCAGCGATCACACAGGCATATCCTTTCGGTGTGCTCTTTCAAGGCACCAAAAGACCGCTATTGAATTACTTCTGAATATTTGGCGGGCGGACTTTAATGCAGCGCAAGCTAAGGCTTCAGTTCTGCACTGTGAGATCTCGATGGCCGAATCCGTTCAGTTAGCATGGGATAAATTTAAGGCATACCTTACGGAGGTTTCCACTCCCTGTATTCTACTCATGAGGAAAAGCGGGCTAGGGGCACAGCCTTTGGATAGATACCAAAGGAAAGTACCTACTCAGGAAACGGTCGAGATGTTGGCGAAACTACCAAGCAGCTCCATCAGCCAGTACTTAGGATAACTATCGAGAGATTAGAAATAAATGTAAGCAACATCTCAGGACTGTTCGTCTCCAGTACGAGCAGGATTTAGCGAACTCGGCCGCAGCTAAGTCCAAGAAGCTTTCCGCTCACATCAAAAGACGCAGCGGGGCAAACCTGTTCATACCAGCGTTATTACGAGCAGACGGGACTTGTGCGCAAACTGACTATGGCAATGCTTGCATACTTAGTGAGCAGTATACTGGGTTTTTGCTCGGTAGGCCCCTTTACCACAGGTTGTATTGGTTTCAAGTGCTCCAGTGGATCCTTGCTTAGCTGTTTAACATAACAGGGACTCAGGCCTTCGACCTACTGCAAGGCATGTATCCCTCTGCAGATTCCGATCCTTAATCAATTCACCAAAAGCTGTTGTCTGAATTGGCCAGTGAGCTGCATGGTCCTCTCACGTGCATGTTCTCAAGCTGGCCTGACAGATGCGTCCTACCCTTAGAATGGAAGGAGGCAATAATCCGTCCAATTTTTAAAGGCGGTGATAGCGCTCTGCTTGCGAACTATCGGCCTGTCAATTTGACAAGCGTAGTAGTCGTTGTAAGATAAGTTGATAAGGGATTCATTGGAGAAGCACCTGAAAACATTCAACCTCAGCGTGGCGCAATGTGGATTACGCAAGGGATTTTCATGTCAGACTAATCTACTTGTAGCTAGTGAAAGCCGGGCCGAAGCGGTAGACAATGGCCACGCTGTAGACATGCCATTCGTGGACTATTCGAAAGTTTTTGACACTGTTCCCAACTTCGACTCTCACTAACGTCGAGGTCTTACGGCAAATCTGGTCGCGCGTTTCAATCGGTGGCTGCTTTCCTTGAGGGGAGGGAAGAGTGCGTACGGGTGGGGTGTGACCTTTCGCTCAGGCAAGCTGTCCATAGCGGAGTCCAGAAAGGCTCGGCATTGGAGTCATTGTTGTTCGAGATCTAGATGAATGACTTGCCGGGAGAGCTAGGAGTGTCATCACTAATGTCTGTTGACGGCCTTAAGCTCTGGAATATTGTGCATATCCCGGGGAATCCTGAGGCAATTCAACGTGCCTTAAATAGGCTCTGGAAATAGTCTACTTCATAGTTGATGCCCATAAATAGGGCTAAGTGCTCTGTTCTCTGCATCGGAGTTGCTAATCCTCCCACACGATATGTTGTCGGCGGTGGTGAACTCCCTGTTGTCACTCAGCAGGTTGATTTAGGGGTCGTACACTCATCATCCCTTCATTCTGACGATTATTGGAAGAAGACTGCTTGTCGGGGGTTACGTATGAGGTGGTTTATCCGCCGCACTTTCGGAATCCTAACGGCCAATTGGTTTGTGAAGCTATTCTTGGAATTGGTCCGACCCCACCTGGAATACTGTATCCAGGCTTGTCCACCATGTCTTAACCGAGATAAAACGGACTTGTAGAGGGTGTTACGAGTGGGCACGCGTCTAGTGCAGTGTCTACGGGGACAGACGTATCCTGAACGCTTGCTCAGTTTGGGGGATGCACTCAATGCACTACCGAAGGATAAGAGGGGAACTGATTCTCACTTATCGCATTTTGACAGGTAAGATCGGCCCGGACTTGTCAGGGCTATTTAGTCCCGCTACGTTACCTAATCTCCGCGGTCACCCACTGAAACTGAATAAACCACGGCCTGATAAGATTAGGACGGAAACTCGTCTGTCGCGCTGAGGTATAGATTGCGGGAATTTGCTCCAGATCAAGTGGTTATGAAACCTAAGCTTAAGGATCTTGCTCGCCAGCTCGATGCTCTTAAGTGGCAACCCCAAACCTTTCATTTTTCCTAACTGACTCAGACCCTGGTAGCACAAACGTAACGCTAAACGTAGCAACCCGGACATAGGTTCATAGGATTGTAGAGAGCAGAAGCAGAAATCCTTTGTCAGCTCCATCGCTTCCCGGTCATTGTGTGGAGGCCGCGATTCGATGTTATGCGGTAATCCACAAGGGACCTTGACAGCTGTACTGGAAGCTGCAGGGGCGCATCGTACTCAAAAGATAAGAGTTTAACATTCGCTTGAAGCATTCCTCAATCTGAGCATCGACCACATGTTTCGGCAAGTTATTCCAATCGTTGACTACGCGAGTTGATGGAGCGAGAGCAGAATGAATCCGGAGTCTTCTGGGTTTAAACAGTTTCCAGTTGTGGCCTCGAGTTGAACTGTTTGGATTGGATTGAAAGCATGCCTGCAACTCCGTCCACATCTCTCCTATCAGGATGCGGCTGGTGAAAAGCAGGTCACCGCGACGTCGGCGATAATCCAGGGTGAACAGATTCATACGCTGAAGTCTCAGGGAACATGGCGAGTCCCGTAACTCCAAGATGTTTCGATCCACGCCGTTGGACCTTCTCAATGAGGTCACTTTCGAACCTGGTGAGAGGGAAGACGGCAGGCAATCCGTATTCGAGAATAGAGCGCACGTGGTAAGTGAACGATAGTCGGAAGATATCCGGAGACAAACGCGAGAAGGCTCGTCGTATGGCATGGGACGTCCTGTTGGCAGCAGCAAACCTTCGTAACGTGTCTTGTGTAATCCGTAGATCAGATGACACCGACACGCCGAGGTCTTTTTCAAGGCTTGAGGTTCTGAACAACGCCCCACCAATGCGATACGTCCCGAAGGGCTCAGAAGCATCAATGGGGAGGACCGAGCACTTATCGCGATTTATGGGCAGGCGCCATTTGACTGAGCACTCATGCAACGTATCAAGTGCAGCCCGTAATCGCTCCGCATCGTCAAGACAGAATACCTCCATCCACAAATTCAAGTCGTCAGCGTAAATCAAGCAGTCCGACTGAAGTTCCGCCGGGGGGTCATTGATGAAGATCTTGAAAAGTTCTGAGCCCAGTACCGATCCCTGAGGGACACCGCTAGTCATGACCACAGGAGCGGAGTAAGTTTCGTTCACGTCGACTCGCATTGTCCGGTCATCCGAAAAATCGGCGATCCAAGAGAGAACGTTCCAAGAAACACCGATTAATCGTAGTTTATAGAGGAGTCTTTCATGAGGAACCTTCTCAAAGGCCTTGCTGAAGTCGACATAAAGAACATCCAGACGTTTCCCAGCGTCTAATGATGTCGCCCATCTCTCACGGGCCACCAGCAGATTCGAAGAACAGGAGCGCGCCCGCCGAAAACCATGCTGCGCACAAGAGATGACGTTTAGATTCTCGAGGTGGAGAAGAAGTGCCCGCTTGAGAATCTTCTCCATTACCTTGCACAATATTGACGTTAAACAGATGGATCGATAATTGGCAGGGTTTTGACGAACCCCTCCTTTGTGTATGGGTTTAACAATCCCCACTTTATAAGCGATCGGGAGCCGTCCAACTTTAAGGAATGTCGAAATACCCGGCAAACAGGAGCGGCAATGTAATCGGCTACAGCCCTTAGGAACAGCGGATGCATCCCATCAGGACCCGGCGAGGAGTTCGGATCTAATGCACGAATGTCTTTGGCAACGACATCAGCGCTCGTTTCTACATGCTCAAACGAAGAAGGGAGTATTGGCATCGCGTCACTGGGAAATGGCGTCTCCATCGATTAAACAGACGAGTATTGCATGACCAGGAGACTGGCTTTCGCAGCATCATCGTCAAGTAAACCCACATGAGTCAAGGGATACAGAGAAAGAATACCGCTGCCTGCTCTGGTACTTCTCTTCAAGTAAGAGAAGAGTGCCTTGGGAGTTGTCTTGGATTGCAAAGCCAAACCGAGTTCGTACTTTTGCCGGTTCTCTCGTTTTATCAAGTTGCGGATATTCCTGGCCATTTTATATTCCGAATAGTCAGACCCGGATCGCGTGAGCTTGAATCGGACCCACAGTTTCCTTCTTTTGTTCATTAGGCACCTCAGTTCTCGATCAATCCACGGAGAACCTCTGGCAAAAGGTCTTTTGTAAACAGGAACGACCTGCTCAACGAGCGAAATCATTTTGGAGTGTGAGAGGTTCCACTCATCGTCCAAATGCTTCCCTTTATTACTTAGACCTAAATTCCACGTTTTACACGCTGTGAGCTGATTTTCTAATCTCGTCTCAATGGTCTCTTTGCTTCTGACTATTGTGACCTGAATTACCAGGAATGGGCATACTTATCAGTCTGCTTTTCCGTCTCAGTGGTCTTTTTGCTTTTGACTGCTGTGACCCGATTGATCAGGGATAGGCAGAATGGTCTCCTGTTTTCTGACCTCTCTCGGGCTTCTGCGATCTAACTGTTCTAGTCACTGCCGACGCAACGCTTTGTTACCCTCACCTCAAGAACGTTGCTGGTCGTGACTAATCGTTATTAGCATGTCCCCTCTCATCCTTAACGTGTCCATTTCTGCCGATTCTCTCCGACAAAATTCATAGCTTACTATTACGCTTTTCTCCTTATGAGCCGACTTTCTAGTCTGGTCTGAACGACCTACCTTCCGACTTCTGTGACCCTGATGATCAGGGGTCGGCAGACTCAATGGTCTGTTCATACCACGTCGGGAATATCGCTGACATTTCCACTGATCAATGAAAACTTTTCCTTTTCTCATTTTGTTTGCATTCCTTTTTCCACTAGTCAGGCAACTCTCCGGGTCTGGCACTACTCTAGCGGCGGCTGACCAGCCTTCTGCTTTGTGACTACTTCCTTACATTCCAAACGTTAACGATCTAGGCTTTGTTGTCCTGGTGCGCTGTCCCCCTTATCCTGAGACCGTTCCTCGGCGTGCAACCGCCTTTTCATATAGCCACTTGCTTCCCAAACTGCTTTTCCGATGACACTCATTACTCTATTCCCACCTTACTTTGGAGGCCTAGCTTCAGCTTGCTGACTTACCCGGGTTTGACTGTACGCTCTCCTGTTTTCTGACATGCTCGGACTTCTGTGATCTAATGATCTAGACTCTGCCGACGGAAGTCTGTTACCCTCACCGCAAGACCACCGCTGGTCATGACTGAACCTTATTATCATGTCCCCTTTTTTCCTTAACATATCCATTTCGGTTGATGCTCTCTGTCAGCACTTAGACTTTACTAAAACGACTTTCACCCTACGAGCTGACATTCTGGGCTCGTCTCAACGATCTCGTACCTTCCGACTTCCGTGACCCTAATGATCCCATCGCAATGAGGCTGGACCTTACCGTGGTGCGATGGTTTGTGTGCCTCAGCGATCCATTGAGCTATGCTGGGTGGTGCTTTTGCACCTTCAGAGTCACTCATACCAGATTGGTCAATGGTTAGAGGTCAGACAAACTCAGCCTCCTGGTCCTCCAGGTTGGGGGTTGGAATGAGGGTGACACCTTATTCCTTAAAACGGACTCCTTGTAGTCCAACGCCAAACCCGCTGCCTTGCGGTCAGGTTTTTGAACCAAAAGCTTTGGTTGAGAACCCTAATCGTTCTCCTGTCTAGGCCTGGGCAACCTGACAGTATCCTGCCCACGCAATACAATGAATCACACTTCAAACAAATTGCTGATGCTCTGGCCACCGCAGAGGATAATCAACGGTGCCCTATCTGCTGCATCGAGCAGGGTGGATAGGGGTTTGGATGCTACTGCTCAAGCCTTCCCGTCTTCTTATTCCCCCTCTTACGCTTTTTCACTCTTACCGTCCCCTTCCAACTTCACTTATATCCACCCCAGTTTTCAACCCCCCGATTCTTGGCCCTCCCCCAACATGCTTTGCTAGGCATTTATCTTCTAGTTTCAACTCACATGTGAACGCGAAGCGTCACTCCTCTCCTGTCGACAAGCCCATGTCCAACCAAGCGGTCCATTCCAGTTCATCGGCTTCCATTTGGAGCCCTCGATTTTCCTTCAGATTGGCATGCCTTAATGTACGCACACTACTACAGATCGGTCAACAGGCAGCACTTGCCCGAACATTGGAGACCCTCTCGATCGATATCTGCTGCTTATCAGAGACCCGCCTGCAAGACTCGAGTTCTGTGCTCACTCTGCGATCCCCTTCAGGTGACGCAAACAGTATTTTCTCATTGCGCCTATCCGGTGACGATGCAGCTTCGAGCACCGGCCAAGCTGGTGTTGGCATTGCTCCGAGTCCCCGGGCTGAAGCTGCTCTGGTTGATTGGATTCCAATCAGTAGCCGGATGTCTGCGGTCCGATTGGCTGGCTCCTCTAAAGCTTCGAAGTCGCGCGGGACTAATAGATGTCTATTCATCATTGCTGCCTACGCGCCCACAAACTGTAGCGATGATTCCGTAAAGAACGACTTCTACCGCCAACTGACTCAGCTCCTTCGCCACAGAAGAAGCACGGACACTGTTGTTCTGGCGGGGGATATGAACGCACAAGTTGGAAAGTTGTCCACTGATGAAATGCATCTGGGCGGTCAGCACGGTGTAGGCTCCCGTAATGATAACGGTGAGCGGTTACTTCATTTGTGTGAAGATGCTCGTTTATTTCTTGCGAGCACTAATTTTCGACACAGCACCCGCCGGAGGGTGACTTGGCGCCCACCAGCCTCGAACCAGCCTTGGACGCAGATCGATCACATTGCTATTAGTTACCGCTGGAGAGGCTGCATCCAGAATTGTCGCTCGATTTGGAGCACATGTGTGGACACTGATCATGCACTTGTATGTGCTGACATGCGGATGCGCTTTGGAGGACGCCCACGACGACGCTGTGAGCGCATTGACACCAGCCAACTGACAAAGCCAGCTGTTCTGAATGCTTATCAAAGTACGCTGACATGCGAGTTGAGTACTCGCTCACTGGAGACAATTGATGGTCACTGGTCACATGTTCGCCAGACCTTACTAGCAGCGGGCAAATCCTCATGTGGTATGTCTAAAAGCCCACATGGACATTGGGTCTCTTCTCGGTCTCTGGAACTTATCGACGCTCGCCGGCATATCCCGGCTGGAAGCGAACACAATGAAACTCGCAAAGAGCTCCGGGCGAAACTCCGTGCTAGCCTGAAGAGAGACCGCGAATCTTGGTGGTCTCATCGTGCGTCAGAGATGGAAGTGGCCGCTGCCCTTGGCAACCATCGTAAGTTATTCCGTCTGGTACGGGAAAGGGGCAGCAGGAGACCTGGTGTTAGTGAAACAATTTGTGATGAGAGTGGACAGCCTATCCAAAATTTGTCAAAACGTTTGGAGCGTTGGGCTGAGCATTTTGGAAAGCAATTTAATCGGCTAGAATTGTCCGGTTCGCCGGTCAATGATCGCCCTGCTCCGTGGGCTGTCCCTTTGGATCCACCCTCTCGCTCAGAAGTCGAACGTGAGATCCGACTGTTGAAGTTGAACAAAGCCGCCGGACCAGATGATCTTCCTCCAGCCCTCCTCAAATTCGGAGGCCCTGCTCTTGTGGATGCTTTGCATGAATTACTAGTGAAACTGTGGGAGCAGGAGACTGTCCCAACCGACTGGAGCCGCTCCGTTATTGTTCCCATCTTCAAAGGCGGCTCGCGCTCGGAATGCGGCACCCATAGAGGAATCAGTCTGATCTCCATCGCCTCCAAATTACTCGCCTCCATAATTCTTCACAGACTGACTGGCGGTCGTGAAAGCCAGATTCGTGAAGAGCAAGCCGGGTTTCGTCGTGGTCGTGGCTGCATTGACCACATCTTCACTTTGCGTCAGTTGTTGGAGCACCGCCACACATATTGGCGGCCCACCGTAGTCGTGTTCCTCGAAATCAAAGGTGCCTTCGATTCGGTTGATCGATGTGCCCTTTGGAATTGTCTACTCAGGAAAGGTGTGCTCGAGAAATATGTAAATATTATCCAAGCATTATATGCGTGTAGCACGGGCAGAGTGAGGGCTTACGGCAAGCTGTCGCCACCCTTTAATATCTCCAGCGGTGTGAGACAAGGATGTCCGCTGTCACCTTTCCTCTTCAACTTCGCTATTGACGAAGTCATGGAGTTTGCATTTACAGGACATGACTTGGAAGGTGTGGAGCTACTCCCAGGAGAACGACTTCTTGACTCGGAGTATGCAGACGACATTGCCCTCATCTGTGACAGCTCCCAGACGTGCCAAGCCGCGCTAGACAGATTAGCACTGGCTGTCAGCCGCCTCGGGCTTTGCTTTGCACCATCGAAGTGCAAAGCGCTCCTCCAAGATTGGCAGGGATCGCCTCCTGCGCTGACCCTTGGTGGGGATCAGCTAGAAGTCGTTCAGAAATTCAATTACCTGGGAAGTTGTATCAGCGCCCTTGGGATCGAAGACGAGATCACGAACCGTATAGCGAAAGCTCGAAGTGCTTTTGCTAACCATCGCCACCTTTGGCGGCGGCGCGACATCACTCTCGCCCTGAAGGGTAGAGTGTACAATGCAGCGGTACGTTCGACCTTACTGTACGGTTGCGAAACCTGGCCCATAAGATCGGCGGACATGAAGAGGCTAGTTACGTTCGACCATCGGTGCCTTCGCAGTTTGGCTCACATATGGTGGGAACACCGCGTGAGTAACGAGCGTGTTCGACGCATTGTTTACGGCCCAGGAAAAGGATCTGAACCGCTCAGCACCGTTATTTCCCTCACCAGGCTCCGATGGCTCGGCCACGTGTTACGCATGCCAGCCCACCGACTCCCTCGACGTGCGTTGTTTGCTCACCGGGGATGTGGGTGGAAGAAGAGGAGAGGTGGCCAAGCGATGACTTGGTCCAGAGGAATGAAGTCCCTCACCTCGGAGCTAGCCTCGGTTGGGGCTTCACGGCTCCCTGGTTGGGGTCCAAAAGACGGTGAACACGTTTGGCTGGATACACTTGCTGACATGGTAAGGAGCCGACCTCAGTGGCGTTCATGCTGTGAGTTTCTTTGTCCCTCCCCATCCCTTTTAGCCTCCCCATCCATCTACGATCTCATTTCCTAGAGTAAAATATAATTTTTTTTCTTTTTGCCTAGTAGCTAGCTGGAAGCTTACCGGAACGATGCCTATCCGTTGCTGGTAGCTTAGCTGGCATGCAACTGTTGTATCTACTTCGCCTTTGTGTATTGTATTGTATTGTATGTATGTATGTATGTATTTCCTTCATGTATTGCGACACAACAGCGGAGGTGTTTTTCCCACCTCTAGCTGATGTGTATAATGATGATGATGATGACCCTAATGATCAGAAACTGGCCGCTCCAACGGTCTGCGCACAGCATCTGGAGCATATCGTTGGCCTTCTTTTTCTTTCTCTTCTCACCCATAGAGCCTTTTTTCCACACTCTAGTCTGACTTATCTGGTTCTGGCTGTACAGCCTCCAGCCTTCTGACCTCTCTCGGACTTTTGAGTTCTAAATGATCTAGTCTCTGCAGACGCAATGCTCTGTCTCCCCCGCCTCCAGACCACTGCTGCTCATGATTCATCACTAGTATATCCGCTTTTATCCTTAACACTTCTATCCTGTTGACGCTCTGTTAACTTTCTGACATTTATAATACGGCTTTCTCTCCATGAGCCGATATCCTCCTCTCATCTCCGTGGTCTCCTGCTTTCCGAATACTGAGCCCATACTTTTGAACCATCGACAGGCCCAAAGGTCTGTTCGCAACACCTCGAGATCTTTGTAGGCTCTTCCACTTCCCCTTAAGTGTCTCCTTCACGATTACATTCTTTCATTTTCGCGCTCTGTCTGCCTTCCTTTATCTATTGGACGGATAACACTTCGGGCCTGGTTCCACTCTAGCCTCGTCTGACCAGTCTCCTACTTTTTGACTGTTTCCAGAAATCAGAGACGCACGTGTTCTAGGCTGTGCAATCACAACACACCCTGTCCCTCAGCCTGAGAGCTTCGTTTGATATGCTAACGGGCTTTTTATATAGCCACTGTAGTCCCGAAATTTTTCTTTTCTCGTGACATTCACTACTGTTATCCCCCCTTTAATTTGACTGCCTAGCTTCATCTTGCTGACTTATCCAGTTTCATCTAAACGCTCTTTTGCTTTCTGACCCCTCCCAGACGTCTAAGATCTAAATGACCTATGCTGGGCCGACGTACCGCTTTGTGACTCTTTTCATGAACAGTACTGGTCGTGATTTATCTTTTTATTCTACTCCCCTTCCAAGCTTAACTTATCCATTTCTGTCGACTGTTAACATTCTGGCAATAATAATATCGCTTTCTCTCCATGAGCCGACATTATAGGCCCGTCTCAATGGTCTCCTCTCTGACTGCTGAGGCCTTATCAATGAGTCATGGACAGATCCAATGGTCTGTTCACAACACCTGGAGACCATTGTAGGCTTTTCCTCTTCTCCCCAATAGTTACTTCTCCTTTCAGGCTTCATTCTTTCGTTTTCGCGCCCTCTTTACATTCCTTTTTCAATCGCACGGCAACTTTTCGGGTTTGGCTCTAATCTATCCTCGCCTTCCCAGTCTCCTTTCCGATTGCTTCCAGACATCCGAGATATAAACGATTTAGGCTCTGTAGTCCCAACACTCTTTGCCCCTCATCCTTTGTGCTTTGCTCGCCATACTATCTACCTATTCCGGCGCATCGCTCCGCCACATTTACCCTAATTACATCACTGGGCATTATTCATCCTTCTTGTTGCTAACAAAGATGAAGCATTACCAGATGAACGTCGGCAGCTTTTTCACTTCCCCTCAATAGAACCTCTTTTACCGACTCTTTGCTTACCTTCCTGTGCTTTCTGTTGCATTCCTTCTTTATTCAACGCTGACTTACATGTGTTTGTCCTCCCTGACTTCTTGAATTCCTACCAATTTAGGATTAAGGAAATACGCCTCTGTCGCTTCTTTTGAGTGATATTCCTTCCTATTAGCTGCACATCTCGTTCTCCTCTCTCTGGTTCCCACCGATTGAGCAGGTGTCTATTTTAGGACTCCCCAAACACTCCTGCTTCATCTTCAATCTTTCATTCTTTACTGATCCGTGTTCTGCTCGATTCTCGTCGTATTTCGCCACTTATGATATACGTGTATATGCGATATTTAAATAACAATTACATGCATAGGGGTACAATAGTTCAGGCGTCGCCGCAATTGATTGACTGCACTCTAGATGCATTCATTTCTTCTGTCTGTGTGGCTGTCTCTGTTCGTTTCCTTTTTCTCCCGAGTCTGTCACAGGTAAGGCGACACGCACCCAAGGAATTGTCCTCCGTTTCGACGACAATACAAGGCACACAGTTCCTTTACCTGGACATGAGCGGAAAATTATCAACTTTTCTACAACTTGCTAACCGGACAAATCATTCAATATCTTGCACTGATACAATTCTTCCGCGGCATGAACCACTGAGTTCAATTTACCTAACAATACCTCTTCCACATATCTCTTGACTGGAGGACTTTCCACTACGGAAGGCACATTCTCCTGCCAATACAAAGCTTGAACAATCGGTCATTCTAAGCTCTTCAATCCGCTTTGACCGCTCAAATGGCCGTGGTTTCCCATATTTCTAATCAGTTTCACTACATACCCCGGGGGATCTGCGATTCTTTCTTCGGAACCTATCCTATCCTCCAAGACTTCAACATATTTCAACGTATATTCTTCGAGACTTCACGTGGTTCTGCAGATGATCAACACATCATATCCAGAAGGAATGCTTAGTTCCTGACCTATCGATCTGGCACAGGAGAGGACCCAGGCACGCAATGACCACTCGCATAACGCATCAAGTTCAAGTTCAAGTTCAGTTGGGACCGGAACGATAGGATAATCCCGTGAATGTTCCTACTTTTGCGTATCGTTGGATCGGGAATTGACAGGTCTGCTTGAGATGTTGAAAAGCCTAAAACAAAGACCGCATCACACCCTGTCCAACCAATTACTGCCCACATTTTCCTGCCCAGCAGTCCCTGCCGGGCCGGTTTATGTGAAGTAAAAGAGTGAAGGGTAAGCTAAGAAAAGAAGAGGAGGAATGTCAGCTAAATAATGATAATACCAAGGTGAGAAGAAAATTAAAAAGAACGAAGGGAAAGTTGAAGATACAAGTCGGTTAGGAGAAGGGGAAGGTTTGGTACTGCCACCCTAGAGCATCTAACTGACGCTCGAAACCCTCTACCGTAGACTCCCTAACCACGTGCGCCGGAAGCGAGTTCCAACGTTCAATAACTCGACGCGACAAGCGAGTTTCCGTCCTTACCCGTCAGAACGCTGTTTGTGCAGCTTCAACGGGTGACCTCGGAGACTAGGCAGCTCGGCGGGACTAAATAGCCAGGACAAATCTGGACCGATCTTACCCGTTAAGATACGGTAAGTGAGAATCAAGTCTCCTCTAATTCTGCGGTAGTGCATTGAGTACATACCCAAGCTAAGCAAACGTTCGGGATACGTTTGCCCCCGTAATCCTTGTACCCACTCGCAAAACCCTCTCCAGTTCCATTTTGTCCCTTACAAGACAAGGTGGACAAGCCTGGATACAGTACTCTAAGTGAGGTCGCACGAAAGCTGAGAACAGCTTCACAAAGATATTGGCCGTTAGGACACCGAAGGAGCGGCGAATAAACCACATCAGTTCAGTTCAGTTCAGTTCAGATGGGGACTGGAACGATAGGAAAATCCCGTGAGTGTTCCATCTTGAGTGGATCGTTGAGCCAGGAATTGATGAAGTGCTCAGTTATTGATGGATCTAAAACGGAAACACCCGTATCGCACCCTGGCCAACCAGTTAATGCCCACGTTTCCTGCCCTAGCAGTCCCTGCTGTGGCAGTCACGTGAAGTAAGCAAGTAAGCATACGGAACCCTTTACAAGCAGCCTTCCTCCAATTTTCCCCAGAGTGAAGCAATGAGGTATGGGTGATACCTAGATCAACCTGCTGAATGACAACAGGGAGTTCACTTCCACCAACTACATAGCGCGTGGGGGGACTAGCACCTCCAATGCGGAGGACAGAACATTTCGCCTGATTTATGGGCATCAACCATAAGGTTGACCAATCCCAGAGCCTATCCAAAGCACTCTGAAGTGTCTCAGAGCCACCAGGGATATCCACAATATTCCAGAGCTTGAGGTCATCAGCAAACAATAGCGACGGTACTCCAAGCTCCTGGGGTAGGTCATTGACATAAATTGCGAAAAGCAACGGCCCTAGAACCGAGCCCTGCGGAACGCCACTAAGAACAGCTTGTCTAAGCGAAAGGCTACGCCCCACGCGTACACACTGTTCTCTGCCCTCTAGGAAAGCAGAAACCCATTTAAGGGCGGCTCCAGATATCCCATACGATCTCAACTTCAATGAGAGTCGCTGATGTGGGACAGTATCAAAGGCTTTCGAGAAGTCAACGAAAAGCACGTCGATGGCGTGGCCGTTGTCTACTGCCTCAGCCCAGCTTTCACGAGCTACAAGCAAATTTGTCAGACATGAAAATCCCTTACGGAATCCGTGCTGGACCGCACTGAGAAGGTTAAACTTAATCAGGTGATTCTCCACCGAATCCCTGACCAATTTTTCAAACAACTTAACTACTACGCTTGTTAAGCTGACAGGCCGATAGTTCGCGGGCAGAACTCTGTCCCCGCCCTCAGCAGAAAATTGGGACGCAACTTGACTGCGAATAACGGAGCCAAAAAGGTTCAACAAGAAACATAACCAGTTACAACTTACCATTCAACGGATTAGCAGCAGTGTTTCAGGACGTGGTGGGTTTTCGCCTGGCAAGCGTTCTCCCTATAAAAAGCCACAAATGTCCGTTTAACAACACTGCAACGTGGCGAATGTGACTCGCCACCGAATAAAGTCACAGCCCATAACTTCACACTGGCAGCTCAATTAGAATCATCATACTGGATAGCTTGCTCTTCAATTATCTTCCAATGGATCACTCAGGATTCTTTATCTATTATTAGTCGAAGTATAACTGCGAAATATGGCAGAGCGATTATGTCCAAACCAATGGATCCCGATCCCACTACAACCAAATCGTTGGTTCGCATGTTCACTATTGCACAGTTCCAAGCATGGACATATGAACAATTTTCTACTGTCACTACAGTTCCCATAAATTGTCTGTACAGCTGTACATACCTGATTATGCATCAATTGGCGTGCCTCGCGTAGTCAAGAATAAAATATTTATTTCTTTATTTAAATCCAGGGGTTCGGGCGTACTCCAGTCCACACTACTGGAAGCCGATTGTAAGCGTTTCACGGGTTTCACGGGTTTTCGCAGAACGAGTAAGCGTAGCTTTTCGGTGGTTCTGCCTCGAGGATCAACACGCCAGAACGTTCTGCGGAGGCAACCTTGGTTGTGGAGAGTAAGTCGTCGAGTCCAGAGAAATGTAATGACACAGTGATCGCATTTACCAATGGGCTGAAGAACGGCTAAGTCGGTGACATCTGATTGTGTCGGTGAGAGTACACGGTCAAGGATATGGGGTGTTTGTCCTGCAATTATACGAGTGGGCGTTGTGACATGTTGGAATAAGTTACATTCGATAACCGTCTCTAAAAGTGCGAAAGCAAAAGCGTTTGAAGCGGGAACACAATGCAGTTGGTCCCAGTCGATACCCGGGGCATTGAAGTCACCCAGTAATAAGCAGTCCTTGCCTCCACCATGCATTTTGATCGCGTGCAGCAGACAAGCTCCGGAACCCAACGGGGCCCTGTAGACTACAACAACCATGAGAGATCTGCATCCGTCATGAACACGGCACCAGAGAGTTTCGAAGTCGCCCTCGCTGCCACAGGTAGCTTCAACCAGATGGGCCTTGAAGTCCGTCTTCCAGTAAAGTATCACGCCGTCCCCAGGTCTTCCTCCATGGCGGTCTGCTCGGTAAAGGTGGTATCCAGAGACCTGCACCTCCGAGTCCAGGATATCCGAGGACAACCAGGTTTCGGTGAAAGCTATAAGATCCGGCCGATTCATGGAGGCAAAAAGCTGAACTTTGTCTAGTTTTTTTCTGAGACTGCGCACATTGGAAGAAAGTACGCGCAGTCCATTCTTCAACTCTATCGCCCAGGCATTACAAGGAGTGGCTTCCAAGGAGTTCTTGGTGTTTTTCGAACCACGCGAAAATCCACGACCTGTATTTCCGTCTCACCGTTAGCGCGACGACATCTGAGTTCATCAACCGCTTTCTTCATTTTTACTCGGTCCTCCGGAGAGAGGTCTCGTAGTACGAAAAATGGTTCTCCTTTAAGCCCCGGAGCTCTTCGGAGAATGCGATGGACTTCATCATCGTTATGACATACAATCATCAAGGGACGGACCTCAGAGGAGTCCTCCTGTTTCTTTCCCAGGTGGAAAGCCGAGACAATGTTGATTCCTGGCTCACCTTCATCGAGCAGTAAGTAGATCATGCGTTTTAGAAACCCTTGATCATCCATAATACTTTCAGCTCGCGTGGTTTTGGACGATTCAGGAGCATTTACGATGATTAGAGAACGGCCACGAGAGGGTGATTTGTTGTTAACAGGGATCTGCGATTTGTGGGGAGGTGGACCCTCCTTAAGCAGTATTTCCAGCTGACCGACTCTATCCTGAACTAGCTTCAACTGCGATTGTGAAGACAATGGTTTGCTTTTCACTTTGCTTTGCTTTGCTTTTACTTTCAGCAACTCGTACTGGCGAGGACAGTGGCGCACAATCCTTCGCTACAGATGCATTTGGCTTGGTATTTGGGGCTTTACCGTGGTCAACGTCCGTCAGCTTACCAGTGAGGGTAACGGGACCAGAAGTTAGTGCTGAGAGGCACTGGACTGCCAAGGAGGCAGTAGCGCTGTTTGCTTCGGTTTGAGCAGAAGAGAAAAACGGGTTCGGTGTAGGCAGTCCATCAAGTGGTGTAGTATCGGTACCTGCCTTCTTAGCTGGAGTCCGACCGGCCAGGATGTACTTGCCGTTGGGGGGCAGCAGAGGATGTTTCTATAAATAAATAAATAAATGGTATATTCTCTGTAAAACGAGACACACCTCTAAAAGGCATGGTTTTGCACAGAATGCAAAGATGAGGCACTTGGATTGAATGGAGGTAAGCCATTCCAAACGCGATTGACAATCAGTCTAGCGCGACATGGGTCACAAATAAAGACGACGACTCAGTAAGTGGTCCTCTGCAGTTGATCGTACAGATCGGCACCGATTTTACAACACGCAACGTGCAGCCACCCTTCATAGAAAGAACACTGAACAACCTTCGATCGAGCGGTAACAGCGTTAAAGCAATCCAAGCATTTGGAAGACATTGTATACTATATACAATAACTTCAGAATGATTCATCAAGACAGCAACAAGACACAAAGAGCTCGCTATCCGCATACATAAACTGACAGATGTCCAGTTCAGGTATTAATGCATTACTTGCAGCTAAATGCATTTAGGTTGACATACGTTAATAAATTAGTAGTTGGCATGCATTATATTTGATAGCATTTGACCATAACCCCAGTGGTTTAAATGCATCGGCTGGTTGTTTTATTGGCCAGCTTCGGTTTCGTAACCTTGGTCGCTGGTACCGCTTAGTTTTGTGCTATTGTGTAGCTCCTTAAAACTGCGTTTCCGCAGGCGCACCTGTCAGGTCTTCCTGTTATAGATTGTTTAATACATATGTGTTCATTTTCAGCATGTCACGTCGACAAAGTTACCAATTAACTGCACAGTTTCCGTCTCGTAGCACCATTTACCGTGCCCCAAAACAATGGCATCAGGATTCAGCTACGAAGCAACGCTGTAGCGCCTCGACGAATGCTACACAAGAAATTCGTAGCCCGGTAAGACAGAAGACGACGGGATATAAAGATTGTCTTGAGAAAATAGCACAGTACAATAGCTATGTGAATATAGCTTGAGGACAATGGGAGAAAATGGTGAAGCAATGAGTAACACCACGTAGGAGCGCAACAGCCGGCAACGCGCGGCCAAGATGACGGACCTGGTTCAAAAATGCAGTCCAGTATATATAGGTTTTAGGCGGGTGCAAAGTAAAACAAAATGTGTACAAGTCTGAATGTGATGTTTGATGGAGTAAAATGTCATGGTCACTACACAGGTCTCCCCCTAGAAGTCCGAGGGACGAGGACTTCGATCGTTGCTGGCTTGCAGATGTAAAAAGGCAGAACCATAGGAGTAGGTTAGTATTTAGATTATTTATTCTTCTTGCGGATTGGGATTCATCATCGGTGGGCCATCCCAGCGGGCACACCGGACTACAAAAAAACTGGATAATCCAGAAAAAGGGCCGGTAGGACCTTTCACCGCTGCTGAAGGACGGTGCGCTTGGGAGAGGTCACCCCCCCCCCACCGCATTCCAATCCACTGCCACAATGAAGCTGTAATCCTGTTCGTACCGGCAAGCCGTGGGGGGACCAAAAACAACGAGCCAAGCACACGAGCAGCCAAAGCCAGGAAGACGAGCCAGACAAAGTACCTGAGCGAACCAAACTGAGCCAAGCAGACCACGATCCAAAGGCCAACGTGGGCGGGCGAGACGATAAAGCGTTGGGGGTAGACCGAAGCATCAAAACGGCCAAAACAATTAAGAAACAGCCAACCATTGAACGGACGGAAAATGCGATATGATTGAGAAGGTCCAGCGCCGTGGATCTAAATATGTGCCAGAACTGCGGTGCCTATCTTATCCTCTCTGCCTCCAGCGATTACGTCTTTTCTCTCTGGATTACCGTCGTCGTCGCGGCGACTTGATCTACACTCGACGTATCCTAAGAGGAGAACTTGGAAGCGAATTGCAGCAGTTCTTTCATCTGAACACTGAAAGTTCCACACGTGGTCACGGATGGAAATTGTTCAAACCGAGGAGACTCCATGTGCGGTCGAATCTAGCTCTATCCACGCGCGTGGTTAATGACTGGAATCGCTTGCCGGAGCTCGTCGTTGATGCGCAGTCCGAGGAAAGTTTCAAGAAATTGTTGGATTCCCACTTGATAACTGTGCCCGGATATTGCTTCACAACCTAGCTTTAATGGTTCATTGTGGAACCCTATTTTCACTATGACCCCAGCAATGTTCGCAATGACTGGGAAGCGACGGAGCTGATAAAGGTCTCTCCTTCTGCTCTCTACCATACAATGATACAATGATACAATGAAAACACAAAGGAGCTCGCTATCCACAGTTGATGAATTACACCTGCAATAGTTCTACAGTGTTGTTTGACGGCTGGACAGATGTCTACTTCAGCTATTAATGCATTACTTGCAGCTAAATGCATTTAGTTTGACATTTGTTAATAAATTACTAGTTGATATGCATTATATTTGCTATTATTTGACCATAACCCCAACGGTTTAAATGCATCTGCAGGTCTTTTCATTTGGCCGTTTTGCGGTTTCGTAACCTTGGTCGCTGATACTGCTTCGTTCTGCGTTATTGTCTAGCTTTCTTGAAACTGCGTTTCCGCAGGTGTACCTATCAGGTATTTCGGTTAAACATTGGTTGATACGTAGGTGTTCCTTTTCAGCATGTCACGTCGACGAAGTTATCAATTAACTGCACAATTTCCGTCTCATAGCACCATTTACTGTGCAGCTAAAAGAATGACATCAGGATTCAGCTACGAAGAGGTGCTTCTGTTGTCAGAAGCTAAACGACAAAAGGGTAAGAGCATTTTTAACATATTTTAAATATGATTGCTTACACAGTTCAGCCACCTGCACACGTTAACAACCGCAGTGAAGATGACAGGGACCCCGATGAATTGGTACATAACTTGAGAAAATTGATCGCAAAATCTCAAGTACCTGCGTCTGTTGTTCGTCCACTGTTGTGCCTTGTGCAGCCGTGGATGCTATTTTTGCCAAAGGATTACCGGACGTTGATGCGCACCCCACGGACCTCCTGCATTCGCGTTGTTTTACCGGGAACTTACGGTCACGTAGGTCTGCTTAGAGGTTTACAGCGTGCATGCTCTGTTATTTCGCTCGCCGCTGATGACACTGTTGACTATCAGTTGCATATTGACGGGTTTAAACCTTTTAATGCATCCAAGATGCATGTATGGCCAATCTTGTGCCGTGTCATAAAGCCAGTGATCACGAAGCCATTCATTGTTGGTGTTTATGGTGGGACCTCGAAGCCGAATGACGTGGACGATTACTTGTACGACACAATTAATGAGATACGTACTTTGCAACGCGAAGGATTATTCAAACTTAAAGCCGTTATCTGTGATACCCCTGCACGCGCGCATGTGAAAAGAAAAAAAGAACATTCGGGTTATTACAGCTGTGACAAATGCACCCAACGTGGTGAGTATATGAGCCGCAAGGTAAAGTACCCACTTACTGATAGCACACTGCGGACTAATGCACCCGTTCAAAGGAATGATAGCCAACCGTCGCCTTTTGCTGCTTTGAATGTCGCTTTGGTTGAGGACTTCCCAATTGACTATATGCATTCAGTATGTTTGGGTGTTATGCGCAGAATGATAAAAAGCTGGCTTACTTCGCCCGTGGACAGTGGATTTCGACTGCGCAGAGAGCGATTGATTTTAGGAAACGTACGGTTGCATGAGTTCGGGCCTTCCTGGACATCGGACTTTCCACGTAAGCTTCGATCACTGGATGAATACCGATCTTGGAAGGCAACTGAGTTGCGTCAGTTTTTGCTCTACGCCGGACCAGCTTGTTTAATTGGGGTATTACCTGACGCTTTCTATCAAAACTTTCTAGATCTCTCATTTGCTATTTATATC
>OX104066.1:120271880-120696527 GCA_944474145.2 Dicrocoelium dendriticum
ACCATGCAATGTTAGTATGGTGTTTTTTATTTCCCTTTAGACGCCGGCCCGTCCGTTCTAGCTCCGATGATGAAGATGCCGTGCGTCCCACCAAACCTAAAAGGCCTGCTGCAGCAACAAACGCACTTGCGCTCATGTCTCTCTTCAGTGGCATTAGTCCACCATGTCCAGGGCCATCAACAACCGACCGTAAGTATCGCGTTCATAGGCCCCTCCGAAACAGTAATCGCACCCCTTGTTGTTGCTGACGTTGCACCATGCAATCGGGAGGTGCTGCAGGAACTGACGGTAATAAAATATAACACGTCACAAATGCATGGCATTGCACTCAGCTTTATTTATAGATGAGTAATTTCTCATGCCATCAGAATTGGTCGGCCATCGCTGCATGTCCGAAGCAATGTTGCAGACGCTGCAACGACAGTCCCAAAGCCTTGCACCGGGATTTTCTCTGCCATTCATCTCTCTCAGTGAGCTTACGAGATATGATGAACGGCTGAAGGACCAAGATTTAAAAAACAGATTCGTAACTTCGTCTTATTATTCCACGACTTTCAGGTCAGCCATTTGTATGCTGTGCACGGTGCTAACGCGCAAATCGTCTTCCGGGGTACCATGGAGCGGCTAATGATAAGATCACTTGCCGCGAAGGTGAATTACACCGGCGCAGGAGGTCTGTTTGCATTCAGGTGAACAAATATAAACGGTCTTGTACAAGGTAGGTTGACATACAGTAGTCCATAAACACTATCAAGTCATCATTCGGCAACGCATGGGTGATGCAGCCTCGGATGCTGACATTACGCGCCACATCAAAACGTGTTTGCATTCCGCACGGCACAAGAGACCGCCTGTTGAGCGAAGTAAAGTATGCTGTGCGTATGAAGTGAGTCTCCTGCTTCCTTGTGCACAACTTTAGCCTCCTACCTTGACAATCGCGGAAGCGGATTAACCATATAGACGATGCCGCTTTCTGATACTAACCTTCTTTGTACTACACCCCTTCATGTACAAATAGCATTCTTATACCCTGGTTTTCATTTTCTGTCGCCTTGTGATGTTCTCAGGTGCGCGGTAAGGTCCAATTCGTTTCCTGACGAACAGCTTGGAGCGTCGCCTAGCTGGGTTCCCACGTCCAACAACTACGGCAACAGGTACTGGGTGAACGTTAGCTCCGAACCGTCCATATACTAGTTAGTTGCTAAGTGCGTAGTCGTGTGATGTCCGTATTCGGATACCCAGGGTAGACAATGACGGGATCAGGATCTACCGGATTTTCACGCGTAGTGGTGATTTTCTATTGCTCAACGCTAGCATCATTTTCATTGGCCCTCTGTAAACTGGGCAAAATCCCTTTTTAGCCGTCTCACGGTAGTAGTTCCTGCCCAGTTTAGCCTAATGCTCTCATAGGAACGTTTAGGATGCTAAACTGGACAGGAGCTGGACATGTGCTACCAGGGACTCTCTTTGCAGCTCTTTTTTCATGAGTCAAATAGCTTGGTATTCTACTTGCGTATCTCTTGCCACTTCCTCTTTGGCATTCTGAGCTTACTTATTTCGCTTTTACTTCAAGTGACCGGCCCAGCAGGGACTGCTAGGGCAGGACACGTGGTCATTAATTGATTGGACAAGGGGTGATGCTGTCTTTGTTTTAAGTCCATCAGTATTACAAAGTCTGCCAACTCCTGGTTCAACGGCCCGCTTGTTATAATCTTCATACTAGACGCAATTCCAACAATAACGTGTTACTGCTCCACGAAACTTCAAGCCTAACCGGAGGAAAAACAAAACGCCAATGACCTTGACAAAATAACGTATTAATCGCCGGCAACGAACACAGTACAACTAGATTCAGCTTCAGATGGACTGGAACGAAAGGAAAATACCTTAAGTGTTCCTTCTTGATCGGATGGTTGTGGCAGGAAATGATAAGGCGCTAGGACTTGATAGATCTAAAACTGTGTGTTGTGAGTTCTACGCAGTAACTCGGTTTTTTGGCGTGCCATACTGATCGAGTTTTCTAGCTGAAATATCGTGGAAAACGGTGTTTAAATAAACACGTGGAGCGAAATTTGACTATTGTCAAATCTTCTCTGATCCAGGATACCTAGGATCGATTAAAGTGCCACTGGACATAGCGTCCCCTTGACGCTTACTGGTAATTTTTGCGATTGTTCCTCTTTTTAATCCCGTTTCACACCCTGTTTTGCCTTTTTGTGGTCGTTTTACGGTTGTATACGTGTTTTTCAATTCTGCCCAGTTTTCCACCTTAAACATGGTCGTCTCGCTAAAAACCGAGGCGGATGAAATCCTTGGGTCCTTGATTGATAAGTACACTACAGTTTGCGGCAATTCTGCCTGCTCGAGACCAGTTACGGATTCATCTGGTGGTATGCAGTGTGATGATGGCTTCTGCTGGTACCACAAAGGTTGCACCGGCCTCCGAGCGATCCAGTATACTATGCTATCATCCAGTGAAAACTTCCTGTTTAGATGTGCTGATTGCTGCACTCAGAAAGCGAAGTGTCCGGCTAACGTCTGTGCTGAACTTAAGGCACTGGTACCCAGGTTCACAGTGGTTGAGAAGGCGTTAGTCGGGCTTGCCTCGCTCAACTCTAAAGTGGACTTGATTATGAATCACTTAAGTATTGCAAAGGAGGACTCTGTAGCGAACTGTCCCCCTGCTGGTAGTCCATCCCTTGATGGGTCGTTCGTCTTACCGGACGCTCCAGTACACATTGAGATAGATGATTCATATGCGTCGGATGGCATTGTTGACCCTCCACAAATGGAAGGCGAGTCACGGGCTCCTGGGCCAGAAAAGGATGGGCGAAGGAGGACAAAATGTGCCCAAACCTTTTGCACCCAATCCAAGTGGTGAGGAGACGCTCAAGATGCAACCACCTAAGCGGGAAACACCACCTGATGATCCGACTCCCTCAGTTGCACCTAAGAATGTGCAGGCAGGGGGTAAAAACCCCAGATCTCCACATCGCGTGCTACTCAAACTGCGGCGCCTCCTCTAAACACATCTTGTCTTCCAGGGGTACAGGTTGTGGAGGCGGGCATGGACGTTGAGCCACGGGCATTTTCGCCCGCAGGACGAAAGAGAAATCGGAACAGAACTGCTCGTACTCTTCAGGCAGCTACGAAGAGCGTCATGAATGACAAGACAAAGAAGCTAGAGCGTAAGACGTACGCTACAGTTGCTTCAACCTCGTCTGATAACTTGCGCCCAGTCTCGTTTCTTGCGGCTAAGCCGGTTGCGGTTCATGTAAATCCTAAAACCCATGGGGTAAATACACCCCGTCGAGGTGATTCTTTCATGGATAGCAACGTGATTTTCCGTAACGCAGTGGGATCCACTGCTGCACTTCCTACCGAACGTACATTAGACAACCTGCAGTGGTTTACGTTGTGCGTAACCAAACTTCTTCCGCCTGGGTATCCCGGTGTTACTGTCAGGAAACTGACTAGATTGGGTAACGTCCCAGTTAACGCCCCAAACCATCGACCGCGCTTATTTCGGGTAGTCCTATCCATCCCGGAGGAACGCAACGCGCTGTTGCGGTTTGCCTTCAAATTGAAGGGTACTAATGTTAGCGTTCAGCCAGACCTCCAATTAGCGGTTAGGCCGAAGCTAAAAGAGACCATTAAGGACTTCAAAACCAGGCGAGCGGCTGGTGAACAAGGTCTCCGGTTGGTGGGTTTTCGGGTGGTCAGCCGGCGATCTATTTCCGCCCTATCAGTGCCGGTACTGGTAGCGCACGACCCAGGGCTGGACCTTACGACTACCTTCAGATAATGCTAAGCAATGTGCGGCGCCTAAGGAATAAGATGTGCGAGATAGGTCTACTTGTAGATGGGTCTCATCCCGAGGTGCTTACAATCACTGAAACCTGGCTGTCTCAAGACATCACGGACGGTGAAGTACATCTGTCTGCCTACGCACTATTTAGATGTGATCGCTTCGTTGGCCGACAAGGCGGGGGCGTTGCTATTTACGTTAGGTGTGAACTTGACGTTTTAAGCACCTACATGTTTCAGTAGGCAGATAAAACTGTCGAAGTGCTGTCGGTAGTGATTAACACTTCCTCAGCTCAACTTACCGTCGTACTTGTGTATAGAAGCCCTGGGAGTGCGTCCAAAGAGGTGCTTGACTTTATTCGCCCCAATCCGCAAACAGGTGTTTGATACTCGAGGATTTCAATCTACCAGAAGTTTGCTGGGCGGATCCTTTTTGCAACTTGACAGAAAGTACTTTCGGGGCAGATCTACTTGAGCTTACTCTACAAGTACCGTTGCATCAGTTCGTGGACCTCTCCACTAGGTACATGGCCGCCCAACTCCCGTCTATTTTGGATCTAGTGTTTGCCAAGTCACTAGACTTCATAGGGGACATCACTTACCCCTCTCCCTTAGGTGCTAGTGATCATGTTTGTTTATCGTTCCGGTGTAGTCTGACCAGGCGTCACCAGAACATTGCTAAGCCAGTTCCAAACATATGGCGTGCTAATTATCAGGCAATGCGTACCAAGGCTGCTGGGATGCGTTGCGAAATCTCGGTGGTTGATACGGTTCAGGCGGCCTGGGATAAATTTAAATCTTATCTCACGGAAGTGTCTACTCCCTACATCTTGCTTGCGAGCAGAAAGGAGACACGGGCGCGGCCGCCGTGGATAGATACCGCTGGCAATTACCTACTCCAGAAGCGTTCAAGGTGCTGGAGGACCTACCGTGCGGCTCCATCAACTAGCACCTATGATAGGTACCGCGAGGCTAGAAATAGGTGTAAACCACACTGAAGGAAAGCTCGGCTGGTGTACGAAAAGGAATTGGCTGATGGAGCTTCGGAAAATCCGAAGAAGTTCTTCGCTTATGTTAAGAGACGCTGTGGTTCAACTTGGTAATCCCAACTATGATGCGGGGCGGTGGAACTCGTGCGTATGCGGACTCAGGTAAGGCTCGTGTACTTGGGGAACAGTATGCAGGTGCTTTTGTACGTGAGGCCGCGTTGACTAGCGTTGAACTTGTCCCCAGAGTACCTGATGGTCTATATTTAGCTGAGTTTACTGTGGTGGAAACGCACGTCTTTAAACTACTGCAAGAACTGAACCCTTCCAAAGCAGCTGGACCTGATTCATTTCACCCGAAGCTTCTGCATGAGTTGGCGGTGGAACTGAGTGGACCGCTGACGATGGTGTTTCAGAAGGCACTTAACAGCTGCACCTTACCTTCCGAATGGAAGAAGGCTATCACCTCTACTATCCTCAAAAATGGTGACAGGAGTCTGTCAGCCAATTATAGGCCAGTTACTCTGACTAGCGTCGTGGTCAAACAGCTTGAAAAGCTGGTGAGAGGTTCATTGGAATGTCACCTGAATAGATTTAATCTACTCAGTAGTGCACAACATGGATTCCGGAAGGGTTTTGTGTTTGACGAATTAGTTGGTTGCTCTTGAAGCTTGGGCCGAGGCACTAAATAATGGCCACGTCGTAGATGTGCTTTTCGTAGACTTCTCGAAAGCATTTGATAAGGTACCCCACTTGAGGCTATCACAAAAGCTGAGGTCCTACGGTCTATCTGGCCGCGCCCTTCACTGGGTATCTGCGTTCTTGCAGGGAAGACAGCAGTGTGTACGTGTCGGTCGCAGCTTATCCTTTAAGCAAGCGGTCCTTAGCGGTGTCCCACAGGGCTCGGTTCTTGGACCGATGCTGTTCTCCATCTACGTAAACGATCTCCCTGGAAAGCTTGGGTATCATCTTTATTGTTTGCTGATGACCTTAAGCTATAGAATGTGGTAAGTGTACGTGGGGGTTCGGAGGGCATACAGCATGCACTGGACTGAATCTGGGACTGGTCTACTTTGTGGCTACTGCCCATAAATCAGGCTAAGTGTTCCGTCCCTCGTACAGGAGCAACGTTTCCGCCTTCGAACTGCGTACTCGGTGCGGTCGAACTCCCACTTGTCACCAACCAGTAGACCTAGGCGCCGTTCATTTCTCGTCTTTGCATTCTGGTGACAACTGGAAGAAGGCCGCCAGTAGGGTTTCAGAATGTTGTGGTTAATACGCCGATCTATCGAGGTCTTAACTGCCAACATCTTTGTGAAGCTGTTCTCAGCTTTCTTCCGGCTTCATCTGGAATACTGCGTCCAGGCTTGCCCGCCCTGCCTTGTTCGGGACAAAACGAAGCTTGAGAGGGTTTTGAGAGTAGGTACCAAATTGGTCGAGGGGGTGCGGGGGCAATCGTGCCCCGAGCGTCTATTTAGCTTGGGTATGTATTCAATGCGCTACCGACGGCTTGGAGGAGACCTAATCCTAACTTTCCGCATTTTAACAGGGAAGGTTGGACCGGACTTGAGCTGGCTATTTAGCCCGGCCAGGTTGCCTTGTCTTCTCGGTCATCTCATGAAGCTGCACAAGCCGCGTTCTGACCGGATCAGGGCGGAAACTTGGTTATCGCGTAGAGTTATTGAGCGCTGGAACCCGCTTCCAGAAAGTGTAGTCAGTGAACCTAGAGTTAAGGATTTCCAGCGTCAGTCATACGCCCTTGGGTGGCAACCCGAAACCATTCAGTTCTCCTAACCATATCCGTCTTCCAACTTTTAGTGCTTAATCTGTCATTCTCTTCACGCGTTGGTGTTATCCTTCATTTTAATGACTTTCATTCCTCTTTATCTTCCATTTACTTTCTACTTCTTTCTTACTTCACGTAACCTACACAGCGCGGACTACTAGTGAAGGGAAGGTTGGCAGTAATTGGTTGATCAGGGTGTTTCGGGTGTTTCGTTTTAGATCTATCAAGAACTAGCACCTTATAATTTCCTGGCTCAACGAGTTGCTTAAGAAGGAACACTCAAGGGATTTTCCTATTGTTCAAGTCCATCCGAATATAAATCTGAAACACCTGAAACACACCATGGTCAACCATTTACTGCCCACGTTCCCTGCACTAGCAATCCCCGCTATGTAGGTTAGGTGAAGTAAGAAAGAAGTAGAAAGTAAGTGGAAGAAAAAAGGAATGAGTCATTAAAATGAAGGATATCTCCAAAGAGTGAAGAGAATGACAGAAAAAGAAATAAAAGTTTGAAGATGGATGTGGTCAGGAGAAGGGAAAGGTTTCGTGTTGCCACCTAAGAGCTTCTAGCTGACGCTCAAAACCCTTAACTGTAGGACTTTGGCTGTATTTATGGGTCTCTTTCTGACCTTCTGCTTCTAGGCTTGGAAGATCAGGCACCACGGTTAGTAGTTCCCTATATCTTTTGCCGAGGTGTCGGGTGCTTTTTAATCACGTGCAGAAGTAGAACATTCCGGAACGTTCAAAATCGATGCAATACTCGTTAATAATCGATTAGTCGCTACAATGGTAGAGTTCCAAGGCAATTCTTACTTTATCCCGGACACCCCTCTTGAGATTTCGTCCGACATATAGGCCGAAAGCCTAGGATTAAGTTGCAGTCTTCGGGACGGAGTTCTCTGCCGGTCGGTCCATCACCTTGTCAGAAGGGCCCGAGAACTTTTTTCCTATGTCCCTGTTCTAGATGCTTTGTTCGACGGTGTGCATTCGTCCACTGCTACCTTCGGCAAGTTGAAGCTTTCCACCAGTAAAGCGAATGGGATCGCAGTAGGCCTTGCTTGTTCTGGTTGGCACAATGTGGACCGTAACCGGTTTGCATGCGTGGCCAGACCTGTGCGCCCACCATCACGTCATACATGACGTTTCCGCGCATGCATTTGACCGTCCCTGGCGTCCACTTTGCATGGCCTTCCCGATAGTCACGTACTAGCACTTTCTGTACAAGCGTAAAAGATCGCTTTTTGCTCTATGCCACCGGTTAAAATCCTGTTTCATCCTGCGATGTCTTTCACCGACAGAGGATTTCGAGCGTGGTCGGAGGGCGTCGAAGGGCATGCGGAGCTTCGGGTTCATCATGGCCTGTGCTGGTGAGACTCCGTCCGGAGCTTGTGGATTTGGTATTGATCGGTAGCGGAAAAGGAACCGGTCAACCACCTCCTCTACACGTCCCACCCCTTTTGATTTGTGTAGAGCTCGCTTGAATGTATCGACACACCTTTCTGCATAGCCATTCGACCGTGAGTGGAACGGCAGCGAGTGAACGTGCTGTACGGCGCATTGTTTGCAAAAGTCCGTAAACGTTGCTGGAGTAAATTGTGAGCCATTGTCAGTGACACTCGTCTCAGGACAGCCGAATCTGCTATAGGTTTGGCGCAATTTCGATATGGTGGCATTGGTGACTGTATTATCCATAAGAAATACTTCAAGCCACTTGCTGCATGAATCGACTATAATGAGGAAACTTTGGCCGTTGATCGGTCTCGCAACGTCGACATGGATGCAGCACCATTGCTTAGTAACTTTTGTCCATGAATAGAGTACTGATTTTTGTGGCACTGTCATGACATTGACAAACGTCTGTCAGCGCTTGGCTATTTCTTCTGTTTGTCCATGAAGGGCCAGGATACAAAACTGCGGGCCAGCGCCTTCATCCGGTTGATTCCAGGATGCCCGGCGTGGAACTGCTAATACCGAGTTCCTGAAGTGCCTTGGAGATTACCCTTTTTCCGAAAATAGTATGTAATCGTTTACAATAGGGAGCGAGTGTCTCCTCCGAAAGTACTGTTGCAGCTCTACAGATGGACATGAACGTGGCCAACTCGTTTTGTTAACTTGTATTACCTTCTTGAGTATTGGATCCCGAAGTGTTTCGGTTCGTACAGCTTCTGCGGTAACTGGTAGACCGTGCAATGCAGCAGTTAACAGAAAGTTGACGTCAGGTTCAATCTTGACCGAGGCAATGATAGTGTCCTCATGTTCTTGTTGGTGGGCATCAATTAGGCGTGACAGTGCATCCGTTTGGCCAATGGAAACTGTCGACTGGTATTGGATCTCGAAATCATACCCCATTAAGGTAATAGCCCATCTATGTAGCCGGTTGGCTGTGTAGGCCGGGATGCCTTTTTTCAAACCGAAGATTGCCAGCAAGTGCTTGTGATCTGTCAGAAGCTTGAAGCGGCGGCCGCATAGCGATTTGTGGAATTTCTTGATTACATACACTATGGCCAATGCTGCTTTCTCGATCTGGCTGTAATTCTTCTCGGCCATCGTAGGTGTTCTGATGGCATGCGCGCTTGCTTTCTGAGATCCATCGATGTACATTTGTGATATTACTGCACCAATCCCATGGCATGATGCATCTGTGGCTAAGACAATCTCTTTGGAGGAATCAAACTGAGTCAAAAGCAAGTTTGAGGACAGCAGTGAGTTGACCTGTTCGAAGGCGTGCTTGCATTCTGATGCCAGGTTCCATGGTTAGCCGTTGGGTAGTAGCTTGTTTAACGGGTACGCAGGCGGTGATTCTCATGCAAGTATGCGCGGTAGTGGCTGTTGAGCCCACAGAAGGAACGCAATGACTGTGAGCCTGTTGATGGAGACATTTTTCTAATGGCTTCTATGTTTTCCTTATCTGGTCGACGTCCGTCCTGTTTGAGAATAAAACCGAGATATTTGATGAGCGGGGTGCAAAATGTGAATTTATCTTCACGGATCCGGAAACCGTACGACTGTATACAACTAAGTACTTCATCCAAGCGGTTGAATATTTTTTCTTGTGTTCCCCTCATCAATATAATATCCTCCAGATATGCGGCGGTTCCAGAAACGCCCGTTAGCATGGTATCCATCGATTGTTGGAAGATGGCTGGCGCCGTTTTCACACCAAATGGCAAATGATCGTATTGGAATAGCCCACGATGAGTATTGATCGTCAACAACTACCTCGAGACTTCGTCAAAATCCACTTGAAGTTACGCATTGGATAGCTCGAGCTTAGCAAAGCACTTACCACCATTCAGCTTTGCAAAGCTATCTTCCGGCACAGGTAATGGGTACTGGTGGTCTTCCAGCGCGGCGTTCAGGCCGTTTGAGAAGTCATTGCAGATGCGTACATTGCCAGTTGCTTTCTTCACTGCGACAATAGGTGCGGCCCATGATGAGTAGTTGACGGCTGTAAAGACGCCGGCACGTTCCAGTCGATGGAGTTCTTGATCAACGGTTGACATGGCTGCATATGGTACCGGCCTTTTAGCCTTGAACACTGGTTAAGCACCTGGTCGCAAGTTCAGTGTTGCTTTGAACTTCGTACAATGACCTAAGCCATCCTGAAAGACAGATGCAAAAATTTCGCTTCAGGGTACGTGTTAAGTCTTTGGCGGGCTTTGCTGATGGGTCTGGACTTGCTCGAACTTGGTTGCAGACCTGATTCAAGGGAACATCGAGGAGATTCAAGACTTCAATCCAGTCGAGGCCAAGAAAAGTCAACTTCGGCCGGTCTGAAATGTAGCATGTTCCCGACTTTTCTACACCTTTGAAAACAATATTGCAATTGAGTTCGCTCACTAAGTTTAACACAATGCCGGATGCATTATGTGCCACTTTCTGAGACCCGACCAAGTTCTGCCTCCATGTGATTCCATATGCTCCTGGAAATAATCGTCATGTCAGAGGCCTGTCAACTTGCATTTTCGTTGGGATCCCATTGTTCAACACACTGATAAATCGTTGTCTCGGTTTACACGCGCTTTAGAATGCGGCGACTACGGACAGAGACTTGGTGCCTTCCTTTCTACAATTCCTTTCGATAAGACTTCTTCACTGCCTTCGACCGGATCTGACTGCAGTATTCCTCTTTGTGCCCACGCTTATAGGACGGTTGACAAATATGCTGTGTGAAGGGACAAAACCGCGCGAAACGCCATGCGCCGCATGACCAGCATGATGTGGGCGGTTTGTTCGTCGGCTTCCAGAAGGGTTTGCTTCGGTTGACGGTCCTGGCCTTTTCCACGAGTTGCGCGGTATTTGGTGGTACGAGACCATTTCGTTCGACCATGGCAGTGTCGTGTTTTAGAGTGGGCAGCCGTTTGCATTCCCTTACGAGGGTCTTCAGTGTCAGATCAGGATCCTGCTCCAGCTTATCTAAAAACCGCATGCGGATCTCAGCATCACTGGGCACATTTTGAGCGCTGACAAAAATGAGACACGTAAACGTATCGTCCGTTAAAAAGCGTGGTTTGAAACGTTCACACTCACGGTTAATCATGTCTGCTAATGCCCCAAAGTCGTCCGATTCCTGTTTGACAATGTTCAGGCATTGCTAGCGAATGCTAAACAAGGATACCGACTCACCAAAAATTTCCTTCAGCTGTGACACTACTTCGTCAAAAGGCAGATCCTTCGGCTGTTTGGGCAAAATGTGGTCTATGAACCTTGCGTATTCAGTTATTCCATGGTTGCGGAGTAGCAATCGCATCTTCCAGAAGTCATCCTGACGAATAAAGTCCGTCCGGAACATGTCTTCCCAGCGCTTGAATCACGCTTAGATGGTGCATCCAGAATCCGCACCATAATTGAATTCAGTGATCACGTTAGTGCGAAGATCAGCAGAACTCGCCTGCATGTCCCGCGTCGCTACTCCTGTTGAATGCAAACTCAAGCATTGTGTCAGATTTTCGATTATTTTCATTTGTGCCTCTATTCGAGCTTGCTGTTGGACAAGCAGCTTTTGAAATTGCAGCAGAAAAATTCATCACATTTCCAATTTTCGCCGTCGCCATTGGTTATAATCTTCTCACTAGACGCAATTCCAAAAATAGCAATTTACTGCTCCACAAAATTCCTAGCCAAACCGAAGGAAAAGTAATACGCCAGTGACCTTGACAAACTAACGTAGTAATCGTCACCAATCAACACTGTACAACTACTGCGGACTTCGGCTGTATTTATAGGTCTCTTACTGACCTTTGACTTCTATAATTAGAAGGTCAGCAACAAAGGTTAGTAGTTCCCCATATATTTTGCCGAGGTGTCAGATGGGTTTTAATCAAGTGCAAAAGTAGAACACTTTGGAACATTCGAAATCGATGCGATACTCGTTAATAATCGATTAATCACTACTAGTGGACTTCCAAGGCAATTCTTACTTTCTCCCGGACCCCTCTGAAGCAGAAATACTCATGGGATGATCTCCTCGTTCCCGTCCCGCTTGAACTTTTACTTCTACAACACTTGGCACTCAAAGCTGCTTTAAACGGTCTATTCTACAAGTTAAAGCTACTCATTGAGGAGGTCGCCTCATTGCACAGTAATAGGCCCCCTTATCTCTAAGGGTCCCCTTGTACCGACCAAGAACTCAGGGCTAACTAGAAACAGTGGTGAAAACTATGGGTGGAATTCATACTTTCTCGCTTAGACTCGGACTACGCTAAGTATAAGACCGTCAAGAACTCCTGCTCTCTGCGGGAACGTAAAGAGGCAACCCCGGTATAACAATCATCTTAGTAAACGTAGCCAAAGCGTCGGATGCGCAACCATCGATCAATGAGATTCTGACAGTGCATAGGATCATAGGATCATAGGATTGTAGAGAGCAGAAGGAGAAATCCTTTGTCAGCTCCATCGCTTCTCGATCTCCGTGTGGAGGCCGCGATTCGATGATATGCGGTAATCCACAAGTGGCCGTGACAGCTAGAGTGGAAGCTGCAAGGGTCCATCGTGCTCAAAAGATAGGAATCTAACATTCCCTTGAAACCTTCCTTAGTCTGGGCATCGATCGCAGGCTTCGGTAACTCGTTCCAGTCGTTTACTACGCGCGTTGAAAGAGCGAGAGCAGGATGAACACAGAGCCTTCTGCGTTTAAACAGTTTCCACTTGTATCCTCGAGTTGAATTCTTTGCACTGAATTGAAAGCACACCTGCAGCTCCGCCGCCATCTCACCTCTCAGGATGCGCCTGGTGAAAATCAGGTCACCGCGACGTCGGCGATAATCCAGGGAGAACAGCTTCATCCGCCGAAATCTCAGGGGATAAGGCAAGTCCCGTATCTCCAAGATGTATTTCCATCCCCGCCGTTGGAATTCTCAATAAGGTCATATTCGAACTCGATGAGAGGGAAGCTGGCAGGTAATCCGTATTCAAGAATAAGGCGGACATGTGAAGTAAACAACAGCCTGAGGATCTCCAGAGTAAAATTTGAAAAGGCTCTTTGTATAGTATGGGACATCCTATTGGCAGCAGCAAAATTTCGTAAAGTACCATGTGTAGTCCGTAGATCAGATGACACCGACACGCCGAGGTCTTTTTCAAGGATTGAAGTGCTGAGCAAAGCTCCACCAATGCGGTGCGTCCCAAAAACCTTAGGAGCCTCAATGAGGAGGACCGAGCACTTATCGCGATTTATGGGCAATCGCCATTTGACTGACCACTCATGTAACGTATCAATTGCAGCTCGTAATCGGTCCGCATCGTCAAGACAGAATACTTCCATCCACAAATTCAAGTCGTCAGCGTAAATCAAGCAATCTAACTGAAGTTCCGTCGGAAGGTCATTGATGAAGATCTTTAAAATTTCTGGGCCCAGTACCGATCCCTGTGGGACCCCGCTAGTCATGACCACAGGAGCGGGGTAAGTTTCGTTCACGTCGACTCGCATTGTCCGGTCATCCAAAAGTCAGCGATTCAAGAGGGAACGTTCCCAGAAACATCGATTAATCGTAGTTTATAAAGGAGCCTTTCATGGGGAACCTCGTCAATGGCCTTGCTGAAGTCGACGAAAAGAACATCCAGACGTTTCCCAGCGTCTAATGGTTTCGCCCATGTTTCACGAGCCACAAACAGATGCGAAGAACATGAGCGCCGAAAACCATGCAACGCACAAGAGATGACGTCTAGATTCTCGAGGTGGAGAAGAATTGCCAACTTGAACATCCTCTCCATTACCTTGCACAATAGTGACGTTAAGCAGGTGGGTCGATACTTGGCAGGATTTAGCCGATCCCCTTCTTGGTTTATGGGTTTAACAAGCCACACTTTCCAAGCAATCGGGTGCCCTCCAACTTCACAAGCACGGCGAAATACCTGGCAAACAGGAGCCGGGATACAATCGGCCACAGTCTTGAGGAACAGCGGATGCAACCCATCAGGTCCCGAGGAGGAGTTCGGATCTAATTGACGAATGCCTTTGGCAACGACATCAGCGCTCACTTCTACATGCTCCAAAGAAGGAGGAAGTCGTTGCACCGCAGCGCTGGGAAACGACTTCTCCATCGAGTAAACGGATTATGGTGGAATAAAGGTAGATACTACTGCGCCGGGTATAAGTAGTGTGGTGATGCAAGAAGACACACCAAGAGCGAACACTGCCGACTTCCCCAAAGTTGAAGATGACATCAGGATTACAGTTCCATGCGCACGAGGAGTGAACACAAAGGCGAGCACCAGTTGGGGAACACTCCATGGAGATCACGCAGATGAGCGGACGCCTCCAAGGTATGAACGAACACACCTAGTGTAAGCCACTTTAGCAATAAACAAATACCGCCTGTCCTTGGGTTCTAACATTTGGTGCCATGATCTCGCAAGTCATGAAGATTCCCGGGCCGAAACCATTTGGAGACGGGGATGTGGAGGCGTTTTTGGAGGATTTCGAGGAGGTGGCAGAGGCGGTAGGACTGAAGACGGGTCGGGCGAAGATGGCGGCCATGCGGAGTCTCCTCAAGGGCTGGGCGAATGCGGTTCTGGAGCCGGCGCGAAGAGGTCCGGTCAAGTTGGAGTGGACCACCGTGAAGGAAGCGTTGCTGTCTGGCCTGGACACGCCAGTGGACCACCAGGAGGCGATGCGACAGTTCAAGGCGTCGCGGCTTGGTGCTGGGACGGATCCCCTCTTGTTTGCGGTGCACCTCACGAGCTTTTTGGACCGCGCCTTGCCGGGGTTGGATGAGCCGTCAAAGAAGCAGTTGCTGGTGGATCCTTTTTAGCCGGCCTCCCACAGCCAACCGCGGAGCGCGTTCGGATTTCGAATGCTACTCGGAAGATGCAATTGGAGGAGTTGGCGCAAGTTACTCGAGACCTGGGCGACGCACCACTAGCTGCGCCGCAGGAAGAGCCTCATGATAATGTGGAACGGATGGACAAATTGGAACGGATGATGGAACAGCTTACGGAACACACCAATTGGCTTCGCGTTCAGCGTTATCGGGTGCGCACAAAGGGATGTTGATTCATCTGCGGGAAACCGGGGCACTGGAAGGGACAATGTCCGCAGAGGCGTGGTGTTACTCGTGTGACGAAACAACACGTGGAACCTTAGTTTTCTTTTCGGATCGAGGATTGTGTACTTGGGGCTTTGAGCAGGAGTGCGGTTGAAGCAAGGATGGAAGTAGACGGAACGATGGACAGATGTCTGGTCGATACGGGTGCTGCGGTGTCACTAATCAACCATAGGCGAGGTGAAAAGCTTTAGGCGTTCTGCACGATCGTAAGAGCGGTTAGCAGTCATTCAGTGGGAATTGATGGGATAGCCGAAGACACCGTGGAAATCGAGGGACGAAAGCGAACACACTCCTTTCTCGTGTCACCAGATGCGAAACAAACCATATTGGGAGCAGATTTCCCGGAGATCAATAAAGCTGTCACTGATCTAAAGCGTGGGAAATTGCTAATGGAATGCGGGTCACTACCACACATTAAACGTGGAGAAATGAGATCTTCGCAGTCGGTTGTTGCTGTGTTACACTTGAGCCCATCTTTGCAGTCACTGATCAACAAATACCAACCCTTGTTTACGGATGACAGCAGCCAATATGGGTTTTGCGATTGGATGGAGCACAACATCCCGCTAATTCGCCAGCCGTATAGGCCCCATGGACTTCGAAGGATACCAATCCATCTGGAGGCTGAGATGAACAGGCAAGTGCAGGAAATGCTGGACGCGGGCGTGATGGAGTAGGCACGTAGCCCGTACAAATCTCTCCCGTGGTCTTAAGGAAGAAGACGAATGGGAAGCACCGATTCTGTGTCGAGTTCCGAAGACTGAACGAAATTGCTTTGACTCGCTTCGTTCCAGTTCCATCAGTTGCTGACATTTTTGGTCGGCTGCAGCAGTCAAGGATATTCACGCTCCTGGACTTGATATCGGGATACTGGCAACTGGCAATAAAACGGGAAGATCGAGAGAAGACGGCGCTTATTGTTGGTGAGAAACAGTAACAATTTAAGATGATGCCCTTTGGATTATCAGGAGCCCCGTGTACCTTCCGACGTCTCATGCTGCGATTGCTGAGTGAATCGGAAAAGTGGTTGTGTACGAGGATGATATCGTGGTGTATAGCCAATCAGAAGCGGAACATATCCATCGTCTCACGGCAGTTCTGGAACGTATTCAGCAGTCGGGACTTCGTATAAATGGACCAAAATCCCAGCTCGGAAAGACCTGTGTCTCCTTACTGGGCCATAAAGTGGGAGAAGGCGAACTGAAACCACTACCTGAGAAGATAATGACGATACAAGGCAGCCCAGTTCCCACCTCGAAACGCACCCTCCGTACATTCCTGGGCCGCGCCGGATACTACAGCAAATTCGGCGAGGATTTTAACACCTTGGCCTCACCCTTGTACGAGCTGTTGAAATAAGACAGGGAATTCACTTGGAATGCAGAATCTCAACGGGCCTTTGATCAGACTCTACAGGAAATGGGAAGACAGGAGTTGACCCTGAAATTGCTCATTGCTAGTGAGGTGTTCACGGTAGCCACTGACGCCAGCGATGTCGAGATCAGTGCGGTGTTGAAACAAAACTATGGGATGAATGAGTATGCCTGCCGAACTTTGACACCTGCGGAACGCAGATACTCAACCATAGAGAAAGAATGTCTCGCAATTGTCTGGGCGTTAGATAAATGGCGGCCATTTCTCCTGGGTCAGCGATTTCACGTCGAAACTGACCACAGAACGTTGGAGTGGCTTAAGTCTACCAAAGACCCCAGAGGAAAGCCGGCGAGATGGGCATTGCGCCCACAAGACTATGATTTCACGATAAAACAAGAGCCAGGGAGGGAAAATAAAACGGCGGATTTCTTGTCACGCATGATAGATGATGCTAAACTGCCTAGAGTAGCTTTTGGTATTAACAGTATACTGGGCGAACAGGATCCAGAACGGTTGGCAACTGAGCAACATAGCGACAAACTCCTGCGCAATTTGATCATCGCGCGATTAGCTGGTCAGACAAACTTCAACAATAACCAACTTAAGCGGCTGGGACCTTTTGCAAAAGACCTGGGAAAGCTGCAAGTGAATAAAGCAGGGATCTTAATGTGGATACCAGGAGGTAGCAACCCTTGGGTGCCAGTCATTCCAATGAAACGAAGACGGAATCTGGTAGTTTCTTGGCACGAGATGGCGCACACAGGTTGTTCTAGGACCTACGATCTGCTAAAACAACGCGCGTATTGGCCGGGGGTGAAAAGGGAAGTTGAGAAGTGCGTACTTTCGTGCAGACAATGTCAGCTCATGGAAATGGATTGCCGAGGAATGCAGCAGCAAATGATGACGATCCCGGTCTCGGAAATTGGTGAACTTTGGTCAGTCGACGTGATGGGGCCGTTTCCATTGACCAGGCGTGGCAACCAATATATTTTATTGGTGTCGGAGCACTTTACGCGATGGATTGGGGCGACAGGAATCCCGGATCAACGGGCTAGCACCGTTTCCCATGCTGTCATGAATCACTTGGTAGCGGCTCACGGAATCCCAAAGGCCATATTAACAGACCAAGAGCCGTGCATCGAGAGTGAAGAATTCCGGAACTGTTTGGAGAAACTCAGCATTAAGAAATTGCGCACCACCCCATACCACCCGCCAACAAATGGCCTGACGAAACGTAACGATAGAACAATCAAGGAGTGAATAGCAGCAAAAGGTGGAGACTGGGAGGAAACCTTGCCGCTGCTTTTGCTGGCCCATCGAGCAACCAAACAGGCTTCTACAAGGAAATCACCAATCCAGTTGATGTGCGGTCGACAGCCTCGTCTAGCTGTGGACCTAGAAATTAGAAAGTGGCCAACTTGCCGTAAATCTCCAGAGGAGACACGGAACAACCGGAAGACTGCTTACCGCAACCTACAGGCGGCTCAGGCGCGGGGCTGGCGAAGTTCCAGACCAGAAAAGGTGGAAGGAATATCGAGTTTCAGATTGGTTTGAAAGTGAAGTACAGGGACCATCAGCGCTATCCCACTTGCGGCCCAGGGTAGAGCAAACTCCTAGCAAAGTGGAAAGGGCCGTACGAGGTAGTCGACCGGCGAGGCCCAATGTATACAATCGCTCGGCAAGGTGAATCGCGTAGGGTGGATGCCGGCGAGCTGAGGAAGTGGTACGAGTTGGAGCAGGAAACACGCTCATACAGTGAAAATCCCAGGCGGTCAGAAATACTCCGACGGAAGGCAGCTGACGCGAGTCCGTTGGAGGGGAGTAGTGTGGTGGATTAATGGTAGATACTAATGCGCCGGGTATAAGTAGTGTGGTGATGCAAGATGACACACTAAGTGCGAGCCCCGCCGAATTCCCTAAAGTTGGAGAGGACATCAGGATTACAGTTCCATAAGCACGATGAGTGAACACAGTGGCAAGCACCAGTTGGGGAACAATCCATGGAGATCACGCAGATGAGCGGACGCCTCCAAGGTATGAACGAACACACCTAGTGTAAGCCACTTTAGCAATAAACAAGTACCGCCTGCCCCTTGGTTTCTAGCAAGATGAATATTGCATGGCTGGCTTTCGCAGTGTCATCGTCAAGTAAACCGACACGCACCAAGGAGTACGGAGCAGGTATATCCCTGCCTGCTCGGGTACTTCTCCACAAGTAAGAGAAGATTGCCTTGGGAGTCGTCTTGGATTGCACAACAGAACTGAGTTCGTACTTATGCCGTTTCTCACGCTTTTTCCTGTCGCAGATATTCCTGGCCACTTTATATTCCGAATGGTCAGCCACGGATTGCGTGAGCTTGAATCGGACCCACAGTTTCTGTCTTTTGTTCAATAGGACTCTCAGGTCTTGATTAATCCACGAAAGACGTCTGGCAGTAAGTTTTTTGTGGAGAGGAAAGACCTGTACAAGGAGCGAAATCATTTTGGAGTACAAGAAGTTCCAAGCATCGTCCAGATGCAGGGGTTCGGGTATACTCCAGTGCACAAGACTGGCGACCGTTTGTAGGAGTTTGGGATCAACACGCCAGAAGGTTCCGCGAAGGCGACCTTGGTTGTGGAGAGTAAGGCGTCGAAGCAAGAGGGACGAATCCACAGTTACCAATGGCTGAAGAACGACTAGGCCGGTGGCATCTGATGGTTCCGGTGAGAGTACAAAGTCAAGAATATGGGGTGTTTGTCCTGAGATTTACGAGTAGGCAGTGTGACATGTTGGGATAAGTTACATTAGCTAACCATCTCTAAAAGAGCGAAATCGAAAGTGTTTGAAGAGGGGCCATAATGAAGTTGGTCCCAGTCGATTCTCTGGGTGTTGAAGGCACCCATTAATACGCAGTCTTGCCTCCACCTTGCATTTTGATTGCGTATTTGCAGTACACAAAGTGTTTTGGTGTTAAGTGAAAACATAAGACGATTCGATGCATGAGTATGTTTGTTATTTTGTTAAACTTGTTGTTAATATGCCAAGTGGTTATTTAAAATTCAATAAACCGAAGGTTCTAAATGCGTTAAGGTTAAGAATCATTTTTGGCCTCTGGAGACGACAGCTATGGTGGTGAACTCTAGCTCCTATCGACGTATTTTACGTGGCCATATTTGAACTTTTCAGCAATCCTTGAGGAGATAAAACGTGTTCAGATTGCAACGGCGATAACGTTTGTTCCCCGAGAGTGGTTACATCGCAAGCTTACAAAAGGGAATTGACCAGGTGCTTCCCGAAGGATGCTGGTACCAATATATTCAAAATGTGTGCGTGAATAATAAGCCAATGAGGGTTGCCGTCATGCGATAAGTGTTGGTTATCCTCCTGCCAATTTCTAACGGTTACTCGTGTTACCATTGCCGTTCCCACTACTCAATTGGTTTTGAAGGGAGAATGTTACAAGTTTGGTGACGCCTATTGGTGTCATTCACACCATTTTCATATGGGAAAGCCTCGGCTGTATGTCGAAAATCGGTAGCTAACAAAGGAACATGAAAGCTTGGCACTGAGCTTGCATTCCATGTGCGCACATATTGCGCGCCGCTAGCCTACATGCATACGAAGAAGGCGTTGCTAGTTGTGGTTGCCGGGCGGTGCTGCCAACAGAAACTGTTGGAGAGGCGGACCTGTCTCAGGACCCAGAGGCAACAATGCCCGCCCCGCGTATGCCATCCCGTCGTGATGGTGTCCTTCACTGCGCAAGAAAATTTCGCATAGGAGGGGATATGTTTGATGACCTTGAGGCCCATTTGCTGAGCATGGGCCTGAAAGAGTTCACCCGTACGATAAGCATGAGGACATGCTTTTAGGAGCTGATGGCCAAGCATGGTAATGTGGAAGTACTTGCGCGTTCTTCCAGTGTGGAACAGTTACAGCGACTGTCGTGGGAGGTGTTCCTGATATTCCAAATTAGGGATGCACCAGACAGAAAACCAAAACCTCCGCTTGCCACCGCACAAATACGTGGCGCACAAGGAGGACGACGAGGGCGGCGGATGCGGACAGTAGTGTTTGCGCCCTGAGAAAGAGGAGGAGAATGACTTGCAATGCACTGACCAAGTGGAGTGGATAAGTTGTGCTATATGTGGACGAGTATGCATCAGACGTGAGCAGCATATCATGAGGAGCCTGCATACACCTGTATGGACTGCTAGCTAACCGAAACACATCCACGTGGTACCAGCTGAGTGGTTCGGGTTAATCACGTTCCAGTGACAGTGTTCCAGGATTTGGTGGGTTCTCGCCCGACAAGCCTTCACCCTATAAAAGACCACAAAGGTCCGGTTAACAACACTGCGACGAGGCGGAGAAGATTAGTCACTAAATGGTCACCGTTTGTTTCCCTTCCTGAGGATCCAACTTCATAAACCTTATCCAATTCAAACAGTTACAGCTATCCCTTCACACGATGGCGAACACAGCAAACCAACTCATGAATTCCGTCACACTTCATAAGTTCACGCACAATGTCCACTAACACATACACGTACTCATATACAGACCCACCAAGGCAGTACGTTACTGGTTAACACCATATTGTATACAAGTACCGACCATACTAAAGTACAGCCTACCAATTTCCACACTAAGCTATATCCACATGAACGCAAACAGTTGCCACTTCACATTTGCTGCTTTCCTTACAAGTACTATCCCATTTAAATAAATAAATAAATATTTTATTCTCGACAAAACGAGGCACGCCAGTTTGAGCGTGCAACACAATGTGCCTACTACAAAACATTGTCGGTACAACTTTGAGCACGGGTGATAAGGCGTGCCTCGATGTTACCGAGTATAATGTATTTATTTATTTATTACGTTTATTGTGTTCAGAGTTGCAGTTCCCAGTACTTCCAACGGTGTTTCCAGAAGTTCCCCTTCTCATTTCCACTTTATTTGATGAGTGTTATCCTTACGCGTTTTTAGTACATTACGCACCATTCTTCGCAATTTCTGTAGCCGCTTTACGTCTGCATTAATTTCTTTGTGCACGTCGCTGCATTTTCCACTTTAAGCTCTGTCCCCTCCCAGAAAAGCTAGCCGGATGAAATCCTTCCGCCGTTATTTGATGAGTGAAAGGAAAGTGAAGGATATATTGCCTGTGCACAAAGACCCCAAGACCATTTTATAGGGTTCCCTTTGACCTGACAACCCGCTAGGAGATAACCGGTAGCTGAAAGTTCATTAAGGATGTCAATACCAGCTAACGTGCTAGTGAACAAGGTCACAGGTTTATGAGTTTTCCGGTGTCGGCAAGCTTGCTTTAATCCACTTAAACATCAAAACTAGTCCTATAGCGCAGGACCTGGGGCTGCATATAACGCGGACCGGCAGAGAGTGCTAAGGGATGTGCGCTGCGTAAGGCTTAAGGTTCGCATAGCAAGTGTGTATGTAGATGGATGTCATCCCGATATACCGTTAAGCACGGAAACGCGGCTGCCTCAGAACATCACGGACGGTGTTTTACATCGGTCTGGGTTACACGCCATTTAGATGTGCGCTTCATTGGCGGACAAGGTGTGCGCGTTGCACTTCACTGTAGCTGTGAACTTATAGGTTCGCGTACCTACCTGTTGCAGTCGGTAGCCAATACTGTCGAAGCGCCATCGGTAGTGGCTAACCCTGCCGTGGCTCAGCCTACTGTGGAGGTTGCGTACAGAGGCCATAGGAGTGAATGTACTATCTCTCAATACGCGTAAGTTTGAATTAGGCTGGCGTAGTTAAATCTAACGAGAGTTCGCCGGGCAATTTTTAGTACAACTTGACGGTATGTGCTTCCCGTGCAATTTTTGTGCTTACGCCAAAAGTAACCTTGCATCAGTTCGTGGCCCTCCCCAATATCTAAATGGAAGCGCGAATAGCGTTTATTTTGAACTTATATATTGGCAAGCAACCAGACTTCGTAAGTGACGTCACTTGCAGCTCTCCCTTAAATGCTAGGGATTAACTCTGGTTATCGAGCAGATGTGCTGTGCCCGGACGTAACTGGAGCGCAGCTCAGGTCTATTCAGAGCGATGGCCCGCTGATCCTCAGACAATGCGTATAAACGCTTCTGCATTGCGTTCCGAAATCTCGCTGTCTGTTACGGTGCAGGCGGATTCTGATAACGGTAAGTGTAAGCTGACTGACTTGTCTGCCGCCTACACCCGGCTTACGGGAAGTGAGCAACGTCAGCATGACCTCCGTGCATAGACGCCATGGGGAAGTACCTGCTGCAGTGGCGTTTTAGGCGGTGGACCTACCGTCCGGCTCCATCGACCAGCACTTATGAGGTACGGGTAGGCTGGTAACGGATGTAGACAACACTTAAGGAAACCCGCGCTGTGGTTTTACAACCATTTAGCTGTTGGGTCCTCGGAAAATACGAATACTACTTCCCGCTGTACTACGAGGCGCTGCGGTTCAATTTCCCTGAGTTCAGCTTTAATGCACGGACATAACAGTCTTGCGTATGCGCACTCGCTAGTCACTTGTGTACCGAGTGTAATGCCGAAAGAACTAATTACGGCTACCGTCCGCTGCAACTACGTGCGAAGCACCAGTTGCATCTTATTAGCACTGCTTCTAGACACCACGGAGGCCGAAGTGCCAATTTCCGTTCTCCTGTAGCTTGCCAGCGATAGACCTAACTTAACCACGTTGGCATAAGATGCATTGGTGTGGTTTTGTCCACGAGTACCGCTGGTACTGGAATACGTACGTCGACTCTGCGTATGTGTTAGTACGCAGTCGTTTTTCCGTGAAATTTGCCGGGAACCGTACCAAGCCGCTCCTGCGATTGTCAACGGAAAACTTTTCTCAGCGCACGGTCAGAGAGGCTTACTAACACGCACTGCATACCGACCTTACGCTGTCTTGTCTTAATGATATTAGGCTTCAGTGGAATAGTATCCCGGCCGGCATGCACGATGCAGGAGCATTTGCTTTCGGCACTGTCAATGTTCACCACATCAGTCACTGGATATCCGACAGATCGGTGAAGCTGTCGCAACCTGGATGTGCGCAGGCAAGTACAAGGTAGTGATAATAATGCGACCCGCTTCGAAAAACAGAGAGCAAGGAGGGTGGGAGAAACGTAAGCGCATAATCCGGTATACATTTAACCTGCGCAGTATTAAACAACACGGTTTCTGGAAAAGGATTGGCGTGCTTGACTAGTCCTATGGTTGCTCGCAAAGTTTGCGCGGAAGCTGTGTACAATGGCTACGTCGTGCATGTGCTTTACCACGATATCTCAAAATGATTTCACCATCTGGTGCAACGCACGAGACAGTGTACTTGACTACCTTGGGCGTAAAATGTCCCGGTCATACTTGTTTTGACGGTAGCACCAGGAAGTCAGCTGCAGTGCCAGTAGCCATACGCACCGTTACATCACTACAGCCTCGTTGCAGCTGTTCTCATCATATAGGCGCCTTATGTTACAATACATGATATGGCTTTGGTAAGACAGCGGCTTTGACGGTCCAAACCAAGTACCCGTCCACTTGTGAAACTATGTTGTATTAAGACGGATCTGCTTGCACATACGTTTAAGGCGTTCAGGGAGCTGCAAAAACAGAAAACTAGTCTACGGCGGGCCCGTTGTCTACTGCCTGAGCCCAGCTTTCACTGGCTACCGGTAAATTAGTCAAACACGAAAATCCCGTAAGCATCCGGATCATGCCACACGGAAACGTTAAACATATTCCGGTGATTATGCACCGAATCCTTGACTAATTTTTCAAATAAAATAAATTACTAAGCTTGTCAAGCCGACAGGCCGGTAGTTCGCAGGTAAAGGTCTGGCATCGTCCATAAAAATCGGACAGAGGATTGCCTCCTTCGATTCTGAATGTAAGGCGCAGCCATCCAGCGAAATTGTAAACACGCATATCAGATGTCCTCTTAGCTCAGCGGCCTATTCATGCATCGGCTTTGGAGGAATTGTAGCAAGGCCCGAAGATTCGTTAGGATGTAGCCGTTGCAATTTCCATAGGACTTGTACCTCCATTATGCTGATTTTAGTTAGGAAAGAATGCTCCGGGACTTTTATGACCAAGTGTTACTGCCTGGCTGGGGGAGTGAATAAGCATTTGCCGCAACGCTAGATGGAAATCGTTTGGGCCGAGATAGACGACTCAGTTGTATTGATCTCCTTGGGGTCAGTAGTCTTAGGAGAAGACGTAGCTTTCGTCACACTCTGACTTGCTTCAGAATAAGATGAGCAGACATCGTCACAGAGCTCATGTTCTATGCTGGCGACCATGTGGCGGTCAATGGTCACGGCTTTACGCCTGTTGTACCGCTCAACCGTAATCGCACGACCCGCAGGTTGTAGAACCTTGAAAGGACGTGCATAAGGTCGCTCAAGCGGTCTACAGAGCCCATCAACACGGAGGAAAACAAACAGGCAGTGCTGAAGACCTTGGGGTAAGAATGGCTTGTGCTGTTGCTTTCTGTTGTCAATAAGCTCGAGCTGACGCCTACTCCTGGCGAGCTGCCCATCGTAGTTTACTTCATAACGGGGGATGCTTGGACTCTCGGCAATGGTCACCAGGTAAACGTAAATGTTTTCCATATAATACTGCGGCATTTGACCTATGCAGATCGGTCTTGGGGGATGATCGGATGCCAAAAATATCATGGGACGAGCTTCCGTCCCACGCAGCCCATTGGTGGCGCTGAGTGGATCTTTCAGCTGTCGATGGAATCGTTCCACCATGCCGTTCGCCTGTGGATGACGGGCGGTAGTACGAATGCGTCGGCATCCGATAACTTAAGGAAGATCGTTGTAAGTCGAAGCTTTGAATTACGGACGGCGGTCATCATTCACCGCGGCTGGAAAGCCTTGTGAAGCGCCCCAGCGCCTGACAAAAGCTCAGGTAACGGTTTTCGCAGCTACGGTAGGAATTGGTACAGATTTTGGTCAACGCTGCAACGACCGATCAGGGTCAACATGTAGACCATTTCTTTAGACTGTGCCAACGTTTCAACTAAGTCAAGTTGGACATGGGTGAGTCGCGTTGCAACCTGCAGGAATCGCTTAACTGGAGCGGATACGTGTCGCTGAACCTTGGCATGCTCACACGTGAGAAAAGTGCTTGCGCAACGCGTAAGTTTATGTTGCAGCCCAGGCCAAATGTATGGATCGGATATGAGTTTGACCGTGGCTTTAACGCCTGGAGGAGCGATGTTGCGGAGCGGGTCAAAAATACGACGGCGAAAGTTTTCAGGCAGGACGGGTTGTGCTTGTTCGTTGTAAGCCCCACACAAGATTGTGCCGTCGGATAATTGCAGTGGGTGTGGGACGTCTTCATGGAAGCATCGGAAAGCTCTGTAAAACACTGATAAGTTTAGTGCGCAGGTGCCATGGCAAATAGATCAAGCACCTACTGGGCGACGCTAATTAGAGACACAGTTGACAGAGCATCAGCGACAACGTTGCGTTGTCCAGATAGGTGCAAAATATCGGTCGAAAACTGGGCAACGAATTCCAGCCGACTCACCTCAAGCGGTGAGTGCCGAGCTGATTGATTTCAAAAGGTGAAGTTATTGGCTTATGTTCGGTGAAGATGACAAAGTGCTTACATTTCAGGACGTGCCGGAAGTGCTAAATCGGATAGCACACAGCCAGCAGTCCTCTGCCGAGCGTGCTATATTTAGGTACTGCCGGTTGGAAGCGTCACAAATAGTAAGCAAGTGGCTTTCAACGTCCATTAGTCAACCGTTGTTAGAGTGCGCCAATAGCGGTGCTCGATACATCGACGGTAATGCTAAGCGGCGCTTTGGCCTCACAGTGGTAAAGCATAACTGCGGCGTCTAAAGCACCTTTAGTGGCAGTAATAGCTTCAAGCGCGGTAAGGGTAAGTTCTTCTTACCCAAGCATGCGACCACAGCGTCGGTTGGTCAGCAGGCCGAGTAAAGCAGCGCAATGCGGCAGAAACTGGCGATAGTAATTGGTCATGCCGTTAAAACTGCGGATGGCCGCTGCCGTCTTCGGAACCGGAATGTCACGGCTAGCCTGGCTCTTGTCGTCTAAAGGTCGTACGCCATGTTGATGTATGTGACGCCCGAGGAACTCTATAGAAGTCTGCTGAAAGTTACACTTGCTTGGATTGCCAAAGAAACTATTGGCAGCAGGTCCACTGAAGAGAATTTTGAGGTGATCCCGATGAGCGTCCTCAGTTGTGCTGGCTACTAATATGTCGTTGACATAGGGACAGACGAAGTCCAATCCACGGGTGACGGAATCAGTCAAACGCTGAAAGGTTTGCGCTGTGCTGCGCAAACCAAATGGCATGCGAAGTAATTGGAACAACTCAAAATGTTCAACGACAGTCGTATTAGCTATGTCTTCGTCAGGGACCAGGATCTGGTGGTAAGCGCGTACCAGATTAATTTTCGAAAACAAGCGGGCACTTCATGAGCTAGCCGCTAAATCCTGAATGTGCAGTTTGGGGTACCGGTCGGGAAAGGTTACCTTGTGCAGAGCGCGGTACTCGCCACGTGGACGCCAGTCTCCTGACTTTAGGCACCATGGGAAGCGGCAATACCCACGGGCTCTTCGAAGATTTAATGATACATAGTTTGCGCACGCCCTCGAATTCGGCTGTGACGATACGAAGTTTATGCGGTGTAATGCGTGTGGCCTCAGCGCCGACAGGCGAGTCTTTCGTAAGGATACAATGTTCCGCGGCATCGGTTGCGGCGGACACCGGAGTGACGCCGCAAAGGCACCGTGGAAAACGGTCGAGGAGCCTTTGCCCGCTGGGAGCTCATCTAAGTTGCCTATACGGGGCTGATTGACAGCATAGCTAAAGAAACCCGATGCCAGAAAAATCGTTGAACGGCCGACGACACGGTGTTGCTTTGCATCCACAAGCAGGTTGTAGTGCTACAGGGATTCGAGTAGGTGGAGGGTGTTTGAACGTCTGCAACTAGGAATACTCATTTAAAGGATCGCCGTAATTCAAGAATTAAGGTTGGCGCGCTTTGACCATACGCTCGAATGATGGTTCCTTTGGCTGAACGCAATGTGCTAGTCACCTCCTCAGCAACGTTAGTGGGATTGCCTAAGGTAACGGTAGGTCCTGCGCCTGTGTCAACGAAGTGGTGTAGTCGCGTTTTCCGGTCGGTAACGAAGAAAAGGCGACTTCCATGACCAGCGACGTCCGTCTCTCCTACGTGCTGGTCGGGCCGTTTCGCTGTGTTTGGCGATTAAACTAACAAAGTGAACGGCACGTTATGGTTTACGGACCCACTCGCTTGTCGTACCATCCATAGGATGGTCTGTGCGGGGACTTCGAAGAGGATCAAAAACCGGTCAGGAATTTAGGGCGAGATCGGCGACTAAATGAGGAAACGGATATGTCTTTGAGTCGCTTATGAAACTCTGGTATCCGCAACTTGTGTTCCGCTAACACAGCATCAGAGATCGGTTGGACCAAAGGAACTTTGACATGAAATTCCCGGTTACGGTCGGCGGTGTTAGAAAACTGACTGTGGTGCATCGCCATCAGTAAAAGCACTTGGCATATTTCACGGGGCAGTCGTTGTAACCATATCTCTCGGAGAAAATCGTCATCTACAGAGGTGGGTTTTGCTAGGCTCTGCATTTTTTACAACTGAGACGGCTGAAGAGCATCGAGTTGCGTTTCGCTTAAAAATTTGACTACACTTCTTCTGTCGGACAACGCTGTACTTTTCCGACCTGCGGTTTTAATCGTTTCACACTTTTGCTGGCTGTCGGGCAAATCTACAATGTTATCGAGGCCGTCGATAACATGCGGAGGGAGCACGGCTACAACATGATGGAAAGTAATGTAACCACACTTATTACAATGTAAACAGAAGTGTTATACTCTCTGCAAGAACCAGACCTTAGGATCAGTCTCACATAAAGAAGGTATAGGGAGACAAACATTGTTAACCTTGGCGTCAGAACCAGGATTTATAACCTTCATGGCGAAACTTACTGAGCCAGCAGAATGCAAACCCAAAATTACATCTATAATAACCAAGAAACGTAGAAGAAAAGTGTAGCCGAAGCATGAAAAATGGTTGTAAAGACTTACCACTTATAGCGGGTTGGCCTAACGGAATCTATCCCATAGTCAGATGCACATGGTAAAATAAAGGCGTGCAGCAGAACCAACGGAAATAAACTAGAAAAGTGTTTTTGGGAAGTTGCTGAAGTTTAAGACAAAAATATGGCATTGGAAGGTGACTAGCTAGGCAGTGTGTGGTAGGGTGCTGAGTGCCATCGGAGAGTGGATTGATAACTTTTGTACTGAAAAATTGGCCTGGAAGGGCTTTGTGTTCCGGTACGGCAGACCAAATGGTAAGGTTTTCATAACTGGATATGTGTCGATTTGTGCGTAAGCATCTACAAGTAACAGTATTTAATAAGATTTATTTGTCATGAAGTTCAAGCTGTTTTAAATGAGATTGACTGTGGGAGGTCTAATTGCTTATCGAGCGCCATATTGGATGACTGCTGCATTTTGGAGTATGGTCTGCGCTCGCTATAAAAGCTTATAGGAAGTGGAAGCAGCTGTTTGCGACTTTTACTTCGCAACCGCTTGTAGTATTTCAAATATAGTACGTATACTGCAAAGCAGCATGAGAAGTACTACGCGGTAACTAGATTTTTTGGCGTGCAATACTGATCGAGCTTTCTAGGTGCGATATTGTGGAAAACGGTTTGAAGAAACTAGTAACGGAATTTGACTATTGTCAAATTTCCTCTGATCCAATATATCTTTGATGGATTAAAGCCGTTCTGTTCAAAACGTCCTTGGCGCTAACGGGTAGTTTTTCCGCATTTTCCCAGTGTCACCCGTTTTGCACACAGTTTTTGGCTTGTTATTGAGGTCGTTTACTTATTGCATATGCGTTATTATCCCACTCTGTCTTCCACTACTTCGGTCCCGCAGTGCACCAAGACTGTTGTTCCTGGTGGCTTCGATTCTGAGGTCGTTGCACTTTATGACAGTACAAGCTGTAATATTTCAGTAACTGACTTTTCCGGATGTATGCAGTGCCACGGCTGCAACCGATAGTACCACCAGCTTTGTATGGACCTAAATACGGAGCAGTACGCGGCGCTGGCCTGCAACGAAAAGTTGCTTTTCAGTTGTGCCGATTTCTGCAGTCGCCAGCATGGCCGAGCGGCCTCTCGTCCGACAAACGTATCGCTTAATACCCGAATGCGAAATGTAGTGGGTTGGTTCTCCATGCTCACAGATCTTCGCCTACATCTATGCCGCGCACTTGTCCGTAACCAGCGTTTGCTCACGGTTTAACCCAGGGGCCAAATTCGACCTACTGCTCACCGCCACTTAGTAGCTAGCCTCTGTCTCATTCGGCAAAAGAGCAAAAAAGAAACTCATACCAAAGCCGTTGCTGTCCACAAACATAAAAAGCCACAAGGTATAACCTCCGCAATTTAGCTGATATGTGGAGCAGGCCGAAATTACTGCCTCTTATTGGCCACCAAATCCAGCATGTAGGAAGGGACGAAAAATAGTTACCGAATCTCATTTCCTTCACGCATTATTTTCAGTTGACCATTGCTCCGCAAAAGTTGCGTCATCTCCTGCACTTCCTGACACCAACCTTACAATGACGACGCCGGAGGTAATACAATTCGCGCCTCGTTAAACGAATGTCATATTAACGGCGCACAAAAGCACTAATCGCCCGTGTCGGACGAAAAGTCTTCAGCAAGTTCAGTGCCAAGCTTTTATGTTCCTTTGTTAGCTGCCAATTTTCGACATGCAGCCAAGGTTGACTCATGTGAAAAATGGGCGAATGACGCCGACAAGCGCCACCAATCTGGTAACACCCACCCTTCAAAAACAATTAGGTACCGATAACGGCAATGGTAACAAGGGTAACGGTTAAAAATTGGCATGAGGATAACCAACAGTTATCGCTTGTTAGCAACATCCTAGCGCTTGCTATTCACGCAAATACATTGACTATATTGGTACCGGCATCCTTCGGGAAGCACCTGGTCATTTTGCTGTTTTTAAGTTGGCGATGTAACTACGTCCCGAGGAACAGACGATGTCGCGGTTTCAATCTGACCACATTTTATCTCCTCAAGGATTGCCGAATAGTTCAGATATGGCCACGTGAAAATACGTCGATAGGAGCTAGAGTACTCCACCACATCTGTCGTCTCCAGCAGCAGAAATATGAGTACCCACCGCACCGCAATTAAACCATTCGGTTTAATGACTTTTAAATACCTCTTGGCACATTAACAACAACTGGCGTAATATGATAGACTTACTCATGCATCGAAACGTCTTATGTTTTCCCTCAACAACAAACCACCTTGTGTACCGCAAGCACACTGTCAAAACTCATTGATTGATCGTTGCGCATTCGACTCTCCGGTTACGTTCACTGCTACCATTGTCCAACTGGGGTTGACTCTTCACGTTTCTGCAGGGAGGAGGATTTTCTGACGGTCCTATAGTTAGAATAGTCCGAGTCTAAGCGGGAAAGTTTGAATTTAATCCATAGTTTTCGTCCTTGTTTTAAGTTAGCCCTGAGTTCTTGGTTGATCCAAGGGGACCCTAAGAGAGAGCGGCCTATAACAGTTGAATGAGGCAAACACCTCAGTGAGTAGTTTTACCTTGTAGAATAGACCGTTTCAAGCAGCATCGAGTACCAAATGTTATAGAAGTATAACTTCAAGCGGGACTGGAACGATAGGATTATCCCGTGAGTATTCCTTCTTCAGCGGGTCGATGAAGCGGGGTTGGCAGGCTTTGTAGTGCTGATAGACTTAAAACAACGACCGCATCGCACCCACTCCAACCAATTACTGCCCAAGTGTCCTGCCCTAACAGTCCTTGCTGGGCCAGTAGCTTGAATTATGAAAGAGAAAAAAGTAAGCTCAGAAGGTCAAAAGAGGAAGTGGCAAGTGCTACGCAAATAGAATACCAAGATAGTTGACACATGAAAAAAGAACTGAAAAGAGAGTGAGTCAGTTAGGAAAAATGAAAGGTTTGGGGTTGCCACTTAAAAGCATCGAGCTGGCGAGCAAGATCCTTAAGCTTAGGTTTCATAACCACTTGATCTGGAGCGAATTCCCGCAATCTATACCTCAGCGCGACAGACGAGTTTCCGTCCTAATCTTATCAGGCCGTGGTTTATTCAGTTTCAGTGGGTGACCGCGGAGATTAGGTAACGTAGCGGGACTAAATAGCCCTGACAAGTCCGGGCCGATCTTACCTGTCAAAATGCGATAAGTGAGAATCAGTTCCCCTCTTATCCTTCGGTAGTGCATTGAGTGCATCCCCCAAACTGAGCAAGCGTTCAGGATACGTCTGTCCCCGTAGACACTGCACTAGACGCGTGCCCACTCGTAACACCCTCTACAAGTCCGTTTTATCTCGGTTAAGACATGGTGGACAAGCCTGGATACAGTATTCCAGGTGGGGTCGGACCAATTCCAAGAATAGCTTCACAAACCAATTGGCCGTTAGGATTCCGAAAGTGCGGCGGATAAACCACCTCATACGTAACCCCCGACAAGCAGTCTTCTTCCAATAATCGTCAGAATGAAGGGATGATGAGTGTACGACCCCTAAATCAACCTGCTGAGTGACAACAGGGAGTTCACCACCGCCGACAACATATCGTGTGGGAGGATTAGCAACTCCGATGCAGAGAACAGAGCACTTAGCCCTATTTATGGGCATCAACTATGAAGTAGACTATTTCCAGAGCCTATTTAAGGCACGTTGAATTGCCTCAGGATTCCCCGGGATATGCACAATATTCCAGAGCTTAAGGCCGTCAACAGACATTAGTGATGACACTCCTAGCTCTCCCGGCAAGTCATTCATCTAGATCTCGAACAACAATGACTCCAATGCCGAGCCTTTCTGGACTCCGCTATGGACAGCTTGCCTGAGCGAAAGGTCACACCCCACCCGTACGCACTCTTCCCTCCCCTCAAGGAAAGCAGCCACCGATTGAAACGCGCGACCAGATTTGCCGTAAGACCTCGACGTTAGTGAGAGTCGAAGTTGGGAACAGTGTCAAAAACTTTCGAATAGTCCACGAATGGCATGTCTACAGCGTGGCCATTGTCTACCGCTTCGGCCCGGCTTTCACTAGCTACAAGTAGATTAGTCTGACATGAAAATCCCTTGCGTAATCCACATTGCGCCACGCTGAGGTTGAATGTTTTCACGTGCTTCTCCAATGAATCCCTTATAAACATTTCCTACAATGACTACTACGCTTGTTAAACTGACAGACCTATAGTTCGCAAGCGGAGCGCTAGCACCACCCTTAAATATCAGACAGATTATTGCCCCCATCCATTCCGAAGGTGGGACGCGCTTGATAAGCGAGCTTAGAAACACGCACTTGAGAGAACCACGCAGCTCCGTTGCCAATTCAGTCAACAGCTTCGGGCGAATAATTGAATAAATGAATATTTTATTCTCGACGATGCAAGGCACGCCCTTGGAGGCATAATCAGATATGTACAAATGTACAGACATTTTATAGCAACTGTAGCAGTGACAGCAGAAAATTGTACATGTGTCTATGATTGGAACTGTATTATGGGGGAAATGCGAAACAATAATTTAGCTGTCATGAAACCAGGACATCGGCTAATAATGGTTTCAGAACCCTTAATAGTCCATTGGAAGATAATTGAAAAGCACGCTCAAGAGAGATATGACAATACAGTGAGTTCGTGCACAAGTAACGCACAGGTCAACGGTGCTATCGTAGAAAGCAAAAAGACGAGAGTATATGCGGATTTAGAGCGTCCAGTGGAATGAACCCTCTAGAATGGTGACGCTAGTTGACCTGCCAGTGTGAAGTTATGGGCTGTGACTTTATTCGGTGGCGAGTCAAAAGCTTCAAGTTTCAGTGTTGTTATACGGACATTTGTGGCTTTAGTGGGGAAACGCTTGCCTGGCGAAAACCCACCACCTCCTGAAACACTGCCGCCAATCCAATGAATGGCAAGTTGTAGCTGGCTATGTTCCTGGTTGAACGTTTGTTTGCTCGGTTATTCGCAGCCAGGTTGCGTCCCATTTTTCTGCCGGCTGATGTGTTAGCCAGGTGCCTATTGCGTTCCTGAATCCTGTCCTGTGCCCGATTGGTAGGTCGGGAACTAAACATACTTTTGAATATGATGTGTTGATCCTGTGCAGAACCACGTGAAGTCTCCGAGGGATATACGTTGCAATGTGTTGAATTGTTGTTGAAGTCTTGAAGGATAGAATATGGTTCCGAAGAAAGAATCGCAGATCACCCGGGGTATGTAGTAAAATTGATTAGAAATATAAGAAATCACGTCCAATTGAGCGGTAAACGCGGATTGAAGCGCTCATAATGACTTGTGGTTCTGGCTTTTTATCGCAGGAGAATGTGCCTTCCAAACGCAAAAGTAATTCTACAGGCAAGCGTTGCGTGTAAGAGATAGTGGTAAGCAAACTGAACCCAAAGGTTCAAGCCTCGGAAAATTTGTATTCGTGCATGATAACGAATGATTTGTCCGGTTAGGAAGTTGTACAAACGGTTGTTAATCTTCCGCTAATGTTTAGATAAAGGAACTGTGTGGCTTGTATTATTGTCGCAACGATTGGCCATTCCTTGCGTGTGTCGCCGTACCTGTGGCAAACTCGGGAAAAAAGGAAACGAACAGAAACAACCACAAAGACAGAAGAAAGGGATGCGTCTGGAATGCAGTCGATCAATTGGGGTGATGACTGAACTATCGCACCCCTATACATGTAATTGTTATTTAATTATTGCATATACATGTGTATCATAAGTGACGAAATACAACGAGAAGCAAACAGAACACGAATCAGTAGAGAATAAAAGATTGTTCCAAAATAGGAAGGAAGATGAAGAAAAGAGAGTTTGAGGGGTCCCAGTGCGGATATGCTCAATCGGTTGGAGCCAGAGAGAGGAGGACGAGATGTGCAGATTATGGGAAAGAATATCACTCGGAAGGAGCGAGAGGGACGCGTTGTCTCAGTCTTAAATCGGTAGGAATGGAAGATGTCAGAGAGGGTAGGCGCATGTAAGTTAGCGTCGAATGAAGAAGGAATGCAACAGAAAGCACGGGAAGGAAAGCAGGGGTCGGTAAAACTGGTTCCATTGGGGAGAAGTGGAAAAGCCGTCGACCTTCTTCAGTAGACGATTCATACTTGTTAATAAAAAGACGAGTGAATAATGCCTAGTGATGTAATTAAGGTAAGGGTAACAGAGCGTTGCGTCAGCTGTGACTAGATCAGTTAGATCTCAGAATTCCGAGAGAGGTCAGAGAACAAGAGACCGTTCAGCTAAAACCAGGTAAGTCAGCAAGCTGAAGTTATGCCGTCAAATATAGCTAAGTATAAGGTATTGAGTGTCATAATAAAAGAAGCAGTTTAGGACAAAAGTGGCTAAACAAAACGGCAGATAGCCTTGGAGTGATGTGATCTGGCCGTTAGGCCTGTTAAACCTTGATCATTGGGGACGTGGTAGTCCGAGGGAAAGAGGCCATTAAGGCAAGAATAGAATGTCTGCGCATATAATGAAAGCCGTATAATTTAGATCTAATTACTGAAAAAGAGTATCGGCATAAAAAATGATAAGGATGAAAGGGGGATATAATAATAGTTGTGATAAATCATGACCAACAATGCTTTTGAAGTGAAGGTTACAAAGCGGAACGTCCGAAGAGCCTAGGTCATTTAGATCTCAGACGTGTCACGTGGGTCAGAAAGCAGGAGACCGTTCAGACGAGTCTTTATAAGCCAGCAAGTTGAAGTTAGACCACCAACTTAATGTGTGAATAACAGTAATGAGTGTAATAAGAAGTTTTTCGGGACGGCAGCGGCTATATGGAAAGCCACTTAGCATACCAAGGAAAGGTCTGGGGATGAGGAGAACAGTGTTTGGAATGTAGAGCATACAGTAGTAACGTCTCAGGTGTCCGGAAACAGTCAGAAACAGGGGAATGTTTAGCCGAGGGTAGATTAGAGCAGGCCCGAAGGGATATTCATCCAACTGAAAAAGTAATGCAAAAATAGACCGAACAGGAAGACGCTCTATAGAGGGGAAGTGGAAAAGCCAACGATGTTCTCAGGGAGATGCGATCAAACCGATAATTCTGCCCATACCTGAGCGTTAGGGTCACAGTAGTCGGAAGCAAATAGACCACTTAGATGAGAGTAGAAAATCAGCGCAAAGAGTGAAATCCGTAGAATTTAGGTCTATGTAATAAAGGAGAGCATCGGCACAATAGGCATGTACAGGAAGAATAAGGATCGGAAGCTGTACATGGATAAATGCCTTGCAGTGGCTCGAAGGCCTGAGTCTCTGTTATGTTAAACGGCGAAGCAATGAGCCACTGGAGCACTTGAAACCAATACAACCTGTGGTAAAGGGTGCTATCGAGCAAAAACCCCAGTATACTGATCACTAAGTATGCAAGCATTGCCATAGTCAGTTTGCGCACAAGTCCTGTCTGCTCGTAATAACGCTGGTATAAACAGGTTTGCCCCGCTGCGTCTTTTAGCGTGAGCAGAAAGCTTCTTGGACTTGGCTGCGGCCGAGTTCGCTAAACCCTGCTCGTACTGGAGACGAACGGTCCTGAGATGTTGCTTGCATTTATTTCTAATCTCTCGCTAGCTATCGTAGGTACTGGCTGATGGAGCTGCTTGGTAGGTTCGACAACACCTTGACCGTTTCCTGAGTAGGTACTTTCTTTTGGCATCTATCCATGGGGGCGGTGCCCGTAATCTTCTTCATGAGTGGAATCTAGAGAATATAAACCTTCGTAAGGTGAGCCCTAACTTCATCCCAAGCTAACAGGACGGAGTCGGCCATCGAGATCTCACAGTGCAGAACTGAAGCCTTAGCTTTCATTACACTAAAGTCCGCCCGCCAAATATTTGGATGTAATTCAACGGCGGTCTTTTGATGCCTTGAAGAAGCACACCGAAAGGATTTGCCTGCGTGATCGCTGGACCCTAGAGGTGCACCGTATGAAACGTCAGTCATAAAGTCGTGGGACTTAGAAAACCAGATCTAAAGTAGATGGCATTTGGTTGTCCATCGACCTAGTGGGAAGTCCACGAAATGGTGCAGGCACTTGGAGAGTGAGCTAAAGAAAGTCTTCGCCGAATGTTCTTAACGCCGGCTTACAAAAGTGAGCGGCCCAACAGACTTCCGTGAGGTTGAATTCCCCCAGAACTAAACACTTATTCACGGACTGAGGGCGAATAAATTCAACTATCCAGCACCCAAGCAACTATCCAGCTAAACGTGTTCAGGGATCCCAGATGCTCCAACAGAGGACAGCACGGAAGCGAGGACGTTCATTCCTCTTGACCCAGTCATGGCTTGGCTACCTCTCCTCTTCTGCTTTCCACACCCCGTCTAGCATGCAGCGTAGGTATCAGGGACCCGTTGGCTGCCTTGCGCGGCGTGGCCGCGCCATCGGAGCTTGTTGGGAGAAATAACGGTGCTGAGCGTTTCCTTCTTCCTTTTGTGCCCTAAACAAATCCTTTAACACGCTCGTTGCTCACGCGGTGTTCCAAAAAGTTGTGAGCTAAACTGCGAGCGCCCCAGTGGAAGAACGTAACCAGACCTTTTACGTCCGCTGATCTAGGGGGCCGGGTTTTACAACCGTACAAGAGGGTCCAAAGTACCGCTGTGTTGTACAGTTTATCCTTAGGAAGAGTGTAATGTCACTTCTGCACCGTAACTGATGAAGGTTAGTAAAAGCGCTTTGAGATTTGACGTAGGAGCTTGACCTCGTCTTCGTTCTTAGTGAAGCTGAAACCATTTTCCAGGTTGTTGAATTACTGAACGGGTTCTAGCTTATCCTTACTAATGGTTAGCGCAGGAGGGGATTCTCGCTAAGCTTAGTGCTCAGCCTTATTATTTGTGAGTAAAAGCAAAGCCTGCGACAGTTGATAGCCAGTGCTTATCTGTCCAGTACAGATGGACAATCCAGGGAGCTGTTGCTAATGATGACAATATTAGCTGCATAGTCTAAAACAATAAGTCGTACCCCTGGGAATAGCTCCTCACACACTAACTTGTGTCCTGTGCACGCAAGCTCCAGGCCATTGTTAGTAGCAAAATTAAAGAGAAAGGCCGCAGAAAGCCTCTTTGTTGTAGACCGCTGGAGATATTGAAGGGCGACGACAGCAGGCCTTAAGACCTTACTTTTCCCGTGCTATTCGTCTGGTACACGGAACATATTTACGTAATGCTCGGGCATACTTTTCTCAGGTAAACAGTTTTAAATGACCGTCAAGCAAATCGAAGGTACTTTTGATGTAGAGGAACACGATAACGGTAAACCGTCACCATGTGTAACGGCAAATCCACAGCTGACATAAGTGAAGATGTGGTCAAGGCATCCAAGACGCCTATGAAACCCGGTTTGCTTTTCACTAATCTGACGTTTATGGGCACCAGTCAGTCGGTAAAGGGTTACGGAGGCAAGTAATTTAGCGGCAATGGGCAGCTGGCTGATTGCGCTATGATTGCCGCAATCCGAATGCGGGCTTCTTGTGTAGGCCTGAACTATAACGAGGCGTCTCCAATCGGTTGGGACAATTACCAGTCCCACAGTTTCATTAATAACCTATGTTCATCATCAAAATGAGCAGGTTTCCGGATTTGGAGCGTCTGCAGGTGGATCCTGTGGTCTCGCGGCTCTCCATAACTGCAACCGCCCCATCACAAATCGACTGCTGCGAGCGAACGCGGCTCCAAACGGACACCTCTAAAGACTGGCGACCAATGGCTGGTGATGATTCTAACGATTTTGGCCGATTAACTTAGTTTTCAAATGCTCAGCCCAGGACCCCAAACTTTTAACAAGTTGTGGATGGGTTTTCTACTCTAGTCACAACTGGTTTCCTTAACTCCAGGTCTTCTGCTGCCCGTTTACAGTAACAAACCGAATAACATAAGGTGGTTACCAAAAGGCAGCGGCCAAATTTATCTCGGATGCACAAGGAGACCAGCAGGATTCGCGGCCTCTCTTCAGGATAACACGAAGTATTGCCCAGCTGCCTTTGGGTTTCATTGTGCACACTACTAGCCGAAAGTTGCAGACGCGCACCGATAAGTACAAGAGACGGAGAAGAGATCCAATGTCCATGTTGGCTATTAGACTTACCACCTGCAGCTTTGCTTGCTGCTGTTAGGGTCTGGTGTACGTGAGACAAGTGAGCGCTTAAATTTCACGCATTTCAACGTATTTCGGTACGCAAACAAAACAGCTGGCTATGCCAGTTGACTGAGGTTAATGCGCTCACAGTGTCGTTGATGGCGTCCGTCAAAACGCATTCGCATGTCAGCACATACAAGTGCAAAGTCCTTGTCCACACAGGTGCTCCAAATCGAACGACAGTTCCGGACGCAGCCTCTCCAGTAGTTACTGATCGTAGTGTGATTCGTTTGCGACCAAGACTGCTTCTGCGCTAGTGCGCTTCAAATCAACCGTTGGTGTGTGCCGAGTCATAAGTTAGTGCTCGCAAGAGTCCAGCATACAAATGTACACAAATAAAATGGCTGTTCCCCTGTGTCATCACGGGTTATTATATCATCTCGGTTGCCCAGCTGAAATGCTGCAGTGGAGAACTTTCTAACTTGAGCGTTCAGACCCACAGCTAGCACAACCGCGTCAGTGCTTCTTCTGTGACGAAAGTGGTTGGCCACTTGGCGGTAAAGGTCAACTTTTACTAACTCATTGCTAGAGCTTGTAGGCGCGCAAGCAGCGATGACAAATAGCCATTTATTAGTTTTGCGATAATTAGATTCTTTAAACTAGGCAGCCAACCGGAATGCACACGTCGGGCTACTGATTGGGATCCACTCAACCAGAGCAGCCTCAGTCCAGGGACTCGGGGCCATTCCAAGGCCAGCTTGGCTGGTGCCCTAAGCTGCACCGGCACCGGATAGGCGCAATTAGAATATACTGCTAATGTCAGCTGAAGTAGAGAGCAGCGTGCGCGCAGAGCTCAAAGCTTGCAGCCGTGTCTCCGAAACGCAGCAGATATCGATGGAGAGTTTCCATAGCTGTCAAACAAGTGCTGCTTTTTGACCGATCTGTAGCAACGTGTGCGCATGCCAAAACGAAATAGTGTCGATGGCTCCAAATGGAAACCGATGAACTGGGGGGACCGCATGGTTGGATGTAGACTAGTAACCAGGACAGGATTGACGCTCTGCTTTTGCACGTTAATGGAAACTTACTATAAATGCCGAGCAAACCGGGGTGTGGAAATGCCAAGGTTGGAGGTTTAAAACTGCGGGGTTAAAAGTGACGTTGGAACGGGACGATACGGGTAAAAGTGGGTAAAAGGGGAATAAAATACGGTAAAGCTTTTTCAGTAGCACCCAAGCCCCAGTTGGTGCCCATCACAGAACCGCGGCACAAAGCTAGCACCCCCGATGAACAACTGCAAATCCTGGGCTACACCTCCTTCAGCAATGGACACGTCAACCAATGTGTTGATGGATGCTCCACCCAAGTCCGTGATGATCTCGGGGCGGCTTCATTTCACGAACTTGCAGTCGGCACCCTTGAAGACGCGTTCTGGACTCAGACTAGTAGGGGAGAGCATGAGCTTTTAATTGGCTATCTCTATCATCCTCCAAACACCGACACGATAGCTATACGCAGCCTAGTTCAACTCTTCACAGCAGTATCCTTATTGCCTACTCACTATAAGATAATCGGTAGTAACTTTAACTAGCCAAACTATCCTGGAAACAACAATCTGCGCCACTCAACTAATATGCATTTGTGGACCCCATATATACATTTTGGTGGACACAACTTGCTGGTACCCAACAGGCACTATGACACCCTTGATTTACCATTTACAAACGAGGTTGCGCGTGTAGCAAGTTGTGTGCTTGACTAACTCCCTGGATGCGAACATAACATTGTAACGCACACTTTTTAACTACCCATTACTCCTCGTCCATTGGCTAGACAAGCGTGTTCTATTCTCTTCCTCAAACCTACTAAATGGACAAATTTTTCTCTGAGCCGGAGATCCACCAGCTGGGATGTCTCCTTCCTGGCTAAAGACGCGGGCACTGACTCTTCTGTACTATGTAGAAACCTCACTCACTGCCCTGAAACACTTGCACGTACGCCGAAGCAAAAAGCAATGCAGCTGCCGCATGATGCATCTCTCCTCACAATCTACCTGTCAAGCACACAAAGACACGCTCAAAGTACAACATGATTCAAGTATTATCCCGCTTACACATATTAATGAAGTCTTGGTACAGTAGAAATGCACTAGATACCGCTTGTCTGTCCATAAAACATACTGCTCTAAATTTTATTAACCGTACCACAGCTCCTAACCTTTTGGTGAGACGCAGAAGCAACCCAGACTCGAATACGACAAACTCACGTTTGCTTCCAGGCAATTCAGTTATCAGTAACCGAGCTATACTATTTGTGGTCATGAACCGCTACTTCTGCGACTCTTTCATCTCCGTTACTTTAACACTGATGCCTAATTTTCCAGGGTGCACCAATGATACCATACGCACCGTAAACGTTGAGCTGCGTGCCATTACTCGGGAAATTAGAGCCCTCAATCTATCTTTTCCCATCGAACCTGACGGCCCGCAATCGGCTCTGCTAATTCTAAGTGGCCCGGATATCGCCGTCCCGCCTCTTAACATCTTTACTATGTCCATAACCCATACAACCTTGCCCGCTGCTTGGAAACACGTAGTAGTCATGCCAAGCCACAATAGGGAAATCCGTCAAAGCAATGAACACTACAGGCTCATTCTTCACGCACCGTTCGCTTCACGGGTGATGGAGAGGATTGTCAAGGATGAGCTCCTGCGGCTCTTGACACATCGTAAACGCATTACCGAATCCCAGCCTGGATTCCTCCTGTCCAACTCCTGTCAAACATGCCATTGGAATTTCTTAACATGGTAACTACTATGGCCGGTTACAGGAAATTTCTGGTCATCATTTTCTTGGATATGGGAAAAGGATTCTACCAAGTCTCTCGTAATGGCCGGCTAACGAACCTGGCTGCTTATGGCAGATCGGACCACCCATATCCTTGGTTTCCTTACTATCTCTAAAGTCAGCCACAGTCAACAAGACTAAGAGACTTTGAGTCCTTACCGAAAAGCGTAACCAGTGGCGTGTTCCAGGGAATTGTACTGGGCTCTATACTCTACCTACTTTACACCAACGACGCATTGCACGTCTTTAAATTTGGAAAGACTTATTTGTTCGCCTACGATATAAAAGTTGCATTCCTCTTTGACCTGGGAGAATTAAGAAGTTTATGCACAATAATCAAAATAAATTTCAAGAATTACGCTATTGGTGCAACCCATAGCAGCATGATTTTGCTCCTGTTAAGTGCAGCGTCTTTTCGAATAGATGCACTGCACTGCCTAGTGCGCGAACCCTGAATGACGTCTTAGTTGCCAACTGTCGAGCCGTAAGGGATCTGAGCTAACGATATACAAGCTCACTGAATGTCTCAGAGCAAGTTATCTATAGTATAGCGAAAGTCAACTACCTCCTTCGTCATATCTGCAAGGTGAAGCTTGTAACCGAATTCAAACTCGCACTATGCAAAGTATGCGCAAGCACACTTTTTGAAAATAAAGCAAGAACATTGACCAACTCCAGAAAGAGTGGCAGAATATCAATTGAGGAAGTACAATGCATATTCACAAGGCGTCTGCTTTTCCCTTCCACTCTCAACTACAGTGCGCGCTGTAAACTTCTTGGGCTTGAACCATTGTGGTTACAAATCATAAAACTCAACCTCACCTACCCATGCCAGACGATACACCACAAAAACACGAACTCGCAAGACTCATTCAACAACTTGTTACACCTCGGCATGCACCCCGAAATAGACCCTTAGCCATCAGCCTGCTCGCAGTTCGCACCAACGTGTGTACCAACGTCTTTCTCTACAGATTCGTCGCTTCAGTAACAGGCTAACATTACAAGTTAGGTCAGCCGAGCATATTGCAAGTTTCGATAATCCATACACAGACACCTTGATACCATGCCTACATGGGAGCTCTTTAACGTCAATATACCAAAGGATGAACTTTGAGAACGTGGCCCCAGGCACCCATAAATAAGAAAACGCAACATTTCGGACACAGGTCCTACCCCTTAACTCTGGTTTACCTCAGCTATATCTGACTCGTATTCCGTCTAACTCCTGACAGTGTCTAAACCATCAACCTAAATATCTGCGAGTCCAACTCCACTATACTTCTCTTAATCCGCCAACTCTATTATATAAACAGCTGAGTGTAACCCGCTTTTCATTGTAGCGGCGCGACGCAGCCCTTCTCCTTTTCGACCCCATATAAGTCTGACTACAATGCAGTACATAACCCCTGCTCACGACTAGGTAAAGGTCCTGCATCCTTCTCTTGCTTTTCTTTGCTGTCCATTCGACTTGCTCGATAACCTCTAGTAGTCCAAGTTACAACGGAGCACGCAGTATATTTCGGCGACACTGCCAATCACGATCTACAACCCAGCTTCCCTTCTAGAGATTGCACTGCAAACTTGTGTTCAATTCAGCTGTGGTATGTAATCCTTCACGATACAACTGTCGTGGGATATGCTTGCGCCCCCGTGGATTATTCTAAAATCAAGTCCTTGCTTTAGCTAAGGCCATTCATTTTTACCAATAACCTGCTACCACTTAACCGACCGCTTGTCAGGTCGTGTCTTATCAACCTCGCAACAATAACCGGGGTATGCTACGTTGTTAAGCTGGCATGCACTATAGCCGTTCTCTGAGACAATTTGCTTATCACTTGACAACGTAGAATCCCACCTTGGGGTTTAAATAATTAAATAAAACGTGGCCATGCGCCGGCGAATTCCACAAATGCCGGCTCAGCATTTTGCTCGTTCTACAATCCAATCCTCGTTTTATCTACCTTGGGTCTTCCTCCATTATAGCCCTCCGCCACTAAATTGACTGCTCGGCACCCCATGTTCCCTTAAACTCACAAAAATGAGCGGCATCTGCAACAAGGTTGATTTGACTCTTACTTGCACTGTTCTCTACGTCTATCTGTTTTGCTTTTGACAAAGGGGAATACCACATTCAAAAAGCACACCTAACCAACTGAAGCTCCGATGCACCACTCTATTTCAAAATTGTTAGTCCATAGAATTGACTGTTCTAAAACACAGGCCTTGCATCAGTTACGACCTACTTCCATTCATTATCAACTTCGACAAGTAAATAGCTGTTAGGCAGTCAGTGTTCCCAAATCAAGAAGGGCCAGCTTCCGAAGTGTAGTTAATAGGCTCTTATCCTCACTGTATTCTGCGTCTATTTGGCCTACACCTTAGCAGTAAACCTCTTCCATCCCGACCCGCCATTTCCCAGCGGCGGTTGCTGTTTTCAAGCCTTCTGCAATTCGACAGCCAAATCTCAGTGCACTGTCCCAGCTTAGGCTCATTTGACCAGTCTGCTTCTCTGTGACAGCTTCCAGACTACAGGATGTTAACGGTCTAAGCTCTATAGATTCAAAGTAATGTCGCTCTCACCTCAAAAGTTTGCTGTACGTCTTCAAACTATGTTACTAAAGCCATTTCTATCTCTGACTTGTCCAATTCTACTGACTACGTTTAACGTTCCAAATTAGCTATACGACTCCACCTCAATGCGCCGACCAACCTAGTCTCGTCTGATTGGTCTCCTTTCCGACTTTTCTGACGACGCCCGTCAGTGCTTGGAAGGCTGAAGACTCTGTCCCCACTACATCAACAGCAAAATTGAGTTTTCCATCCCTTGTCTATAAACCTTCCCTATTTCGTAACTGACCTCTCCTTGTCGCGCTCACTAGCTTTATTACTTTTCAACCAGAGAGCGAGCTCTCAGGGCCCTGCCCTTTTCTCAGCTTTGACTGTTTCCAGGCCATATAAATGTAACGTTGTAGCCTCTGCATAACCAACACGCAACTCTTACGTTGCGAGCCTGCCTGACTTGCTTACCCTATATACATATAGCCACTTCCATCCAAAACCTGTCACCCTGCTGACTCTATTTAGTTTCTGCCCACATTAATTGTGTACGACTTAAACTCAATGTGCCGACTAATTCCGTCTCGCCCGACCAGTCTCCTGCTCTCCGACATTTCTCGGGCTACTATGATATAACCGGCCATGGTTCCGAAGGCTGAACGATCCATATCCCTTTACATGAGCGCCCTATTAGCTTCTCCACATATAGCAGTAGACCTTTTACATTCTGACTTGTCATTTTCGTACTGCGGTCTCTGCTTTTAATTATTCAATCGTTCAACCAAAGCTTAGTGCCCTTCCATAATCTAATCTCACTGGACCAGTTTGCTTGTCTGCGACTTCTTTCCAACGACCCGGATGTTAACAGTCTAGGCTCTGTTGACGCAATGGTATGTTTTTATTACCTCAAGCATCGGCTGGGCTTTCTTATCCAATGTCAAAACAGCCTCTCCCCACTCTTTCCTACCCTTATCTGCTGTTCCTCTCTATTTTCTTTCCAGCTAATCTGTCCGACACAATCTCAATGCATCGACTAGTCAAGTGTCGTCTGATCGGTCTCCCCCACTTCCTGAGCCTTGCCGGACCTAAGCACCCCTGTATAATATAGACATTTTGCTGGCTGGCCGAACAACCTCCTCGTGGTGCCAGCTGGGTGGTTCGGGTTTACCCCCTTCCAGCAAATAGTTCGGCAGCAGTGTTCCAGGACGTGGTGGGTTTTCGCCTGGCAAGCGTTCTCCCTATAAAAAGCCACAAAAGTCCGTTTAACAACACTGTGACGTGGCGGTTGTGACTCGCCACTAACTAAAGTCACCCATTGCTTATCCGGACAATCGCTTCAAGTCCACAGATATCAAGCATCCATTTAGCACTGGCGACACCTTCAAACACATTCAAGCAAAACGACAGGAAACATTTACCAATCTCATAAACAAATCTAAACACGCCTACATGTGAACTTACATACGTTCATACATAAACATATGCAACAACCCCATTGTTCCATTGTACATTAATTGATCACATTTTGTACTCTTAACATGATCATGCCTGCGCAGGCGTGCCTCGCTTCGTCGAGAATACACAATTTATTTATTTATTTATTTATTTCCGCTGACCCACCCCACAGTCGTTCTCCTCACAATTGTACCACACAATCTTAGTGCGCCGACTATACTATGCTTATCTGAACGGTCTACTGCCCACCCACCACTCCAAGACCTCCGCGCCATCTGTGACCATTGTTTGGTAGCAACTTCGCTCTCTTTCACTTACGCCTATAGCCCTGTTGCTGTTATTTTTCTCTTATCCATATCGTTCTCGCTTATGGCGCTCCCATTTTTTCCCACCGCTATGATACGGCTTACACTGCTCCGAACCAAATTATCCTCACACGTATGGTCTCCACCGTTCCGACCTCGCTCATGCTTTCTGGCGGCACTCGGACCATTGCTAAGCGTTTCACGGCTATGACTCCCATTAGTAGGATTACACTACCTCTTCATATGTATCTGCTCTTTACCTCATGTAGGCATTTGCCTATCAGCTTGGCCGCAGCCGGGCTAACGACTCCCAATGCACGACAGTCTTGGTCCCCTGTGACCAGTTTCTCTAGGTTCTGACGGCTTTCAGACTATGGACTTACAAGCGCTTCAGCGTAATTACTCTCACTAACTGAACTTGTCACTGCCGGCCGCATCTATCCATTCCTTGCCGATTCTCTGCATTCCCTTTTCCTCTTGGAATTTTGCTTTAAGTACCGGTCGCTCCCGCTTTTGAGCTTAAGTTAATGGGCCTTAGTTTCACCTAAGCTGCCTCTCGCATTCGGACTGCAGTCACCATCATCGGTTTATCTATGTTTCTCTCCATCATGTTTCCTCCATTATGGAGGCGCCAATTGCACGGGTCTTAACAAATGGGTTTAGCGCGTTTCGTACTCAGTGTCCCACAATTTACTCACGTGGAATACTATGTTTACATGGAGTCCCGTTTCCACAACGGCCGACAAACGTTTTCGGTGTGATTACCTTTACTGCCACGGATAGCTTTGCTTATTCACAGTGTCCTAAACAACTGGTTTCGGTGCCTTACATTTCCGGAAGAATCTTGTGATTCTCCATTCAACTGGAGCTTTTTCGATGTCATTTCATGGACAGCTTTGCTGCTCCTCAATGACGCTCGAATAAATGGTTTTGCGACTAGACTTTCAGAGAGTTTTCATTTGACCGTGGAGAGGATTACGCCAAAGTCTTACCAACATTGGAAGGAATGCTGCTTCTATATTGCGGAATAAGAAATTTGTAACGATCCCGCGTTTGGCCAAACGTGGCATTTTTGCCTGTTATGGACGTACTCAGCCACAAGGAGCAACTGCACTCACAATCCCCATGACAACCCATATGTGGAGAGCTGAACACGGTTTCCGCAACCGGAAAAGTACACAACCTAAGAAGCCAGCCTCTAGTGACAATGATTTTACTCAACGGCACTACTCCTTTATCGACTCTGTGACGCTTCTGCATCTTTGCCTGGTTTCAACGACTGCTGCCGGATCGTGACCAAGCCAATCGGCCAAACAAAGAAAAAATTTGCCCGTCTGCTGATTGTGAATAATAGAGTGCAAAATCGGTCCATAAAATGCATTTTCGGTTCGCACTACGGTTCAATTGAAGCTAGGGCAGTGTGTCAGGTCGTAGTGGGTTTTCGCTTGGCTAGTATTTTCCCTATAAAATCCACAAATGCCAGCTTCACAATACTGCAAAGTGACGGATGTGACTCGCCACTGAATATAGTCACAGCTGAAAATTTCACGTTGACGCAGTCAGCAGACTTCCACATACAACCTGTGCAACCGTTTTTACCATGGAGAGTGATTTGATGGAGCATCAAACATTCCGAGTTTTTAATGGACACGGATTACACCAAAACCTTGCTTTGTCTCCTGTGCGCAGGGATTATTACATGACGAAATCACGTCGAACTTGAATATTAACACAACGGTTAAAACTGCTTTTTACGCGCCTTAGCGCCATCATGTTCCCTTGTCCGTTTGTCACCTGACGAAATGCTCCCTCGTATGATCTACAACGTTTCAGTTATACCTTTCATTAAAGCGAAATGTTTTACTATTCCAAAGCACCTGTGCTTGTAAGCACATTTAATCGCAACCTCACACGTGTGCCTCGTTTTACCAAGGATATACTATTTAGCTATTTAGTTATTTAGCTCTCTGTGAAAGTTAATGCCGTTGGCGGCAAAGGCGACGGCAGCGACGGTGAACACCAAGCGTAACCTGCACCGAACACCTAATTCTAGGTTAAGCGACCGTCGGTGTTAGGTGGCTACTGGCGTGTCACTAGCTGCACTTACGCTTGTCTACAAAGAAGCAGCGGGCTCAACTGGCATAGGGACATGACGGTGACTTTCACCACGGTATCAACTAAGAACTGAGTCTCGGAATCATAATCCCCAATGTAGACGGCTTTGAGTATGCCGAAGCCGTTCGTAATCAATACAGGTAGTGTTATGTATTTGTCAGCATTCTTGACAGCTAGTCCAAACAGACACGTGCACACAACCCCAGACACACACACGCAAAGCGTCAAATTCTCTGCCTCCCTATTGGTCTATCATTCTCCTTGAGATACCTTAATGTACTCAACCAGTTAGACATTGATCAGATTACAGCAGTCCATTTCCGAGAGTTACCTTTTCGTATACGACACTGGCGTCGCGCCTTACGAACCTACGCCATGGAATTACACCCTCCTACAGTTTACTGGTCTGATCCGACCTTACGTCCTACCGAAAGTGCATGGGCCCAGTGGAAAACCTCGTTTACAAACTATCTTGACCTACTACCAGCGGCTGCTAACTACACTGAAGGCCAGGAACTGAAGCTACTCAGACACCTACTCGGTGATGAGGGGCAACGTCAATTTGATGCCTTGGAGCTGCAGTCACAAGATACCTTAAGGAAAGCGCTAGACCTGATGGACAAGTCATGAGGACAGCGTACAAATCTCTTCATAGGTCGCCTCCAATTCGGCCGACTTACGCAGGAATCATCGGAAACTCTAGACGGTTTAGTTGATCGCCTCATTCGCTGTGTACGACCCTGCGAATATCCAACCATACCAAAAATTAGAATCGAGGGCTTGAGGTTAGTGCAGCAGTTGATTAGTGGTATCACCAACAACCGATTTCGGGAGTGCCATCTTTACGAAGACGCTTCCAAATTGACTAGGGATAAGGCTGTGGAATTAGCTCGCCTAAAATACATGTAGGGCCAAACAGTTGCGATGTTTCGCCACCCACGCAGACATACAGAAGGTTGCCAAGATCCATCGTTCACCAACCGAATTCCAATCCCACAAAAATGCTTCCGCTGCGGCAGCCTACAGCATAAAGCCAATTTTACCAAGTGCCCTGCCTTAGAAATGGATTGTAAAAGGTGCGGTAAGCGTGGACATTTTGCTCGTTGTTGTCGTTCCGCACGCCTTTCTCAGATGAATCCTACAGGTTCCGTTTCTAATCAACACTTACAGTTCTTTGAAAATGTATTTTCCATTGAAAACACAAGTACTGTGTCTAACTATTGTTCCAACTCTCCAGTGCCTAAACTACCTATGCCTGACATTGGTACTGTTACAGTTTTTGCACACGATAGAATAACACATGTTGACATGGAACTTGATTCAGCCTCTCCTATCACTATAGTACCGAGTATTTTTTATGACATTCACCCAAATGGCATGACTATACATCCTTCAGCCTATCGATTTGACAGTTATAAAAAGGCTCCAGTAGAAATACGAGGATTTGTGGTGATTGTGTTGCAACTTGGGGCCGTGAAATCATCAGTTGCTGTGTACGTTACCCGCTGAAATGACCGTCCCTTTCTCGGACGCAACGCTATGGTTGCACCAAAAGTCATGCCGTCCCTAGCTCGTATGCGTATCATGGCAATTAACCTATCAGACCCACAGATACCGTACCCGAAATTATTTGAACAAACAATAGGGCGCTCTCCCTCCTCCTTTCACCGCATAGGTATGAAGCAGGATGCTAAACCGGTAGCTATTGCTCCTCCACATCCAATTCCTTTGGCCAGAAGAGAGGATGTTTCGTCAGCATTACGGCAGATGATTGCAGATGATCTCATTGAACCCATTAACGGTTCTGAATGGGTCCAGCCTATGGTTACAGTCCTCAAGAAGGACGGTACAGTAAGAATATGCAAAGACCTGCAGGCTCTAAATCGGCAAATCGTGGTAGAAAAGCTTTTGCTTCCAACCGCGGATGAACTAATAGTTAAACTAGCTGGCGCCCGATATTTTTCAAAATTGGACCTTGGGAAGGCTTTCTTTCAAATGTATCGAATTAAGGAGTCAATACCGCTGACCCCATTTCTCACTATGGACGGACTCTTTTAGTACAAAGCCTTGCCAATGGGCTTGCGTTCAGCTCCAGCAGCTTGGCAAAAGTTTACGGCTCACTTATTTGCCAATTTACTTGGTCAAATAGTATACATGGATAACATATGTGTATTCGGTAGGACTCCAGAAGAACATGGTTCACGACTGCATGCTGTGTTACGTCGACTACACTAACGTAACCACCGATTAAACCTCGAGAATTGTAAATTTAATGCTAGTGAGATCGAGTTCCTGGGCCACATTATAACAAATGACGGTATGAAGCCGAGTTTTGACAACGCACGTGCCGTCACCGAGGCTCCTTGCCCACAGAACTTCACTGAAATAAAACAGTTTCTAGGTATGTTTTCTTACAACCTACATTACCTGCAGGATTTCACGAATATTGCTGAGCCACTGCGTGAACTGCCAAAGGAGAAAATTGTATTTGTTTGGAGTCCACCCCAACAAAAGGCATTTGACGAGATAAAAAACCGCATTGCTTCTACATCAGTTAAAGCGCATTTCGACGAGACGTGTCCAACGATTGTCTCTACTAATGCATCAAACATTGGGTTGGGTGCTATACTATCTCAAATTCAAAATGGGCATGAAAGAGGTATTGTATACGCTTCCAGAAAATTGTAGGCGGCGGAGCTTTCTTACTCTGCCGGGGAAAAAGAAGCCCTTGCCCGTGTTTGGGCCTGTGAGAAGTGGAATTTGTTCTTGTACGGAAGACCCTTCACTCTTCATACAGACCACGCAGAGCCAACTAGTTTACTTACTCGGGGAACAAATAGCATAAAGCCACTTCGGATACATCGCTGGTATGCACGATTGTTAACATACGATTTTCAAATTAAATTCCGTCCCGGACGCAAAAACCAGGTAGTGGATGGGCTCTCTCGACTGCCTCTCAACGAAACTGAAAATAATGAGGATGATAATGAGAGGTTAATGGTGCCCTTCCTGAGTAATGAACCAATCTCAGCCCTGACCAAGGAAGAACTCCACAAGGCGACTCAGAAAGGTGGGACACTCTGCCACGTTCATGGGTTTCTGCTAAACGGTTTGCCACAAAATAACAAGATCACAGGCGAGGTTCGTCCGTACTACGTGTTGCGTCAAGAGCTTTTATTTATAGACGGATGTTTAATGCGTGGCGAAAAATTTGCGGCTCCTCGGAGTTTAATACAAAAGCTAACGCTTTGTGCTCACGAGAGCCACCCTGGTATCGTTCGTACGAAACGCAAGGTTGGCGCATGCATCTGGTGGCCTAAAATGACACACAAATTGAAAAGCTTGTTCATGACTGCTCTTCATGTCAAAGAGCAGACAAGAGTTCAAGGCCGGTCTCATCCCCTGTACAAACCATTGACTATCCTATGCGATCGTGGGCCAAGATAGCTGTTGATATCATGGGTTTATTTAGCTCAGCGCCTCAGCATCAAATGAACTGTTTGGTGGCGACCTGCTTTTACACTAAGTGGCCGGATGTCCATTTGTGTAGAGAGGTGACTACTGCCAGCATTATTCGATGGCTGAAATATATTTTTCCGTTTCGGATTACCAGAGGAGATAGTGGCGGACAACGGGCCGCAGTTTACAAGCCACGAGTTTCATTCGTTCCTTCAACTTCACGCTATCCGGCACTCACGTACAGCGCCGGATAATCCAGCTGCAAATGGCATGGTAGAGTGGTTCAATCGATCCTTGAAAGAGAGTATCCAAACTATTCGCTTATCTAGTACGGGTTGGGACGATGCAGTATTACAAGCACTACTTTCTTACCGAACCGCACACACCCGAGCTACAGACAAAACGCCAGCTAAACTCATGCTTGGGCGTGAGCTTCGGACAAAGTTGAATGCCGCACTTTCTATTCCTGCAACCAATAATTCCGACGCGCACTTACCGGCAACATACTACTCCGCTCCAGCGCGGATCATTCGTGTGCGTGGAGGTAAACACTGCATCAAAGGGACAGCCCACGTTATCAGATCCCATAAGAATAACGCGTGCATGTAGGTCAGGAACTTACCGGCTAGAGGGTGGCCGCACGGTCAACGCCCGGAGATGTTCACAAGTCTCAGACGAAAGGAGCATACGCCACTGAGCTTCCCTGACGAAGCCACGCAAAGCCCGCAGCTCCGCAGGACGAGCCGAGAAAAAAGACGACCGTTTCGATATGGTTTTGACGCATCATACGATTAAGCGGAGAGGCGATGTTGTGTATTCTGTCAGCTTTCTTGACAGCTAGTCCAAACAGACACGTGCACACAACCCCAGACACACACACAAAACGTCAAATTCCCTGCTTCCCTATTGGTTCATCATTTTCCTTGCGATAATGTACTCACCCAGTTAGGCATTGATCAGATTACAGCAGTCCATTTCCGAGAGTGACCTTTTCTTATACAATAGGTAGGCATGGCAGATCGTCTGCAGCGGGGTAGGTACATGGCTGACGAGCTTATGGACTTTATCAACAAAATGTAAGTGGTAACAGCAACCACCTGGATCACTAGGTTATGTGTGATAAATAAATAAATACTTTATTCTCGACTATGCGAGGCACGCCCATGGAGGCATGATCAGATATGTACAACTGTACAAAGGTTTTATGGCAACTGTAACAGTGACAGTAGAAAATTGTTCATATGTCCATGATAAAATAAATAAATAAACAGTTTATTCTCAGTTTCATAGGGACACACCAGCTCAGGCACGATCAAGGTTTAAAAACAGATGTGTATCACGACGATACATCGGGTTCAATCGTGTGTAGTTGAAACGGTGTCGGGAAGAGTTGATATGTGAGTCCAGTCGACTTGCCAGTATGTAGTTGTGGGCAGTGACTTTATTCAGTGGCGAGTTACATCCGCCACGTCGCGGTGTTGTTAAACAGACATTTGTGGCTTTTTATAGGGAGAACGCTTGCCAGGCGAAAACCCACCACGTCCTGCAACACTGCCGTCAAGCAGTTTGAACATTAATGTTGAACTGGCAAAGCCGCTTGACGACTGGTTTTACCGTCAGTTTTTCGCAGAGTAATGGCTTCTAATTTCCTCTGTTATTTGGACCGGTATTTTGATCGGGGTCGCCATGATTTTTGAGGTCGGTGGAGGAGAGGGACGTCGCGATTATTCTTCTTGTTGTATGTCCAGATGAGCAAAAGTTCACCTTTTCCGCTGTCCAGATTTTTCAGATGTATAATGTATGGGAGGATGAGGATATGTCCAGTTCTCCATACTAAACAAGGGTTATGGTGATTGAAGGTCGGTCCTTTCGGAGTACTACCATGCTCCATGTAAGTCCTTGTGGGTTGTTGCGTCATTCTTGGGCCAAAACTTTTCCTCAGTCCAAGCCCAGATCTCCAAGAAGTCCCGGACGTGCACTACTATACAAGACGAGGATCCAGAGCGCCTGTGGTTCTTACGGTTGCAAGTGTGCTCCTCGAGCTGGCGCTGAAGCGACGCTATTTGCGATGGCAAGGCGTCTATTGACGACGGACGGCTGGTCGCGGGTGTCGGTGTGATTGTGCCAGCACAAAGCTGCTTAGGTGCTCCGGTTTTAGTCACTAGCTGGTGCCGTTTGATAAACTGGGCTGTAGAACTGCAATTGTTGTGAATGGCATGTCACTTGTTGCTGCTTGCCTAAAGGATTTCAAGACGACGTTAAACCCGCAGGTAGTTGAGAATCCCGGCGTCCAGGTTGGACTTGCCGATGTACTGTTGCATTTCACGCAACAAGGTGGAGGGCATCCTAGCTCCTAGTTACAGACCACCAACTAGTTGCTAGACGGATCTAGTCCCAAGGCGTGATTCGCTAAATAACAGCCGGTTTCAGCGTCTCGTATTTCATTACAAGGGGAAGATTATGCCTCCTACTTGCGAGGATGTAGTTTGAGGAAGGCGACGCAGTAGCCAAATAAACCTGGCGAAATCATAAGAAAGCCTGAGTGTAAAAAGGGATTCTGAGTGCAAAACCATAACGAAGGATCATGCTCTCAGAAAAGGTGGAGGGGCAAACGCAACGGGATTGATCTTGGCAGGTACTACGGCCAAAAGCGCTTATTGCGATGGCTTACCCTGTAAGTAATCTAGCGCAAAAAGCGATTAGCATGTGGTAAATGAGGAAACAATATGAGCACAAGTACTGACTCACAAAAGCACTGAAACGAGCTCGCCAAAATGAAAATTCAGAATGGCTTGCAGCGGGTATTGGACCGGGTTCACCGGGTTTTGATCGAGTCAACACAACAGTGCGGTCGCAAAAAACTTTCCTCCTGCGTTATTCGCCTTCAAATCTTTGGATTTATTCTCACAGATACCTACGTGCCATCATTCGATTTGGCTCCGCGAGCTCCTTCTACCACAGTTCATCTATTGGATCTATCATTCACGGATCACCAACAAACTGTGCTCTTGGAACTTCGAAGTTAACCGTAGTTGAAGCTTATCGGATGTTTTATTTTTACTCTCGTCGCACAAGAACTCATGTGGTCTTATTTTAAAGATCTTTTTGAGAGTCACCCGATCAGCTTACTACCATTCCTTCAAGTCACTCTACAAAGCGATAGTCGTCAATTTGCTCTGCATGTGAAACTGCCACTGTCGTCACTAGACAGCATTTTCCAAGTCACCTTGCTTTGCCTCAGTCGCTTTGTCTCGCATCGCTGTCTACCCGTCTGGATCGATAGCACGCACATCGCCTGGACCTGCTGACCTCAAACCAGCGCCGATCGCCACGCAGCGGTGCGTCAGTATCTCCATCCACTTCCTACCCCTACTGAGAACGTCTCGTACGAAAAGCAAATGCGAATCATGTGCTAAGTGGTGAAAAATGGTCTGGTGTGCACCATGTGCTTGAAAACCTATCACACTATCTGCCTTGGGAAGAAGTCGACGGAAGCAAACACCGCAGAGTCGCCTTGGTTCCGCCAAGTATGCAAGTCTATTCCCTTTGTTAGCTGTCTATCTGTGCTACCGAAGAGGTGTGAAAGACTAACCTAAGCGGTCGTGCAACTGGTGAGGGCCAGAGTTACACCCATCGGAGGAAACGGACCTGCACTTGTGAGTGAAAATAACACCCCGAACTCACCGGTCAGGCCGAAGAAGCGAGCCAGGCGTCCCAACCCAACCCAACCCCAACGACTCAGCCTCCAGCAGTATCAACTCCATTCTCCCTCCCTCCTATAAGTAAAAACAGTTCCTGCAGCGCGCCTGCCTCAACTTTGTACTGTGTGCCGCACCTAGTAGTCTGTTTACTACACTCGAAACTGTAAGCTACAGTCAACCAGCCATAGTGAACTACCCGGCAACGTACGCATCGGTTGCTGCCAAGCAAACACCGGAAAGAGCACCGGTAACCTTTGTGCCCGAAATAAAGAAAACAAAACTGCCGCAGCACGGATAGCCCACACCAAGGCCGTTCACAAATTCAACAAAAACACCAGAAACTAAGCCTCGAAAGCCAAAACCAGTAGCCACCAGGCGCAACCATGGTGTCCTAAACATTGTATGCATTAATGTCCCCGGATCTAAATCTAATACAATTAAGGGTAAGTTGACGGACGATCGAAATCAGTGGGGTTCCATCTGTACGTCGATCGGAGTCCATGCTAATCCCACGACATTAAAAAGTATCTCGCGCCACCCAAACGCGTTGCACTACGGCGAACCCAGGTTACTTCGGGTAACACTAAACTTGGCGGACGAGACTGAGGCCGTTCTGCTGTCCGCGAATCGGCACCGCAACGACTCAAGTGGAGTGCGCATACTACCCGAAATCCCGTGAAAAGAACGTTCAGGGGATCCCGCCAACAAAGATAGGTACAGAATAAGTCAAGCTAACAAAACAGTGATTGCTCACGGCGTTCCTGAGCTTACTGACTCCGCTTCCGACGATGCTGAGTTGCATGACCGCGAGCAATGGCACTGCATCCGGGAGGTTCTTTCTCTCGAAAATGTGGTGGTCACCTCGTTGACAAGGATCCCCATATCACCAAACTATAAGGGGTGCGGTCTTAGGCCCTTAAAACTTGTGTTACAGTCAGAACAAATGGCACAAACCCTACTAGCGAACTGGATTAAATTTCGTTGCAGACTGCCAACGGAAATTCGTCTGAAAGCAGCAAGAACACCGACACCTTTTAATGACAATTCAGTAGAGGCACAACTCTTAGTGAAAACGCCAGCTGCAGGACCCGACTAGGGGACGGTTTCAAGGGTAGCCATACAATCCGGAGGGGCAAAGCAGAGCACGAGCAAACACCAGGATTCGGAGCGTCTGATACCTGCTTATATATCAAATACTTCTCGAGAGTATGCAACCCATCCAAAAAACGATTCGCCGCCGACCCTGTAATGGTCGGCGTAAACTCATTTGCTTCATCCACCCATCCAGTCGCCGGCCACTCACTGCTGAGCGAAACTTCACGTATGAGTTGTGCAACTTCTGAAACGTTGATTAAATCTAAGAAACTTTCGTGTATGTACACCAACGCCCAAGGGCTCCTCAGTAAAATTAACGAACTTCGACTACGTCAGGTTGCGAATGTTTGGGACCTAATTTCTATTACCAAAACTTGGTTGCATCAAGAGATGACTGATGCTGAGGTTGAGATAGCCGGAATGTCACTCATCCGGAACGACCGCCCCAGCAGAGGAGGTGGGGTCCTACTCTACTACCGCAGCGATCTACAATGTACAATAGTTGACGATCTGGAAACACACGTTACTGACTTATTCTGGTGCCGTCTCCGACTGAGACACAACGATACATGTCTCATAGCTATCGTTTACCGCCCCCCAACGTCCACTCTGGAAATGGATTCCTGCTTGATCCGTGGTCTAAACAGAGTAACACGCACTAGGTACAGCCACACTCTCATCTCCGGGGACTTCAATCTACACAATCTGGAGGTTTCGGCATCGCCCAGTGAGCAGTTCAAAGCAGACTTGCAGGAACTGATCGCTAATATTCCTTTGTACAATCATGTCACCATGCCCACTAGATTCAGGGCAGCAAACAAACCGTCCATATTGGACCTTGTGCTCACAAATGAAGAGCTCATGATTGACAAGTTATTGATGGATAGTCCATTAGGTCTCAGTGACCACTTAGTAATAACTTTTGACTATGTGTGTTATGCAGAGTATCCATCTGAACACTCGGAATTAACTCATGCAATCACACGCTACCACGTATTGAAAGAACTCGCCGACGCAGCTGCTTGGGAATTCTCAAACAAAAGTCCCCTTGACAACGTTTGGGCAGAGTTCGTTAATAAGCTCAGCGACATCGTCAACAAAGAATCAGAGACCAAACCCCATCGTCCAGCGAAAATGCCATCAATTATAAACAGTAGGACTCGCAAATGCCTGGCGATAAAGGATGCAGCATGGCGTGCCTACAAGATTAACCCCGACTCAGAGATTTGGGGAATTTGCTGGCCCATCGCAACCATTGCACCGCACTTGTCCGTGAGGACAAAATAACTTACAACGGTGCCTAGCCAAAAAGTTCATGGCAAACAACAAACTGCTGTATAAGCATGTCAATAAGCTTCTTAAAGTGAAGCATGGAATACCCCCACTATTCACGACAGGCGGTAGAGTACAAAGCGCCGAAGAAGCAGCTATTGCCCTGCGGCTGCAATACGCCCCAATTTTTGAACTCGCAACATCTACCTGTCCCAAATATCAAGCTCATTGCCGACACCTTTGTTTACAAATGTTATTATCAACCCATCAATTGTGCTAAGGAAGTTACTGTCACTGCGTGAACATAGTTCTCCGGGAGCAGACAACATCCGCCCGAAGGCACTAAAGGCTGTGGCCACCAAGCTAGCTAAACCACTGTCAAAATTCTTTCAAAGGTGCTTTGATGAACAACAAGTCCCCACTATGTGGAAGTGTGGCATTATAATCCCTAATTTTAAAGGCCGTAGCCGTTGCGATGCTGCAAACTATCGTCCAGTGACTCTCCTCCATGTGCTCGCGAAGGCGATGGAAGCAGTCGTCGCTGAGGCTTTAATAGACTACCTGGAAAAATGCAACATCTTGGTAGCGAAACAGCATGGCTTCCGTCAACACCGGTCATGCACCACCAACCTACTTATTGCACGAGGTAGTTGGACGGAAGTGGCCGATGATGGGGTCGGAGTCGATGCCATCTATCTGGACTTCTCCAAAGCTTTCGACCGCTTTGATCACCGCATCCTACTTCAAAGACTACAAAGCTACGGAATCGGAGATCCTGTACTTGGTTGGATTGGCAACTTCCTTTACCAACGAAAGCGTCAAGTACGTGTTAGGGGATCATTTTCTAACCCAATTGAGGTGGAGTGTGGTGTCCCGCAAGGCTCAGCGTTGGGACTGCGTTTATTCCTGGCGTTTATCAACGACCTGGCAAGGGTCATCTCCGCAAACGTCCTGCTTTTCGCCGATGACGTCAAGATATGGCGGGCGATTAGTAACAAGGCAGATCAGGATCTGCTCCAACATGACCTAGATTGCATTTACGAATGGTCAAAGAGGAACAAACTTCAATTGAACATGGCTAAGTGCAAAGTGATGCATCTGCGTCACCAGCCGGTGAGCGCTTACAAGATTGGAGACCACACCTTGGCGAGGGTTTCTCAGGAGCGGGACCTGGGTGTATTGGTACCGGAAGATCTCGGGTGTTCAAAACAAGCAGAGAAGGCGAGGAGAACCGGAAATCAACACTTTGGCCTTCTTCGCAGAGCCTTCGGTCGGTTTGAACAATCAATATTTCCCCAAATGCTTAAGGCTTACGTGCGACCTCACGTGGAATATGTTATTCAGGCGTGGCAGCCGTGGCAGAAACAGGATCTCGTTGCTCTCGAGACTCCTCAACGAAGGGCAACCAAGAACGTCAGGAGCCTCTTTCATCTGCCCTATCAGCTTCGACTGAAATCTCTGAGAATATACAGCAGTCGATATCGGCTTTTGCGGGGGGATCTCATAATGGTTTACCAGATGCTGAAGGACCCAAACCACATTTGCCGTCCGCTGCTGAAATTGAACCCCAACACTAAACTAAGAGGTCACCCTCTGAAACTGACAATTCATTATAGCCGGCTTGAATGCCGTAGAAATTTCTTTTCTCTCCGCATGTGCCAGCCTTGGAATGCCCTCCCTAATTATGCCGTCTCTGCTCCCAATCTGGTTATATTTAAAAAACGTGTTGACGATGCATTGTCTCACTTACATTTCATTTTATGACTTGTTAGCCAGGGGCTCCAAAAAGCAATCAAACGGTTCCTTGCCAAACGCCTAACCAATGGATTTATGGATTTATACGTTTAATATGCGAACATCTCCGCTATTTAACATAAGTCTATGGTGAGTCCACCACAACGCTTCTCACTTTATTATGCAATTTATTTACGCAATAATTTCCATCCCACGGGACTTGTTAAGCGATGCTTTTTTACCCGTAATAAACCATTGTCCATTGTCCAATTGTTGATTGGCGCCTGGGACACTAGTCGGTAACCAGTGACAGGTAGCAGACGTGTCAAAATGGGACAGAATAGAAGTTGGAGGCGACTGAATGCAACGTGTATTGTGCAGGATACATAAATAGGAAGCGAATCAACCAGGGCGAGAAACAGTGCTGTAAGCTACCAAGGCAAGTTTGCGAAGGCAAGTGCTGTTGTTAAAACAAGGGGGTTTGAAGGTTAACCCCCCGGTCAACTCCAATGCTGCAGGCCAGTAGAAGAGCGTGCTTTCCGGTGCACTACAGTGGCGTGACTCATATGTATGAACGTGTACATGCATGTGCATAAGCCTATGCGTTTATAAATACATGTATATATATGTGACTGCAAATGTGGTTTACTCATGTTTAAATCCTTGTAAACAAACATATATGCATATGCATCGTTATAAAAGAAAATGCATATTTGACTATACATTTTGCGAAATATGTACAAAGTGTACAAAAACATATATATGTGCTTCGTTTGACGTTTTCTAATAATTCTTTTATTTTGCAATGCGAAGTCCGATTTTCCTTGTAATCGGTATCCATTAAGACCGTGTAAGTTTGTTTATGTTTCAAATAGCAGGCTAGCAGGCATGGTAAGTATTCGCTATCGCAGTTTACGTATACTTTGACGGGCTGTGCATGATTATGCTGCCGTCGTACTAATCAGTTCCTAGTTCCGGATACGGAAAATGAAACCTGCCGAGTTGGATGGGTACAACTTAGCTGAAAAATTATTTATGGATAAGAGCACTGTACGCCTGCACAGCTTATGGCAGGGATTAGGACAGGTTCGCATGCTTCCTGCCAAAATAAAATGGAATGATGCTGACGTGCTAACTTATGCGTGAACAATAATATACTGTTTGCGCTCCATGTATGCGGTAAAGTATTTCCGCCTATGTGTTGCAAGAAACCTGCGCTAATATGAGGCTGCAATGTTACGAAGGGCAAGTCGTATTGCTGGCACCCTATACTGGCACGCGTGCTTTGTTAATGTACGACGTAAGGGTTTGAAAACTTAAAGAGTACAATCACACGGACGCGCCTGAGGTAGGTGTGCACAGCGTATTGCCATAACTGCTAATGAGCATTGTTCATGGAAGCCAGGCTGATCGAGTTCAATGAAGTAGGTTAGCACAGGTATACACAGGTCGTTTGTGCTAAGATAATCCCAAGAAACGCAGCCATCGCATGAACTAGAGTGAACTAGGATAGTGGAGCAACATTGCTTCACAAGGATATGTATACAACGAAACGCTTACTGCGTACGTGCCGAAAGGTGGAATCGTGGTGGACGGTTGGAACATTCACAGCGATCCCCGTAGTTGTGTGTGATCGTGGTCAAATTTCATAACTCATAAAATAAGAACATTGAAAATGGTGCTTGCCGTGCGTTAGTGCGGTTCTTCCATGCTCAGTGGCATGTACCAATGGGGATAGTGCAAATTGCTAAGGGATTACGTTGAAGCGAGTGAACCTGGTCAACGTAAGCGCTGCAGGAAACATATAGTTTTCATTGCGATAATGGAAGGTAAGTTCATGTGCCCCGGCTTGCTACTAGCGCAAAGGTAGTGGCTTCTGGGCGGCGACAACGTGCCATAGGGTAGCAACAGCGACTCGCGAGCAACTGCATGCATTAAAGCATGTACTCGTGGGTTTGGCCTAAATAGTAATGTACGTGAAACTGGAAGCGGCTGAAAATGGTGCTTTGGCAAGTGAAACATTGATGCCAATAGAAAGGAACGGAACTGCAAACCAACCGATTGATTAACTAAAACCAGCGACAGTTGAACGTAGACGGTAGCAGTTGAATGGTCCTGTTTCATCAAATGTCACAGTGGAGCATAACAATCCGCAGAAAGATGTTCAGGTAATAACCATGGCATTTAATTATCGGCAAGCCGCACACGGGAACGCAAATTTGAGCGGCGTAAATGACGACTGGACATAGGTGGCAGATGATGGCGGTTCAGGAAGATTTAAGGCAACGGCGGCGCATGGATACCGGCTGAAAGCAGTGCAATTAATGATCACGACATAAACACAGGCCGGCATTATCTATGAACACACAATTCAGCGGCGCCATTGATAATTAGATATAGGAGTCTCAGTGAGCGCGGTACAGGAGAGGAAAGACAATGGCGGCGCATGACAGTCGACCGAAAGCAGTTTAATAAATTGTCAAGACGTTGACCTACCAGCAGGTTTTAGCTGTGAACACAAACTTCACCGGCGTCAATGGAAAGTGGTCATAGGTTTTAGCACGATATTAGTTCAGGGGATCAAAGACAATGGCAGCGCACGACAATGGGCTAAAATGAATGTTAGAAATGATCGCAGAATTTGTGCATGCGGTTACAACTTTTCATGATCACTTCTCTCGTAACCTTTGGCTGAAGTACTTGTAAAGCTATTCACGTAGCACAAAGTAGGTAACTGTATCAATGGAATCCGAATAGAGGCCAGAAAGATGCACGATTGAAGCAAAATGGTATGCTGAAAATAACATTGATCCCTGACGCGTTACAACGATCAGCGGCACCGATCAAAAACAAAGCATCGTCTCTCTCTTACCCCACGCCTTGTTAGCCGGTGGGTACATATGCGATAGACATGGCGTGACTACGAATGTGTTCACAGCGGCATGATGATAACTTTGCTTGTTGGCTACCGAGGTGACAGCACACAAAGACCCGATAACAAAAGCAGCGGCACATAACGTATTTGAACTGATGCTTCTTTGACATGCAGCCAGCATGAGCTATGTAATGAAGCCTAGTAAGAAGGGGAGGGTTGAACTACTGGAAAACCTTAATTCCCAAATTAAACATCCAGGTGCAAAGCTGCAATACCTTCTTAACAATATGCAGTACTAAGCAGCTTCCGATCGTGCATAAATACGGATATGTCGGCGATGAAGAGTACCTGTGGCTTTCCGTGCCCCGTCACCATCATCTATACCCACCCAGGTAGCCATACACCAAACACACTTTAGACAGGCGGCACGACCAATTGAAATTTTACACACCCCACTAAGGTTATTTGGTGATGATCTCGCGGCCTTCGCACCGTGAAACAGCGGTACAACCTAGTGGGTATAATTGAGCGCAACCAGCACTTCACTAGGCCGCACTTCCTCATGCATTGCACGACGAAGTTCGACAAATATAGGCAACCTGTGCAAAACTAACGAAGAGCAACTGTAGTCGGAAAGACACCCGGAGTCGTCGATGTAGGACTCACGGGTCAAGCTGGTGGAGGTAGCATCGTACGTTCAAAAGCTCAGCCATTGTTGGTGGATTGGATGCCGGTGAACGGCCGTTTGTGAACAGCCCGTTTAAAAACATCAGCTAAGGTTGATTCACGAAGTAGTATAAAAACGCTGTGGGTTTGTGATTTACGCTTGTGCTCCGACTGGCTGCAGTTTTGATGCTGCCAGGAACACATTCCATACCGAAATGAACTCGCTACTGGCAGCGCTACTAGTTCCGGTATCACCGTACTTGCAGGGAATATGGAGGCACGACTAGGACTTGTGAGCGCTACAGAAGCTCAAATGGGTGGTAATTATGGGCTTAACTTCGAACGGACTGACAACAGCAAGCGTCCGTGGCGATTGTAACTATGAATATTTTATTTCCGACAATAGGGGGATACGCCTGCGAAGGTATGAGCTTGAGAATACAAATAGATATAGTCCTTAGTTGTGTAATCAAATATCACGTTGACCGGTAACGTCCTGAATTTGTGTGTCTGTATATATGTAAATATGTGTATTATTGGGTATAGTGCGTGAACTTATGAGTTGTGACGGAATTCGGTAGTTTGTTTGCTATGTTCGCCATGGTATGAAGTGATTAATGTAACCCTTCCCGTTTGGAGGACGTTGGTGAATTGGGGATTCCCCGGAAGGGGAAGAGACGTTGACTTTATTTAATGGCGAGCCACGTTAGCCACGCCTCAGTGTTGATAAACGGATCTTTGAAGCTTGTAATAGGCAGGGCGCTCACCAGACGAAAATCCACCCATTGTTTCTTATTGACACTGTTTTCAGATACATTGGGCGCCGAAGTGCCGTTTGGCGTAATCCTGTAGCTGGCCAACGAGTGACTCAACTTGAACCCATTGTCATTAGTTGCATGTGGTATGGTTCCATCCTAGGTTGCCGCTCGTCCTAGAATACCTGCACCGACTCTAATCATGCAATGGTAGGCTGTCGCCTTTCCATGAACTTTACCTGGAGGCCTACCAAGCGTCCCCACCGATTGGCAAGTGAGGAATAGTCTCAGCCGTCGGTCAGGCAAGCTTATCAAGACGCAGTGCGCACCGAACATTCACTGTCTTTTTCTAATGACCCTAAGCGTCAGAGTAATAGCACCTTGACATCCAGGAACGAGGCAAGCGCATCTGCTTGTGGCATTGTCAATCGTCACCGCACCATTTACTGGATGTTTGATAGGTCGGTGCACCGGTAGGAATCGGGGAAGAAACCTCCCGGCTGGTTCTGAACACAACGTGACGCGAGGGAATAATAGACGCGAACTAAAGCGGAGTCTACGTGCTGACAAGTAAGCCTGGTAGACCATACGGCCTTAACAAATGGAGGAGGAAGGGACAGTGGGTCATTACCGCAAGCTCTTCCAGCTGAACCGCATCACTGATCCAAGGAAACCGGGCGTCAGGAATGCAATCAGAGCCAGCGCGGTTGTACTGATACATAATAATGAGCGCCGTATGGCGCTTTGGACGAACACCTTCAAGAGCTTTTCAGCTGGTCCCTTGCACCCGGAACTCTTCCTACTCAGGTGATGCAGGACGAGCCATGGACGGTTAGTTTAGGGCCTCTGTCGGTGGCCGATGTCCGAAACGCGAGCACATCCCTCAATCTTTTTCGTGTCGCTGGTCTAGATTCCTCACCACCTGCACGGTTTAAGGATGGTGGTGAGGTTACCTGCGAAGCGCTGACCTCTCTTTTGGAACGTATCGGGAATGGGGAGCGTCCCGGCCAACGGGAACAAACCGATTATACTGACAATATACCAGATGGGCAGTCGCGTAGACTGTTCTAACCTCAGGGGTATTAGCCTAACGCCAGTTGTGACAAAGTACTGACCACGATTCTCCTTCGTCGCCTCACTGTGGTACGGAACTCTCGGAGTAGGGAAGAACAGGAGGTTTTCCGCCTCGGAGGTGGCCGTACAGACCACATATTCACTTTACGGCCGGTGCTATGGCGGCGCCACGCATACCGCAACTCGATAATAGCTGTGTTCCTAAATTTCAAGAGTGCGTTCCATTCAGTCGATTGAGCTATTCTGTTCAAAATACTTGCTTGGAAAGGTGTTCCAAGGAAAGCTATGAACATCCTATTTGCTCTATACCTAAATACTACAGGCCGCGATTGGGTCTACCGTGACACTTCTATAGCTTCTGACAATAACTGGTCTTCGTTACGATTGTCGGATTTTCCCTATTTTTGTTCAAAGTGTTCGTGGACTCCACCATGTAATGTTTCCTTGTGGAACCTCGCGGTGTAGCCACTGAGGTCCTGCCTAATGAAAGATTAGTTGATCTTCCTTTTGCAAACGATGTCATCTGGTTTTACGAAGATGTTGCTGCGGTACAACCAGCCCTGTATATCCCGTCTAGAATGGTCCCATTATTTGGCATGCGCTTTGCATCTTCAAAATGCAAAAGGTTGCTGCAGAATTATCAGCCAGTTTGTGACCCATGGATGCTTGCCGACGCGAAATTCAAAGCAGGTGAGCAATTCACCTAGCTTGGCAGCTGCATTAGCAACGGTGAGTGTATAGCTGTTGAGGTCAGTTCAAGTATTACGATAGTTAGGGCTGCCCGTTTGAAACTTCGACAGCTGTAGCGACAGAAGGTGGTTTCTCAACTTCGGGAATGCCGTGTGTGCAAGCCCCCAACTGCCGGCACTATGGCAGAGTGACTTTGTCCCTTCCTTCTGAAGGTCTGAAGGGCCTTCAAGTCTTGGATCGTCGAGGTCGGCGAAGCACTGCTGGTGTCGGATGGTACCCGCGTGTCCGCAATGATGATGCGTGTGGGCGCGTACTAGGTAGCGTTAAGCATGCAAGCTACCAAGAACAACAGATAGCACTGAATAAGCCACCTTGGTTTAGGCACGTGTATTTTATGCCTGGTCATCGCTTTCCTAGAGGGGCTTTGTTAAGCCTGCTTGGTGTAGAGTGGCTTAAGGCCCGAAGTGGACCGAAATTGATTTTGTAGCGGAAAATGGAGTCACTGACTACCAAAGTGGGTGCCGTTTGTCCGTCGCGACTTACAATGGAACGATGGATTTATGCGGGTATAAAAGCTAAAGCTTGGCAAATCCCGTAGGGTGCTCAGTGCGAAAATCATAGAAGTGTGAAAAATTCGATGGAAACCAATTCAGTAAAATCGTTTAACAACGAGTCACTACAAGCTTGTGGACTCACCTAGTTTGAAGTGTCAAAATAATAATCACTATAACTCCGGAGGAGCTCAGGATGTATGGAGTATTTGGTTAAAAGAGTCACCGCCCCTTGCAATTCGCATGGGGCAAAGTGTTTGCGTTTCAAGCGTCAAAATATAAATATAAATCCACTGTTGAAAGTTGCGTGGGGGGAATTATTTTAAATTATGGATTTTGGATCTCTCAAAATTAGGCTGTACTAGGGGAGATAATGCAATGAAGTGAGTGCACTATCAACTTGGTTTTTGAACTCGATCAGGTTGGGTTCACTGACTACAGATTCTGGGAGAGCATTCTAGGCTTGGCAAACACGCACGGAAAAGAAATTCCGTCGACATTCCAAACGGCTGTACTGCACTGCCAGCTTCACATGATGGCCTCTCAGATTGTTGTTGCTACTGAGCTCCAGCAGATGGCGGCAGGTATGATTGGGATCTGTCAGCATCTGATAAGCTAAACTCAAATCTCCCCGTCGTCGTCTATATTGACCACTAAATATCCCGAGCAATCTTAGTCTGTTTTCCTAGCGTAACTGGCATAAACCTTTCATGTTCTTCGTTGCGCGTCGTTGAGGTTTCTCTAAATCAGAGAGGTCTTTCCCCAGCCACGGCTGTCAGACTTGTATTGCATACTCCACGTGTGGTCGTATGTATGCCGCTAGAAGTTGGTGAAAAACGGATGGATCGAAGCGTCCAAATGTGCGTCGGAGAAGGCCCAAATTTTGAATGCTCGCGTTCGATGCTTTCTTTGCCTGGGTTGAACAACCAAGGTCGGACTGAATCAAGACTCCTAAATCCTTTTCCTCAGCAGTTGTGTGAAGCAATGTTCACCCAGTTTATAGAAAAATGCTGATTGGTGACGTAAGTGTAATACTCCGCACTTTTCTGTGTTGAGTGGGAGTTGGTTCTGAACTGACCACGCATACACCTTATCCAGACCCTCTTGAAGTATTGCGGAGTCGTCTGGTGTATTGATCGCTCTCCAGTCCTTGACGTCGTCGGCATAGAGTAGGTCGTTGGAAAGAATGAGGGCCGCTATGTCGTCAATATACATCAAAATCAATCGTGGCCTCAGTACCGATCTTTGTGGTACACCACATTTGACTTGGATTGGGTGGGACAGGGACCCACGCACTTTTACCTCTAAGCTCCGGTGGAGAAGAAAGCTTGTGATCCATCCTAGGAGCGGATCACCAATGCCGAAGCTCTGAAGTTTGCAGATCAGGATTCCTTGGTCTAGTCGATCGAAGGCCTTTCGGAAATCAAGGTAGGCCACGTCCACTCTTGCACCGCTGTCAAGTAATTTGGTTTAACTCGATCTTGCTAGCAGCGGATTTGTGGTGCACGATCGATTTCGTCGAAAACCATGCTGTTCATGTGCAAGGTAGGCTGGAGTCCACGCGACGCGCCGTATGCTTGGCTCGATTTTACAGGACGTGACTAGCAACTGCCACTAGTGGAGCCTCTGCTGTTATCTCCAAGTCGGATTGCCTGTTTAAATAGTCTTTCGCGCAGAGCTACCTGCGGAGGATGGCTGGTTATAACGCGGGACGGTGAAAACTGCAAGGAATCTATCCCGCCGGTCCTGACTTATCTTTGTACGATAGCAGGGTGTTAGTGACGGCTGGTTGTCTGCACAAGGTGTAGGCGTCTTGGCGCAGAATGGCTGTTTAGGGCATTAGGGTTTTCAGGTTAGTTCCATGGCTTCCCTCCTTATTATTAGTTATTCCATAGGTAATCATGGTGGTATGGCAACGCAGCATCAGCTCAAGGCTAGTGTACGTCGGTTGCTGATACTAATGATGACTATGGTAGGACGTATGACGACGTAAACCTATGATAACTGCATAATGCACTTACAGTTACATATCATGTAACAAAGGAAATACGCTTACCGTAAGGTTAAATTTTGTACCAAGCTTGGCGAACCAAGTTCGTAGCACCAGCATAAGGAGGTAACCATAAGTTTCTATGGAATTAATGCATCATGAACGGCAACAAAACGTGCCAAGCATAAATTGCAAATAAATACTTGCTCTCCACTTAACCGAGACAAGTTTGGGGAATCCATTTGGTGCAAGCCTCACACATTACCCATGGAATGGAATAGCCTTCGCTTCTGCGTCCGCTTCTTGCAAATATCTAGTACAAAAGCTGTTGCCCGTATATACCACGTTGGTTGACGTGCGACTGTGTGGCGTTGCTGTATGCAACGTCGTACCAATGTGGTGGTAGTCAATTTTCAGAACCTTCTCCGTATGGGGTCGCCACAGCCTGGAGGAACCTCGGTGCTCCACAGTTCCAATAATGATTTACGATTCGAGGATACAAGACTAACCTCAAGGTTCGCTTCCGCGGGGCCAACCGCGCTGGTGGAAGCTATGGCACTAGCGCGGTAATCAACCGAGGTAAGTTCCGAGGCCGCCAGAGACACTTGGACGCAATCACTGGCCCCCGGGTTGTCCGGGATGAAGTGGATAGCTGGCGAGAGACGTTGCCTTTGTGTAATGGAAGCACCGCGGTGCCAGGTGAAGTCCTGCATCACAGCTCAATATCGCAGTCCACGACCCAAGAACCACGTTGACTGCTCAGCGCATTCAGCATTTTACAAACCGCTCAGGCCCGTAGCCAAGCATCTGCGCCACCAAATGCCCAAAGACGTATGCTACCACAAGCAATTTATATGTTCAAGTACTGTACCGTCATGGCGCGTACCTCATGCAGCTGACCGCCGTGCCCTCCACCTCCTCAACTTCCATCGCCCCTTCTCATGACTCAGAAACCGCCGCTAACATTCATGCAATAAATTATCTGCTTCGACTTGGCGCATCACAGCAACATGGCGAATGTGCCAGCAGGGCATCCGCCATTGACCCTGAAATAAACTAATGCATGTATGCCCCTCGGAATTGATACCCTGTAAAACTTACTCCCATTGAAATCCACCAACCCATATCCGCAGTCGAACTTAACACTGCGTACAGTAAGACGCCTATAATAGAAAATTAAGCCGCGCCGCGCGTAATTGCTTAACTTCAGCGTAATGGGTGCTTATGCAGGCAGTTTCGGGGGCGTTGAAGTAAAGCAAATAAAATCCTCCCTAACACGTATGCACCTGGGCCAGGGACCGCTGCAATGCATTTCAGAACCACCTGAAGCAGAGTCAGTAAGGAGGACCGCCCGCTCAACGGTTCTCATTCCACACTCTGTTTATCATCTGGTTGCCAAACGGCACAAAATTCTGCAGCTTATGTGCAGCCAAGGAGCCAGCTTAGTCAAGCCAAGTAGGTGGCAACTACTGATACGATTCTAGGTTTTTATCCAGTATCATTTCCAGTAGACGATGGAACTATGCCATTTCTCTGGTGCAGGCAAAGGCTAGCATTTATAACAGGTGTGCCGCCTTGCCAAACCCATTCACACCGCTTTACTGCGAGCATTACCTGCCAATATCAAGGATAATCTAAAATCAGCAAATTACCAGTTTTTTATCTCGGTAAACAGCATGAAATGCACTGACTTGCACCCTGCATTAGTTCATGACTACTGAGCTGACGTTCTCAGTTTCAAGTGGCATTTCACGCAGCGCCTGCACCGCCTGACGGCATCTGTAAGCGTTTTCATTGGGGAACAATGCATAGAAAGACAACATGGAGATATCAGTCACGACAACGACATCTAGTGCCAAAATGGTAACAACCGTAGCTAATCTGATGAGTGGCGTGAGCCAACATCACCTCACCAGAACGTGTCATTAATTATACCATCTCGGTAGGCACCAAATAAACTACTGCCCCTCTAAGCACCTCGCACGACACCGTATCTAACTTTTCTGTCTAAAAGACCCGCCCCTTGCTCAAGGTCGTTCGCGTACATCTGGCGCCGGCGCCGTTTGATGCAAAAGAACGCTTGAAGGTTTAATCGCCAACCTTAGGTGCACGTCACTAAACTCCGAAGTTCCTGCATGTTTCCGGAAGTCGCCATTAGTTGCCTGCTATAGGCTTCCCGCGCAGGTGTTAGTTTGCGGTTACTTGGAAACAAGCGCGGATATTCCACGCGCAAGACGTAATGGCGCTTTTCTTTGCCAAAGACCTTAGTTCCCAACGCGAACTTTGCAATATGGCTGAGAACCGTGCGTTGTAGTGGTAGCATCGCTCACTATAAATAGAAAGCATTAATAACGCATTTCCATACGCACCGACCACCACGAGCATCGCTCAGGAATCCACTTGTACTTGAAGTTTCCTGGAAGGTCTTCCCCGTTTTACGCCTGTAAATTGCAACCGAGAACACGCTGCTTCTATAAAGTGAAGTGACCATTTCACCCTGAAAGCGTTTCAGAGTATCATTTACCGTTGCAATTGGGCGGAAAGCACACGAAAACATACGAATGTGCATGCACTATGCGTACTGTCATGGGTTCCAAAGGCTTTCGTGTCTGGGGCTTACTTTGGTCGTATTAGATCAAGGGGCTGAAAAGTAAAAGAACTACTACTTAGGCGGCTGGGAAAACCCTTAGTAATTATCGGAGTTGGATGAACGGTGTGCTTATGACACATCTCGTTGGTAGTTGGGCGGTAATGTCACAGCTGCCAGTGGAGAACCAAGCGTAAGGTGACTAGATGGATGATAGCAAAACACCCTTGTGAGATGGTGGCTTTAACACTACTGAAGACTAAATGCGAAGCTAACGAGAAGAGGAAATTACAAGTACAATCTAGGCCACACGACGTCAACTTACTTCCCGTCTTGTCACTGAGACACAGACGCGCTACCTTATCCCCCTCTTAGGAGGCGCTGCTCTAAGCGCCTACAGAAGCCCTGACCCATGGCAAGTAGATGACGCACGGACTGGTGAACGCCTAGGTTCGGACAATTCTACGTGAGGGAATGATAGTAATCATTGCAACGGCTGCAGTCCTACTTAGCGGAATCGCGTTAGAGCTGGAAATGTTAAAAACTAAGTATTATGTGTCTGATCAAGCGTTTCAAAGGCCGTTGAGTCCCAGGCGCACGTGGGTCGTATAAGACCAAGGGACAGAAATGCAACGAAGGTAAGTCGTAGGTGACTAGAAAACTATTTAGTAAGTGTCGGAGCTGGATGAACGGTGTGCTTGTGTCACATCTCATGGTTAGCTGGGCGGGACTGTCACAGAAGCCCGTAGAGGACCGAGCGCAAGAACTGAACCCTTTCAAAGCAGCTGGACCTGATTCATTTTACCCGAAGCTTCTGCATGAGTTGGCGGTGGAACTGAGTGGACCGCTGACGATGGTGTTTCAGAAATCAATTGACAGCTGTACATTACCTTCTGAATAAAAGGAGGCTGTCATTTGTTCTATCTTCACAAATGTTGACGGGAGTCTGTCAGCCAATTATAGGCCAGTTACTCTGACTAGCGTCGTGGTCAAACTGCTTGAAAATCTGGTGACGGATTCACTGGAATGTCACCTGAATAGATTTATTCTACTCAGTAGTGCACAACATGGATTCCGGAAGGGGTTTTCTTGTTTGACGAATTTGTTGGTTGCTCCTGAAGCTTGGGCCGAGGCAGTGGACAATGGCCACATGGTGGATGTGCTTTTCGTAGACTTCTCGAAAGCATTTGATATGGTACCCCACTTGAGGCTATCACAAAAGCTGAGGTCCTACGGTCTATCTGGCCGCGCCCTTCACTGGGTATCTGCGTTCTTGCAGGGAAGACAGCAGTGTGTACGTGTCGGTCGCAGCTAATCCTTTAAGCAAGCGGTCCTTAGCGGTGTCCCACAGGGCTCGGTTTTTGGACCGATGCTGTTCTCCATCTACGTAAACGATCTCCCTGGAGAGCTTGGGGTATCATCCCTATTGTTTGCTGATGACCTAAAGCTCTGGAATGTTGTAAATGTTCGTGGGGGTTCTGAGGCCATACAGCATGCACTTGACAGACTCTGGGACTGGTCTACTTTGTGGCTACAGCCCATAAATCAGGCGAAGTGTTCCATACTTCGTATGGGAGCAACTTTCCCGCCATCGAGCTACGTACTCGGTGGGGTCGAACTCCCCCTGGTCTCCAACCAGGTAGACCTAGATGTCGTCTTTCCTCGCCATTGCTTTCTGGTGACAACTGGAAGAAGGCCGCTAGTAGGGTTTCAGAATGTTGTGGTTATTACGCCTTGCTTTCGGGGTCTTAACTGCCAACATCTTTGTGAAGCTGTTCTCAGCTTTCGTCCGGCCCCATCTGGAATACTGCGTCTAGGCTTGCCCGCCCTGCCTGGTTCAGGACAAAATGAAGCTTGAGAGGGTTTTGAGAGTAGGTACCAAATTGGTCGAGGGGTTACGGCGGCAACCGTACCTCGAGCGTCTACTTAGCTTGGGTATGTATTCAATGCACTACCGACGGCTTCAAGGAGACCTAATCCTTACTTGCCGCATTTTAACGGTAGGTTGGACCGGACTTGAGCTGACTATTTAACCCTGCTAGGATGCCTTGCCTTCGCGGTCACCATATGAAGCTACACAAGCCGCGTTCTGGCCGGATTAGCGCGGAAACTTGGTTATCGCGTAGAGTTATCTAGCGCTGGAACTCGCTTCCATAAAGTGTTGTCAGTGAACCTACGGTTAGGGGTTTCGACCATCAGTCAGACGCTTTTGAGTGGAGACACGAAACTTTTCACTTCTCCTGACCATATCCATGTTCAAACTTTTAGTTCTTATTCTGTCATTCTCTTCACTCTTTGGTGTTATCCTTTATGTTAACGACTTTCATTCCCCTTTTTCTTCTATTTACTTTCTATTTCTTTCTTACTTCACGTAACCTACACTACGCGGACTGCTAGTGCAGGGAAGGTGGGCATTAATTAGTTGATCAGGGTTTCGGGTGTTTCGTATTAGTTCTATCAAGAACTAGCACCATATAATTTCCTGGCTCAACAAGTTGCTCAAGAATGAACACTCAAGGGATTTTCCTATCGTTCCAGTCCATCTGAATCCGAATCAGGATGGCGTAAAAACTCTCATGGGAGATGATGTCTTTAATAATACTGAAGACGAAATGTAAGGGTAAAGCGAAGAGGAAACGACAAGCACAATATAGGCCACATGACGACAACTTACTTGCTGACTTACTGCTCTGACACTGCAGCGCTACCGAACACAGCCGATTTGTTAACGGTGGCAGAAAGCAAAATACGCGCAGAAGATAATACCTCACGCAGTTCATGAAAACGTCACTTCCAAACCATTCACAGGGTCCATCCATTTAAAAAACATCTTCTTTAGAGAAGTTATTTATTTATCATTGTAATCTCTAAAGCATAATTTGAAACCATCTAGGCGGATAACCATTTGTACCCATGCACGTCCTCCGAGTTATGTGAGTACTACACAGTAACCCGTTTTTAACCATACGGATTCTGTTTCTAGGCCGAAAAATTGTTGAAAACAGTGTTTAAATAAACACTGGTAACAGAAATTGACTTTATCAAAGTCTACCTATAGCCTGAAGAGTAGTGTTCCAGCAAACACTTGCGACAAACTTGTTGTGTGCGTAACAAATGGGGGGAGTTAGTGACGCGTTGTGAGCATGTTGATGTGGCCGCTGTGTCTGAGTCCTGGCTCTCCCCAGAAGGCCTTAACAGTGATCTACTTATAGTCTTTCCGTGCTACAAGGCTGACAGGCCCGGGTATCAGACTGGTGGAGAAGTACTCTTGCTTATATAGTGCCAATATAAACACTGGGAGGCTCCATTTACCATGCGTTCTGCTAACGTTCAGGTGGTATCCTGCTATCTAAGGGCATTGGGTAGATCGCAGATTATAGTATGTGTCTATCTTAGCCCATCCTCCACGCAAGAAGAGGACAGGGGTCTTGGTACGTTACTAAGACAGGCGGCAATGGCCTCACCTAATTTTCTGATCGCCGGTGATCTAAACCGTCCGCATGCTGATTGGCAGCATGCTGAAAACAGAGTGGGTACTTTAGAGAAGGAACTAGTAGATTGGATGCATGTAAATGCGTTCGAGCAATACGTCATTGTTCCGACTAGGAGTCGTCTTTGGAGTACCCCTTCAACCCTTGATATCGTGATCGCCAGACATAGTCACTTTATTGACCTATGCGTGGAGCCACCCATAGGTAACACTGATCATTGTGTTTTGACCTTTTCTCTGGACACACCGAGGCTTGCAGAGAACCGTCGAATGGGAAGATATTTAAATCGTATTGATTTTACGAAGCGCGGGATCGAGCCCTTCAAATCACTTGCATCCCTGAACAGAACAAGGCCACTTTGGAACAGAGGTGGCTTCTACTCAAAAGTGGACTTGTACAGTTGCTGAACGAATTTGCTCTTCTTCGCCCCAGGAGACATCTTGGGAAACCCCGATGGTGGAAAGGAAAATTGATCAGGTCAGATGGACGATAGAGGCTTCCGCCTAACGAGCGTCCAGTTCTTGTGCCGGTAAGTGAAGCGGCCCCCGGCACTTCAACGTTGGATTGTCTCTTCTTGCTTCTGCAAAGGAATGAAGCAAGAACAAGAGCAATCTCTGCATTTTCGTATGCCAGCATCAAAATACACTATATATACCAGTACAACTACAATAGCTCTGGAAAAAAGGATGGACCAACATTTATCTAAGCCCCTTTTGAAGGCTACCACGGTCTCAGACTCCACTAAATCAGAGGGAAGTTTATTCCAGTAGTTAACTACTCGGTTCGTAAAATCTTTGCCCTGATGTCCAAACGAGCTCTATGATGTTTGAGCTTCAGGCGATATCCGCGCAGATGGTCTGACGTAGCCAACTCAAACAGACGGGTGGAACTAATACCACTAAGTTTCTTAATGATCTTAAACGTCTCTATCAAATCCCCTCTCAACCTGCGCCGTTCCAAGGAAAATAATCCTAAGCTACTTAGACGATCTTCCTAGCTACTTAGACGATCTTCGTGTGATAGAGCGATAAAGAGGCGCAATGTTAAGTAGAGAAAGTATCAAGAAATCCGGGGCTTCCGACGTTGGCTGCAATACAAAAGGTGTCGAAACATGGCGGCAGGCGAAGTACTCGTATGAGCTTAGGTTGGCCAAATTTGCGAAAACCAATCCCAAGTGTTATTATAGTTATGTCCTTCTTTAAGAGAGGTGGTCGGCTGTCTAATCATGGAGGACGGTACCCAGGCTGTAGACGACGTTGATAAAGTAGAAGCGCTGCTACTTGTCTACCAAAACCTGCATCGGAAGGGTAGTGGGTCAGCCTTGCCATCACAGCCGCAATGCTCAACTAGCTACACAATGCGGGAAATTATTCTCAATGTGTCAGAGGTCTTCACAGTGCTGGCCAGTTTGGACCTTTATAAATCAGCTGGTCCTGATAGCGTACATCCCGCCATAGTTAAGCCTCTGGCTGATATCCTTCAGTATCCCGTAGCGGAGTTATTCAACCAGTCTCTTCAAGAAGGCAAGCTGCCACATGATTGGAAGGAGGCGAGTGTTGTTGCCATCCACAAGGGGGTTCTAAGTCGGTGCCTCTTAACTATAGACCTGTTAGTTTGACCAGCATCATGCTGAAATGCTTGGAAAAGCTTATAAGGAACAGGACATGTAAGCATTTGACTGAGCACAATCTAATTAGATTGGAACAGCATGGCTTTCTTAAAAAGAAGTCTTGTCTTACCAATTTATTGTGCTTTTTAGACGAGATTACCCGATGTCTTGATAGTGGGATATCAGTAGAGGTGTGCTGTTTGGACTTCAGTAAAGCCTTTGACTCAGTGAATCATCGATTTTTAATTGCGTTGCTGACATGGTTTGGATTGTATCCTCAACTATTGCTATGGCTCTCTGAATTCTTACGTGAAAGGACATTCAGAGTCAGGGTTGGGGAAGCGAATTCTAGTGTTGGCCATGCCTACAGCGGTGTCCTCCAAGGTTCGGTACTGGGTCCATTGCTGTTTTTTATGTTTATAAATGACCTGGCTCCTCTTCTTGAGGATCCCTGCTACATCTTCGCAGATGACTTAAAGCTAGTCAGTAGGAGAAACCAAGCGACATTGGCTAAGGACATCACCACTGTGGTGGATTGGTCAAGCCAATGGGATCTACCTCTAAATGCCAATAAATGTCAACTATTGGCCAGTAGTGGTAGCGGAATTGCAGTTCAGTCTCCTGTGGGATCTCTATCATTGCGGTGTACTGACGAAGCCCGTGATCTAGGTGTCATCGTAGCGAACAATTTTAAGCCTTCGGCACAGTGTCGCCATGCTGCCAATAAAGCGCGACAGAAGTTATTTCGTCTTAGGAGGGCGCTGAGTAACACTAAAGCAGAAGTATTCTTGCCATTATATAAAGCAGTGGTTAGGCCACATCTGGGGTATTGTGTTCAGATCTGGTCACCGTACCTCCTGAGTGACATCATTTGTATAGGAAAGATTCAGAAACTTGCGACCAGGATGATTGAAGGTCAACGAAGGGAGTCTTACGAAGATCGTCTAAGTAACTTAGGATTATTTTCCTTGGAACGGCATAGGTTGAGGGGATTTGATAGAGACGTTTAAGATCATTAAGGGACTTAGTGGTATTAGTTCCACCCGTCTGTTTGAGTTGGCTACGTCAGACCATCTGCGCGGATATCGCCTGAAGCTCAAACATCATAGAGCTCGTTTGGACATCAGGGTAAAGTTTTACGTACCGAGTAGTTAACTTCTGGAATAAACTTCCTTCTGATTTAGTGGAGTCTGAGACCGTAGATGCCTTCAAAAGGGACTTAGATGATTGTTGGTCCATCCTTTTTTCCAGAGCTATTGTAGTTGTACTGGAATATGTAGTGTATTTCGATGCTGGCATATTAAAGTGCAAAGATTGCTCTTGTTCTTACTTCATTCCATTGCAGAAGCAAGAAGAGACAATCCAACGTTGAAGTGCCGGGGGCCGCTTCACTTACCGGCACAAGAACTGGACGCTCGTTAGGCGGAAGCCTCTATCGTCCATCTGACCTGACCTGACCTGACTATTGTCAACTTTTCTCTCCGAAATTATCACTTCTAAGTGCGTGGACTGTGGCAAAATGTCACTTCTCGGTCAAAGGCCGTCCATTGCACTCTCTGCAAGAGTTGGGTGCACATAGAGTGCTGTAACATTGGTCAAGATCTCTACCACTGTCTTCAGCACACTGCCTCCGAGGGCGTAAGCTTTTACTGCAACCAGTGTCTAGCATTGGTCAACAACAAAACTGATGAGCTTACGCCCCCTCAGCATATTTACTGCTCCTGCACATGGTCTGCCTAACTCTGATTACGAAACACTTGTTTCAGTTCAGGTTCATAGAGTTGTAGGGCGCAGAAGGGTAGACGCATGTAAGCTCCAGCACCTCCCTTTCATTGGCTGGATGACACATGTCGTTGCTAAACTGTGTTCCCCGATGGATTGTTACAGCTGCAGCAAAAACAGCGGAATCCAGGCATGCTCAGCATGTACTTGTCCAATCGTTCTTTAAAACGTTCCTCTGTCTGGGCACTTACCACACATTCAGGGAGAAAGTTCCACTCATTCACAACCCGTGTGGATAACTGGACATCGGGCCGGATATGGTTCCTCCGAGGTTTAAAAAGTTTCAAGCTGTGGTTCCGTGTTGAACAATCTGTGTCGAGCTGAAAGAACTGCTGCACCTCCTTCCCCAAATCACCCCTTAAAATGCGTCTAGTATAACTCAGATCACCACGGCAACAATGGTAGTCCAGAGTAGACAAGTTCATACATTGTAGACGAAGGGGATGAGGTAAAACATAATCTAGACGCAGCCTTGGATCCGCGCCTCTGAAACTTCTCAATCAACTTACCTTCGAATTTTTTGAGTGGGTGTATGGCAGGTAGACTGGATTCCAGTATTGGACGAACGGGGGAGGAAAACAGGAGCATGAAGTTCTGCGGTGTCAATTTGTAAAAGGACCTTCGTATGGCACAGATCATCCTGTTGGCAGATGCTACCTTCCGCAACGTCCCCTAGGCTGTTCTTAGGTTTGGAGAAATAAATACACCCAAATGCTTCTCACCAACCACATTCTTCAGCAGAATGCCACCAATGTGGTAAGCACCGAAAGGTTCTTGATCACCGATCAGAACACAGCACTTATCACGATTGGTAGTCATTTGCCACTTGACAGACCAATCGTACAGCAGATCGAGCGTCAGTTGCAACCTGTCAGCATCTTCAAGCTTGGATACTTCTGCCCACAGTTTAAGATCATCCGCATAGATCAAGCAGTCGATTTGGCGCACCTCCGGGAGATCGTTGATAAAGACATTGAATAGTTCGGGACCAAGAACGGAGCCTTGTGGAACCCCACTGGTCATAAGAACAGGACCAGACCCAACTACGTTAACCTTTACTATCATATTACGGTCATCTAGAAAATCAACGATCCAGGCGAGCAAATTACCAGCGATGCCAATCTGTCGAAGTTTGATAAGAAGTCGCTTGGGTGGAACCCTATCAAACGCCTTGCTAAAATCCACAAAAACTACATCAAGGCGATGACCAGCATCCATTGACTGCGCCCACTTTTCTTGGGCAGCAAGCAGATTGGTAATGCAAGAGCGTGCCCTCCGAAATCCGTGCTGAGCAGGAGAGATGACGTCCAATTTCTCAAAGTGAAGATGCAAGGCCTGTTTCAAAATCCTTTCCATGGTTTTACAGAGGATTGATGACAGACAAACCGGTCAGTAGTTCACTGGATCTTGGCGATTCCCACGTTTGTACATCGGTTTCATGACATTTGCTTTCCATTTAGTTGGGAGACGACCTGCTCCAAGTGAGCTTTGAAATATTTGACAAATAGGTGCAGCAATGAACTTCGCCACCTTTTTGAGGAGCAAGGGATGTAAGCCATCGGGACCCGGTGAAGAATTCGAGTTCAAGTCGAGAAGCAGTTCCAGTACTCTGTCACTGGTAATTTCGACATGCTCTAATGGGGAGGGGTGACTGTATGAATCATCAACAATTAATGACGCCACCGTCGTATACGCAGAGGAATATCGCGAGGCTAGAAGACAAGCTTTCGCCATGTCATCATGAAGCACGGTGTCCTCTTTACTTGAATACAGTGCAGGTATGCCGTTGCCAGCTTTAGTGCTTCTTTTTTGGTATGCGAAAAGCTTTTTCGGATTAATCGCTGCTTGCTCGGCTAGATGCTGCTTATACTTCTCGCTTCTCGCGCTTTCTCAGGGTGCATAGATTTCTAACCTTTTTCTAATGAGCGTAATCTTGAGCCGTCTGAGTGAACTCGAACCGACCCCAAAGTTTTCGCCTTCTCAGCATGAGCGATTTCATTTCCCGATCTATCCATGGGGCTCTTTGGAGATAGATTGTTTTGTGACCCTTGGAACAACCCGATCAATGATAAACATCATCTTGGAGCACAAAAGGTCCCAAGCAGCATCGAGATCCAACTGATAAGAGCTGTTCCAATCCATGAGGGTAGCAGCCAATTTTAAGCGGAGGAGGTCAGCTCGCCAGAACTTTCGACGTTGCACTCCCTGGACATTGATGGCTAACTGTCGTGTCCACAGAAAGAAGGCTACACAGTGATCACCTTTGCCAAAAGGCTGAAGAATGGCTAGAGCGGAAACATCCGATGAGCCAGGTATGAGCACAAGGTCAAGGATGTGTGGCACATGGCCTGGAGAAAACGGGTAGGTGATAAAACGTGTTGCGTTAGCTTACATTCGAGGACTGTTTTTAATAAACGCGTATCAAAAGAATCTGGAGAGAAATTACGATGAAGCGCATCTTAGTCTACGGCCGGAGCATTGAAGTCACCCACAACCAAACAATGCCTCCCCCGTGTATCTTCATAGAGTCTAGCAGATGGGATCCTGACCCCAAGGGGGAGCTGTAAATAAGTCCGACTATGAACGGTCTGAACCCATCGTGAACCCTACACCAAAGAATTTCCGATCATCAAGATCACACATGACTTCCACTGTGTGAACTTTAAGATCTGACTTCCAGTAAAGAGCAACACTGCCCCCGGATCTCCTTCCTGGACGATCCGCACACGATAGTTGATACTCTGGAATAAATACCGAGTCTCAAATATTCGAGGATAGCCAAGCCTCCGTAAAAGCCATCACATCGGGTTCTTGTTCCGAGGTCATGAGTAGTATCTCATCCAATTTGTTTCTCAGACTACGCACGTTCGCCCATATCACGCGCAATCCACTCCTGATTCTCAGTACACCGGAAGAAGGAAGATTGGTCTCCACCGAGTCCTGGGGATTCTTTTTACTACTCAAAAATCCAAAATGTGAAGGTTGCTTTCACCAGCTGCCCGTCGGATTCGTAGTTCACCAACGGCCTGCTTCATTCTAACTCGACCTTCTGGGGATAGGTCTCTCAAAACATAAAATGTTTCTCCTTTCAAACTTGAGGTTCGCTGGAGAATACGCCGACATTCCAATTCATCCTGACAGACCACCTTTAGGGGGCGAACTTTCGAGGAGTCATTCTACTTCCTGCCGAGGCGAAAAGCGGAAACGAAGTTTATGTCCTTTTCCCCAGCATCGAACAGTAACGAAACCATCCGCTTCAGCAACACTTGATCCTCCAATATCCTTTCAACCGAGGATTCCTTATTAGACTCAGGGGCGTTTACGGTGATCAGACATCGTTCCCCTTCAGGAAATCGGCTTTTTCACTTTGCTGTGGCTTTTGCGGGTAAAGATTTGCCTTGATCATATTCTCCAACTGATTCATTATATCGATAACATGTTTTAACTGTGGCTAAGAAGAGTTCGGGTTAGACCTAGATTTTACAGCCTCCGTCTTCCGATTTTTTAGCGGAGCCTCTGTGGAAACATAGGTACCGGAGTTACGCTGTTGCCTGCTACCACTGCATAAGTCCTTTCCTTGCGTTCTTTGAACTGCCGGTTAATGGACGATGGTTCTGGTGATGAAATTGAAAAAAAACATGTTTCCATGGGAAGTATCCGGGCCAGAGGCAGATGAAGACAAGATGGGGAGCAGCGGAACATCCTTTTTCTTTTGTACAGAATGCAGGCATTAGCGACATGGACTGATTGGAAGTAGGTCATTCGAAACACGCCCGACAAGGGTCACCAATAAGGATGACGACTGAGGAAGTGGTCCTTTGCATTGAATCGTACAGATCTGGACCGATGTTACAACATACAATGTGCAGCCACCCTTCGCAGAAGGAACATTAAACAGCCTTCGAGCGAGAAGTGACAGCCTTACAACAATCCAAGTATTTTGAGGACATTGTATCCCTTATTCAGTAACTTCAGAATGAATCCTCAAGGCGGGAACGAAACGCAACGGAGCTGGCTATCTGCAGCACAACGGATGATAGAGGCTTTTGCTTATCAAGCGTCCAGTTTCTTGTGCCGGTAAGTGAGGCGGCCCCGCCACTTTGACGTTGAATTGACTCTTCTTGCTTCCGCAAAGGAATGAAGCAAGACCAAGAGCAGTCTTTGCGCTTTCATGTCTCAGCATCAAAATGACTACATATTCTAGTACAATTACAATAGCTGGGGAACGGTCAGACCAACACTCATCTAAGTCTTTTTTGCAGGCTTATACAGACTCACTTTCCACTAAATCAGAAGGAGTTTTATTCCAGATGTGAACTACTCGGTTGGTAAACATTTTGCCTTGATATCCAAATGAGCCTTGATGTTTGAGCTTCAGGCGATGCCCCTCGCAGGTGGTCTGACATAGCTAACTCAAACTGATGGATGCGACTAATACCACTAAGTCCCTTAATGATCTTAAACGTTTATCAAATCCGCTCTCAACCTACGTCGTTCCAAGGAAGATAATCCCAATGTACTTAGATGACCTTCGTCTGTGTGCCTACCTGGGTCTGGCTACTCTACGCCCAAGGGGAAAAGAAGCCCTGCTATAGCGCGTTGATCGTGCCCTATATACCCGGTACGAGACTAGACGGCCAACCAAAGGCAATGGGTAGAACGCACAAAAGTTAAGCTAGGGAAAAGGTTTGTTGAACGGAAAGAGCTAAGTAGCGAGGATGTAGTTGGACGTCGAGTGCGTGGACAGAGCGTCGTTCGCAATCGAGTCGCGCGCGCCAAAGGCGGATGTCGTGTTCGTGTTTCAAACAAACGGGAACAAAGTTCCGCCAGGCAAACCGCCTAATTCCTTAATACACACGAAAGCTATAACTTTAATATATTTTGGAATAGTTTACACAGTCCCACGGGGGAATCTCCAGGTCACTGCAGTGCCTGCACTACGTTTGCAAGAACACTGTTGCCCGTCAGTCCTGGCAGTCGAGTCCAAAGTCGAAGCCGGATCACCTCTTTCTCAGAGGGTGCACTACCTACGTGGGTATTGTCTGCAGAGACCAGTTGGATGCAAATAAGCCGAAAATAAAGACTAGGACCTATGCAGCTGTGGCCGACATAAACGCTGCAGAAACATCCGCGATGAATCATCATCAACAGCAGTACATCAGCCATTTGAACTGATGCTTCGCTGCCATACAACCATGAGAACCTATGAAATAAAGAATAAGAAGAGGGAGAGAAGGGGGACTTGCCTGGATACCCTAATGCCCTAAGCAAACATTCAGGGTCAAAGCACTTACACCTTGTGGAGACAACATATCGTCACTAACAGCTGGCTATCGTGCAAAGATAAGGCGGCGCGATGAATCAGGTCAAAAGATAGAGGAAAAAAGCAGCTCCAAGAACTAAAGCAAAATTTGACCCAACGCAACTGCGGCACAGTATAGACAGTTGCCCAACTTGAACAGCTCATTAAAGAAAGCTGGTCCCACAGAAACCAGGTCTCAAGAGAAAGCGAAGCACCTCGTGAGCGTTATTTAATAATTACGAATGCTCCTGAATCCGACAAAGAATCATCGGCTGAAAGAATTCTTGACGACCGAGCTTTTTTGAAGCGGATGGTATCCATCCTATTCGGTGAAGGCGAGCCAGGGTATCAACATCCTCTGCTTTCCGTCTAGGTAGAAAGCAGGATGATCCATCCAAGACTCGCCCGCTAAAAGTCGTCTGTCAGGATGTGGATGAATGTAGCCGCATCCTCAGACGTACCTCGCGTCTCAAAGGAGAAACCTTTGTTCTGAAAGACCTTTCCCCGGAACATAAAGTCAGAATGAGACAAGCGGTCAACTAACTGCGAACCCCCCGAGCGAACGGCGAAACTGATCCCATATTGTGGATTTTCACCTTGTTCAGAGAACTCACTGGGAGCCACTCCTTTTGCTACCCAGCGCCCAAATCTAAATAGCGGATTGCCAATCTACGCAGCCTTAAAAATAAGGTCGACGAGATTCCTTTTCTCATTACTGAGCATCAGCCAGATTTACTAGCTTTCATCGAGACCTGGTTACCACCAGAGATCCAGGACGCTGAGCTTAGCATATCAGGATATCAACTCACGAGCAGATTGCTCCAATAGGCGGATTGGATTGGAATAATTCTCTACTCGAGGTCCTGGCTCAAGGTACACGTTATCGAAACTCGCTGCGTAGCCGAATTCATGACGGCTATCAGCTGCACACGGTCGGTGTGGCTTACAGAGCACCTATTACAGTCGGTAAAAATCAATGGCCGAGGAAGAAACTGTCTGCTAATGTGGCGACTTCAATGAACCCAGTGTCGACTGATACCTTCTTCACTGTGATCTTTACCAAGATTTCTTCGAAACTGGCTTTCTTGACGCTATTCACGAATGCAATTTGATCTAGCACATCTCAGCGCCAACACAAATGATACCAGGTCAAGCACCAAACATACTGGATCTCGTCCTCCCACCAGCGCTCTCTGATGACCATGGCCTGGAGATTCTTTAACCACTCGGGCGGGGTGACCACTCAGTGCTATACCTACACCAGCCAAACCCGCTGAGGCTGCTTCTGGGTCTCCAGAAAGACGCAGGTGATATCTGGCTTCGTGGCCAGTGGGGGATGTCAATGTAAGCGCAGTGCTGGAATCTTGCAATCGGGTTTCTGAAAGGCAGTAGACATCAACGTCTAGGGAATCTAGGGTGCGCGCTAGACCGGCTTGCTGTCCATTCTGCATGAGTGTCCGAACGTTGAAGCACGTGAGACGGAACGAGGATCGGGGACGAAGGAGAGCCATAGGTTGAACTCCTTGATCTGCGGAGCAACCGGAATCGCAGCCAGATTGTTGAAGTGATGAATCGGGTAACCGAAAGTGAGGATTGTTAGCAAACAAACAATTGGCGTGTGATGAAGTAGCGTGAAGATGAGTAGCAGGAGCAGTAGCTGATGAGCGCGTTATAATACAATCCATGGTTTTGTGGGAGGGCGTGATACTACCCGGTTGCTCAAGCCGAAGTAGGGAGCTGACTTAGGGGAATCCACCCCGAGCCTTTGGCTAAATAACCTACCCGCAAGACAGCGGGGCGAATTTAGGGAATCGCGGCCATTGGGAAGCGTTGACTGAATGATCAGTTTATGCGTCTTTGTTTGGTAGATTACCAAACAGGGGCCCAATACTCCCCATGAAGTCAGCACAATTGCTGGAATACAATGCCCCACGGAGGTGGAACATTGTCGCCGAACACTGCTCGAACGGGGTACACCCGAACCACCCAGCTGGCACCACGAGTTAGTTCGGCAAGCCAGCCGTGTACGCTCCAACTGACTGCAGTGGCGACTCGGTCAAGGACGAATTCTACCGAGATCTACATCAGCTCTTGACTAACGCTAAAAAGTCGGATGTCGTTATCCTTACTGGGGATCTTAATACACGGGTTGGCCGCCTGTTGCCATACGAACGCCACCTTGGTGGTCATCACGCGCTCGATGAGAACCGCTCTGATAACGGAGAGAGACTTCTCACATTGTGCGAGGACAACCGTCTGTTTCTTTCGAGCACTAGCTTCAGGCGTACGAAGAAGCGTCCCGCAACGTGGCGTCCCCCTTCACCAACATAACCGTGGTCTCAAATCGATCACATTGCAATTGGCTTCAGATGGCGCAGCAGCGTACTGGACTGCAGGTCCTTTTGGTCCACTTTCGTTGATTCAGATCATGCTCTGGTCTGCGCGAAAATCTGTATGTGTTTTGGAGGATCCCGAAACACGACGCACCACAAGATTGATGTGAACAGATTAACTGATTCCTCTGTGCAGGAGAGCTATCCGTCTTCACTGGCATATGCACTCAGTTGCAATCCACCGCAAGAAATGGAACAACACTGGACTTGTATACGGATAGCGATGACCATTTCCGGACAGTCATGCTGCGGTCTAACTCGACGCTCTTAAAGGCTTGGATCTCTGCTCGTTCTCTGGAGCTGTTCGAACACCGCAAAGATATCCCCGCGGAATCAGATTGCAACGAGCGACGCCGTTCTTCCAATCGGCTGTTCAAGCAAAGCCTACGCAAGGATCGCGAGACATGGTGGTCTGAGCGCGCTTTAGAGATGGAGACTGCTGCCCTCTCTGGTAACACTCGCGGGCTTTTCCAACTCATTCGGTCCACTGGCCTCAGGAAGCCTGGTGTCAGTGTGGTCATTTGTGAGGTGGATGAGTCTCCGATCACCAACCAACAGAGGCGTATGGACCGCTGGGCCGAGCACTTCCAATCGCAGTTCAACTGGCCTCTACCATCAGTACATGCAGTACACGTTGTTGTCCACCCTGGCTCGTCCCATTGTATCCACCCAGCGAAGCAGAAGTCTGCCTCGAGATTCGACGCTTGAAGCGCTTCAAGGCTGCCGGCTTAGACGAACTTCCTCCGGAGCTATTCAAGTACGGCGGTGTGGCGATCATTAACCAGCTAACCGCGCTGTTCTCAAAAAGTTGGTATGAAGAGAAAGTGTCTTCCTCTTGGGGCGAATCAGTTATTGTCCCAATTTTCAAGAAAGGCGCTCGTACTTCATGTGCAAATAATCGCGGTATTAGTCTTATTTCGGTTGCCTCTAAGCTATTGGCATCCATTCTGCTTCGTAGATTATACCCAGTACATGAATCATACTACCGTGAAGAACAATCTGGTTTCCGTCCTGGCCGCGAATGCGTGGATCAAATCTTCACGCTCCACCAACTCCTTGAACATTGACACATTTATTACAGGCCCATTATCGTTGCATTCCTAGACATACGTGCCACTTTCGACTCCGTTGATCGACCTGCTTTATGGTGTTGCTTGCTAAAGAAGGGGGTGCCAGAGCAATATACCGCCATCTTACGAGCACTTTACCTTCATGCATCCGGCAGAGTGAGGGTCTATGGCAAGCTTTCCTCGCAATTCACTGTCAATAGCGGTGTGCGACAGGGCTGCCCTATGTCCCCATTCCTTTTCAACTTCGCAATCGAAGACGTTCTGTCGAATGCCCTAGAAGGTTTCTAACATTTTGGCCTAGAGCTTCTACCGGGTGAGCGCGCGACCGACTTAGATTATGCTGATGATATCGCCTTACTTGGTGACGATCCTCAGGGTATGCAACTCATTCTGGATCGTTTGGCGGTTGAAGCATCTAAGTATGGCATGAGCTTTGCCCCATCGAAGTGTAAAGTACTGCTCAAGGATTGGCTTTCACCTGCTCCCGTGCTCACTCTCGAAGGTGCACAACTTGAACAGGTAGGTAGTTTCGTCTACCTTGGGCGCTGTGTTTCTGCTGACGGCACTATCAACAAAGGAGCTTCGCTTCGTATCGCTAAAGCTCGATCAGCATTTGTTAATCTGAGGCACTTGTGGTGTCGTCGTGACGTCTCATTCTCACCAAAGGGCCGCATTTACAGCGCATCAGTTCGCTCAGTACTGTTGTATGAGAGCGAGTCCTGGCCGATTCGCGTGGAAGACATGCGTCGTCTTTCTGCGTTCGATGCCGATTGCTTAAGGAGGATCGCTCGTGTTTGGTGGCAACATCGAGTTAATAGTGATGACATTCGACGTCGCATCTTGGAGAATGCAAGTATTTCCTTCAACAAACTGGTTTTGTTGCGCCAGTTAAGATGGCTCGGTCATGTCCTACTCATGGCACCTGAGCGTCTACCGCGTCGCGCTCTATTCGCTCGTCAAGGACCTGGCTGGAAACGACCGCTTGGTGGTCAGCCTTCCACTTGGCGACAGCACATGAAATCGCTGACGTCGTGTCTAGCCGCTGTTGGATCCGTACGTCTTCCAGGATGGGGACCCAAAGATGAGGAGTGCCAATGGCTTAGCACTCTTGAAGATATGGCCCGCAACCGGAATCAGTGGAAGAATTATGTGCAGTATTGTATTGATTCACATGTTTAATACTACCAACATTGAAAATGACAAAAAAGAGAAAAATAGGCGTGTGACAAACAAACTAAAAATGTTTTGTTCTATTTTTGTCAAATGTTCCATTCTTCTTGCGGCATATTAGCTGAAGTGTGTTGCCCACCTTCAACTACCATGCCACGATGATTATGACGCAATGACTGTCTCCTATCCACTGATCTCCATGGCTTTGTTGGCTCTGTGTCTAGTTGCTAGACTGTTGAGATTACATACCTTCTGGGCGTGCCGCCTTGCCATCCATGATCAGGGGACACACCGTCACAACTTCTGGCGTGTTGTCTCATCCAGGTTACAAGAAGTGGCAAGCACTACAGACTGGACCATTCCACAATCCCTGAACCTTGCTGATGCATGGAACTTACTACGCTCAAAGATGATCTCGGTCATCGAAAAGTTGTTCCTATCAGCAAGGGCAGGTTTTTCTCCAAAGGCTCCCCCTTGGATCGACCGAGAGGTGGGATCCCTGATGAGCAGACGACGCAGCCTGTGAGACATTCAAGTCAACACAGCTAACCTCAGATTACTCGAAGTGCAGTGATTAGAAATCTGTACACTCTAAGAAAGCACGAAAAACGATCACAATGCGAACACAATATAGCCATGCAATCACGAACCTGCCCGGAGAAGCTGTTCTCGTACCTGAAGCGAAACACCAAGGCTGGCACTGGTATCTCTGCTCTGTCCTGCCAGGAGGATGACAGTGCTCTACGAAGGTGACGAGAAAGCTCAACTACTTGCCTCGCAGTACTCTTCGCTCTACTCCGTGGAACCGTCACTACCCACTGACGATCTGGCAACGCATTATCCTCCTCTCGAACAAGTCGAAATCAATCCCGAGATAGTCAAGATACCTTCTTGTACTGAACCCTAACTCCCCACCAGGCTCCAATGGACTTCATCCACTGAAGTGTAGACGCCTTGACCCTGAATGTTTGCTTAGTGCATTATGATCTTACGTTAGGTCCTCTTTTTTCCCTCTTATTATTCTTCGTTCCACAGGTCATTGTGATTGAACGACACCTGATGTATTGCTTTTGATGATGCTGAATACATTGGGTGGCTATTTACCTTTCACTTTCGTACATCCTCTATAGTTCGTCTTTATGTCGATTTGAATCTAAAACAACTTTCTGTGCATTGGGTATCGGGTGCTATAATGACAGCTTTGCGGTATTGATCCAACCGCTGGGAAGCGTTTTTACTTCTTTAAAGGTTACTACATTCGACCAGTGGCCGAGTGATCTACAAACCTGATTTGCAGTCATAAGGCCACCGGTTCGAATCCGCGTAGGGGCGGGCGTCCTCGCGGTATACTTCCCCCGCGCGACCGGTGGTGGTTGCGCGGCAGCGAAACACTGTTACGGCCTACAGCTGACACATTATTTTTATTCAAGGTTATGACAGACCCAAATTATCCGTATGGTGAGCATCGACTACACGACAAACTTGACAGTGTGCCATTCATAGCGAAGTGTCCAGGCGAATTTTGAACCCAGCGGAATCGAGCTACTTCTAGGGGGGCGACTTAGATTGTGCAGACACATGATAATTTACGATTCCTCGCAGACCGCCCAAAATGTACTGCCTAAATTGAAGGTGTCTGTCTTCCTGATCAGAACGATCTTCGCTCTACCGAAACGTAAGCTCGTCCTGTAATACTGGCTGGGAGCTGCTTCTCTCACCCACTTGGATTATTCTTTGGAAGCGGGTTCGTTTACTTAGGGAGCCGCTTCAACGCTGACAGTTTAGCGGCGTGCTTTTGCTAATTTTCACCATCTAGGACGCTGTTGTGATTTCAGCTTATCTCCAAGTTCGAGTCTATCATGCTACGGTTGGGGTGCTCCTACCACATCTCTGCTTGGCTCGTTCCATTTGCGTAAAAACTTTTCTGAAACTGTCTGTTTTTGTTCACTACTGCCTTCGGAACATTGCTGGCATACGATGGTGACATCACATCAGTAATGATGTTCCTCGACAAACTTTCAAATGAGACTGTCGACTGCTTAGTTGCCTAATTTCATTGCACAGTCTTCGGTTGTTTTGGCGCATGCTTCGCGTACTAGCTCAGGGTTTAACTCGCTCTGCCCGCTTTGTAAGCTTAGAAGCCGGTGGGAAACGAAAGCAAGATGGCCAGCGAATAATCCAAAGTACGTAGGGGCTAACTTCCAAGTTGGTGACATTTTACAACCCTGTTAAGCGCCACTTGTTGTCGAAAAGACGTCCGACGATTCACCATAGACCCTGATGCACATGTTCACATATTTGAGAACATATTACCGAACAATTTATTTTGAAAATGTGTGGATCGAAATCGAGGAACACAATCAAAGTGGACCTGGGATAGGTTGATTTCTCTATTGTACCGCCGTTAACTTGCCTGTTTTTCTCACTTGGGCTGAAGAGTGACAGCTTTGTTACCACAGTCGACAAACGAAAGCCCTAGCGGTTGGCGCAAACGATGCAACTGTTCCTCCTGTATATTGCCACCGTGCCCCAGTTAGAGGGAACTGTTTGCTACTTCGATACCTTTTCGAATAAGTGGGTCAGTTCCTTGCAGAGGGTATCATCCTTAGACAACACTAACCCTGTAAATTCCGAACCAAAAGCGCGAAGCCAGTTAGGTGCTGTAGTCGCATCTTGTATCTCAGCTTCAGATGCCGTAGGCTTACAAAGGATGCGAAACATGCTTAAACACCACGAAAACATTTAACGGAGGGCTAGTCGATTAACTTAGGATCTTGCGTCTTATGCAACTCCGTCGCAGACTTTGCACACCTGTGCATTTACTTTGGGCGCGAGGCACACCCACAACTATTGCTTACCAATACATTCCGGCTGCTTTTTAGTGACCTGTCTAGTGTATTAGATTGTTATTATTTGGCTCATGCTATTAACGACCTTGTTGCTGCTTGTCATTCATCATTAACTTCCTTGTGCCTTAGGTTTGCATTTCAACCTATATGATGCTTATCGTTTCTTTAGCTTGCCAATGTTATCATACGAATGGAGCAGGCATCTCTAATTAAAGTGAACAATCTCATTGGCTCTAGGCTCTGTGGACCGAAGCTCGCAATATTCCCGGAAAAGTTGGCATTGACTAAGCATCATTTACTTTTCGTTACGGGGAAAAAGGATTTCAAAGTGAGTATCCAACGATATCATGCTTGGTTTCCATACTATTCGTTCAACACAATTGTCGGTATTGCGTTAAAATAAAGCTATCCGAACGCGGTGCACTACCTTAATGCGGAATCCACAAACGAACAACTCTTAGTTTACTTTGATCATTGCTGAGAGTTGGTTATAAAACCTTCGTTCTACGAAACATCACGATGAACCTTAAACAATCTTACTTAGCTAAACTACTGTGATGTGGTACTTTCGAGACGTGTCATCATCAACAGCTGAACATAAGACATTCGATTCTTCGCTGGCGTACAGAACAAAGAACAATAAGATGGAAAAAAGATCTAGCATAAAACTCACGTGCCCTAACCAAACACTCAGGGTCAGGGCACCTACACTCTGTCAACAACATACCGTCACAAACAACTGTGCAACGATAAGGCGCATGCTTCAGTGCAGTCAGATAGGCAAAATATTTAGGCCATACATATTTTGATCCTGGTGCCACATTACTGGAATCCCATTATTTATGTGTATATCCATTCCTGAGCTTCGTCTTTTCGGCCCTTAGAGTTTGATTAGTCTTGTGTACCAGACGTTTATACACATGTGAACTATTTTAAATCTTCAAAGGCTGTGTGACAGGCCTCAAGCAGATCCCAATGGGTCTTCGCAATCACACTCCCGAGCTGCACTTGCTCCCCACTGTCTTGTGGGTCAGGATATTGAGCCAAAGGCTCCGGGTGGGGTCCATCAAACGAACCTTAATGTATCCCACTGCGTTATGGGTCAGACTCTTGAGTCAAAGGCTAGAGGTAGGGCACTTCGAACAAACTCTCGGAATGGGCATCTGGAGAGTGTCATTTTCCCTCGTCGTGCCAGCTGGGTGGTTCGAGATTTCCCCGTTCCAGCAAATGTTTCGGCTACAGTGTTGCAGGAGGTGGTGGGTTTTCGCCTGGCAAGCGTTCTCCCTATAAAAAGCCGCATATGTCCGTTTACCAACACTGCGACGTGGTGGATGTGACTCGCCACTAAATAAAGTCACTGCTCCTTGCTTCACTCCAGTGGAGCAGTGTATTCTAGCTGCCAGATATTGTCATCGTGGGGAGGATTGGACCCCTGTTTGGTACTTGACCAAACGAAAAGCGTATGAACCGAGTGCTCGGTCACAGATTCCCAATGGGTGAGATTCCCTGAATTCGCCCCACTGCCTTGCCAGTAGGCTGTTGGGCCAAAGGCTCGGGGTGGCGGCCCCCCTAAGACAACCCCTACTTCGGCCTAGGCAACCGAGTAGTATCTCGCCTACTGATGAACCATGGAACTGAACTGCACTCTTCGCTCTACTGATGCTTTGCTCATGCTGCTACTGCAAATACTTCCATCATACTCCACTCGCTTATTTACTCTTCCCCCTATCATTCTCCGTTTTTATCTGATCAGTCAACTATGAACAGCATTGCTTCCTCCGATTTCACTGTTTCCGCACCATCCTCTGACATAATCACAGCGCCAAACCTGGATTGAACAGTCTCAAATTCTTCCCTTTCTGCCTCTGCCACCGAAGACACAGTTCAACTTGGCGCCGTTCAATATGCACACCCTAAAACCGATTGGGCAACAAATCGGTCTCACACGCACTCGAGAAACTCTTGCAATTAATGTCTGTTTGTCCGAAACACGACTTCAGGATTCCAGCACAGTCTACCCATTGTCGTCACCAATTCATCCATTTACCCGTTTACACCTTCGACTTTCTGGAGACGCCGAGGCTACCGCTTCTGGGCAAGCTGGTGTTGGAGTCGCCCTTAGTACCACAGTCGAATCCGCGCTTCTCTAATTGATCCCGGCCAACAGTCACGTTTGTGCTGTCACGCTCCATGACTCGTGCAAGGTTAACAGGCCTCGAGAAGACAAACGTGCTCTTTTTGTAATCTCCGCCTATGCTCCCACTGACTAACCCGGATACCGTCAAGGACCTTCATGGTTTGCTCTTAAGGGCCTCCAAAAGGGCCATCATTATTATGGTGAGGGATTTCAACTCCCGTTTTTTCCTTTGTTCCCAAGCGAACGCCATCTTAGGGGCCCGCATGGATACGATAACTTTCGCTCAGACAATGGAGAAAGACTACTCCGTTTGTGCCGTCTACTAACTTTACCTCTCCAACACGAACTTTCGCCACCCTAGACGTCACTACGCTACCCGGAACACTCCATCATCCCCTCAACATTGGTCACAGATTGACCACATCGCCATAAGTCATCGCTGACGTGGCAATATTCGGGACTGCAGATCCTATTGGGCAACGTGCGTGGCAACTGATTATGCGCTATTACGTGCGTCGGTTTGCATGCGTTTCGTTCGCTCGCCTAAGACTAGCCAAACTCGACTTAAGTCTGGTGAACTGGAAGACCCCGCCTTGCAATTGGAATATCAAAAGCAGCTTCGTGAAAATCTCATTTCCCCGCCTCCTCGGGGCGTTGCTCAGCATTGGTCGCGGTTGCACCAGATTATGTCTTCAACGGGTTTATCCAGTTGCGGTCTTGTTCATTGTACAACTAAAAGTTGGATCTCGGCCACCGCAGAACTCGACTATCGGCAAGCCTTACCCGTCAGTGTGGAGCACGCTGAGCTCCGCCGTTCTATTTCCCAACAACTGGATGCGGGTCTTCGCCGTGACCGTGAATCCTGGGGGTTTAAACAGATCAAGGAAATGGAAGTTGCTGCGTCTGCTGATAACAGCCACAGGTTGTTTTATTTCTTCAGACCCACCGGACCCAAAGTTCGGGTCATCAGTCAGCCTATATGTGAGTCAGTCGGTACAAAGATCACCAACCTATGCAGACGCCTGGATCGCTGGGCAGTGCACTTTGCTGTACAGTTTGAGTGCCCAACACAACCTCCGGTTACACATCCACTGTGATATTGTGGTCCTTGCTCAGACTGCATACATCCTTCCACTGAAGCAGAAATACAGAGAGAAATACAGACTCTGAAACGCCGCAAAGCTCCTGGCTTTAACAATCTTCCTCCAGCCTTCTTCAAAGATGGGCGGAACTTACTTGTCACCGAAATTCTATCGTTGTTCACAAAAGCATGGAGCGATAAGAAGGTTTCTAACACATGGGGAGAATCTGTTGTGGTTCCGATCCACGATAAGAGCCCTCGTAGTGAATGCACCAACCGAGGAATATTACTGTCGCGTCCAAGCTTTTTGTGTCCATTCTGCTTCGTAGGCTCAGTTACCCGCAAGGGTTTGTCGTAAGGAACAGGCTGACCTTCCTTTTGACCGTGGTTGCATTGACCAGATTTTCACGTTTCGTCAAATTCTCGAACATCGTCATGTCCACGGAAGACCAAGAATGGCGGCGTTTTTTGATATCAGAGCCGCTTTTCATTCAGTAGATAGATCGTCACTGTGGAACTGTCTGTCACGGAACGGCGTTCTCGACAAGTTTGTCATACTCTTGAAAGAGCTTTATAGTCACATCTCTGACAAAGTTAGAGCTTATGGCAGGTTTTCTTCGTTTCCTATTACCATTGGAGTGCGCCAACGTTGTTCTATCTCGCCGTTCCTGTTCAACTTTGCCATCGAAGAAGTCCTACATCGCACACTGGAAGGAGCCCAAAACTATGGCGTCGAGCTTCTACCCGGGAGTAGAGTCGTGGACATGGACTAAGCTAATGACACTTTGCTGGGGGACGACTCGTAGGTTGTTCAAAACATTCTGAACCGCTTGGCGATAGAGGCATCTAACTACGGTCTGTATTTTGCTCCATCCAAGTGTAAAACTTTACTCCAGGATTGACAGGCTCCTGTGCCTACGTTCACCATTTCGGGTGTCAGCCTGGAGCTCATTAACAGCTTTACTTACCTCGGGAGTTGCATTACGGCTAGTGGCGGTATTGGCGATGCAATTTCACAATGAATTGTAAATGCTCGTCTTGCATTTCCTGACGCGACCGTATTAGGATACACCTGCGACCAGGGCCAGACGCAGGTGGGTTTTGGCGGGTTTGCACCAATTTGACTAGGGGCTGCCTGGCCTGAGGCGGGCAGTAGCAAACCATTAAACACCCGGAGGTGCCCTCTCACTGTCAGCGACAATCCGTGGCGCTCGTATTCTACGCCAATCGAGGTGTGAGCTTATAAACTGTAGACCTGTTGTCTCCCAAGATTAGGTTTTACGGGATGCGGGCCATCGACCACTTCCTAACCTCCGAAGAGGATGGACTAGGATACTGGCAGGGTGCCCACACCTGACAGGAGGACAACTCGCGTCCCCAGCCAAAACCTTCGGTTAAATATACACCTGAGAGGCAGCGGGTCTTGCACATGGTCAGTTCACTGACTCATGCGGATTGGTGTGTCCTGGATATTAGCAGGGTGAAGGGTGAAACCCAACTCCCACCCAGCGGTCGCCGTGAGGAGGCGTCCAGAACATGAGCTCATGGCAGAACGGTAGCAGCAGTGGGTAGACCATCTGTCAGGATCTATCCACCACCCTGTCTATTGAGCATGAGACTGCTGCTGCCATCGATACATGTAGCTTTTCCATCAAACCTTGATTCTCATTACACATTGGTTCTTTTAACCTCCGCACTCTAGGTCAGATCGACCAGCAGCCAGCACTGACTCTCACTCTTCACTCTCTTGGTATTGATATGTGCTGTCTCCGAAACACATGTTCAAGATAACAGTGTTGTAGCCAATGTTCGACTCCCTGGTTCTGAATCTGACGGTGATGACTACACTCTTCGCGTCTTTGGCGATACTGTGTTGATGGTTCAAGGTATTTACGGTGTTGGTGTTGACCTCAGCAAACACGTAGGCAGTCTGCTCAGCTAGATATCGGTGAACAGCCGCGTGTGCGCATTTTGACTTCGAACCTCTATTGGATTTAATAGTCAGCGTCTGAAGATGGGGTGTCTTTCCATCACTTCATTTTATGCCCCATACTGAAAGCAGTTCACAAGGTATCACTCACTCCCTCTTTCCTCTTTAAAGAAATGCATATCTTCTAAACTTATTGCCTGTAACTCAATTTGCAGTTCAATAATATCATGACGAAATGGTCCGCCAAATGTCAGTAATGAATGAGGTTGGTGAATCGAACGCTAACTGGGATCGTCTCACGTGTGCTGTGAGTAATGCCCTTGACTCATGAGACGAGGTAACTGTGAATGGATCTCTGAGGCATCGATCAGCTTGATCGAATCACGGAAACTGGTCCCGATGGGCACTGAGTTTCAGCGTGTCCGTAACTCTCTGAAACGAGTTCTGACAAGTAGTCTGAATCTACCGCGAAAGTCAGGGCTATGGGGAACGGCCGAGTGCTATTCCAGCTCGTCAAGGACACGGGTCCGAGAAAGTCATCAGTTAGCGAGACAATAGCTGAGAAAGATAGACTGTTAATCCATTTTCATCATCGTCGACTAGCTCCTTTGGTGAACATTTGAAGGGCTGTTCAGCAGTCCTGCTGGGCGACACTGCAGCTTGCCGAATTCTTTGAGCCGACGTGGGAAGTATATGTCACACCTCCCACTTTGGAAGAGATTCGACATAAGCCTTCCGTCTTGAAACGAAATAAGGCTCTTGGACCCGATGAACTTCCTCCATATTTGCTGAAAGCTGGTGATGATTCTGTTGATTAGACTTGCTTCTTTGTTTAACAGGATTTGGGTCACTAAATAGGTGCCTTCAGACTGGCGACTGCCAAGAAGGGTCAGCATACTTTGTGCGAAAACCATCGAGGCATCAGTCTTGTTTCCATTGCCACAAAACTTCTCACGGGTATCATTCTTCGACAACTTACTGGTCCCCGTTCGGTCCGAATCACTGGTCGTAGTTGTATCGACCACAAATTTACTCTTCGCCAAGTTTTAGTACAGAGGCACACACAAAAACAACCGACTATAATGGTTTTCCGTGTTCGACTCTGTTGATCGTGACAGCTTGTGGCACTGCCTATCCATAACGTGCCTGCCAGCTAAACTCCTCATTCTGAAGTCCCTTTACAGTGCTTCCCGAGGGCGTGTAAGCGAAAGTGTCTCTTGAGTTCCCAACAAAAGTGCGATTCGCAAGAGTTGTCTCACGTCTTTCCTCTTCAACTTTCTGATGGAATAACTCGGTTCCTTCAGACTATTCTGGAGTAGAGATCCTGCCAGGTGACCGGCTGACAAACTTGGAGTATGCGAACGACATAGCGCTCCTTGGGTCTGATGCATTGGCTATGCACACACTACTGTAAAGACTTGTAGCGCTACACGGTTCGGCATATGCTTTGCACTTTCAAGGTGCGCAGTACTGCCAAAGGATTGGACCGACACCCCCGGTTTTAGCTATTTCCGAACAGTCACTGGGAGTGATGGGTCGGTTCACATACCTTGGTAGCTATGTCACCTCTGGTGCTCACATTACTGAAGCAATTACTTCGCGTATGAGTATGGTCCGAGTGGCTTTCTAGTGGCTCAGCCATTTATGGAGACGGCGGATATCAGCTTGTCAGTGAAAGGTAGGGTGTGACGCTGCGATAAGACCGGTGTTATTGTATGGATCAGAGACCCGGCCAATTTACGGCGAAGCCCTTAAACGCTGGATCGTGTTTGACCATTTTTGCTTGCGGAGTATTGCTCACGTCTGGTGGGAACACCAAGTGAGCAATGCTGAGGTACGCCAGTAGATTTTTGGCAAAAAGCTTTTTGGTGCCTCACTCTAGTGTTTGCTGAGTGTTAACCGCTTACGTTGGCCAGGTCATGTCCTCCGTATACCCGTTGACCGGCTTCCTCGGGGTGCATTATACGCCGTGGCTACACCAAGTTGGGCGAAACCGCAAGGTGGTTAATCCTTGACATGTCATAGAAGCATGAGGAGATTGACATGAGAGACTTGGTCAGGCTGGTGCGTGCCGTTTTCGGGATGGTCCACACCAATGGTTGGAGACCGTGCCAGACACGACGCAGTTGCGCAGGCAGTGGCGTTCTTGAAATCGGTTTCTTGCATCTGGTTGTTAGTTTTCGCACCATTCTGACTTTCTTTTCGCTCCTATTTCTTTAACCTTCTATTTGCCCTTAACCCCACTACTTTATCATTATTATTTATTGCTATTCTTGCGATGTGAGTCGTGGCAGCTGGATCCATCGCACTTCACTGGTCGTAACAGTTGTTCAACCTAACTGAACTGAACTATGTACCTGACGACTGGTAGATTGCACCGTGATTCCATTGCATCCCGTTTCTAACTTTATGTTCATAAATGACTATGTTCTCTCATCCTCTTCTGGAGTGGACTGATTAACGCACCTGAAGTACACGGACCGTATCCCTCGTAGGATCGGTAGCATATCCAACACAATCGTTTCTGAACAGCTTAATACTGCGCTGCACGGTTTTGTATGTGCTTCACACCTTCGAAGCTCAAAGTAGTATTGCGAGACTGCAATTTTCAGCTTTCACCAAACATCCACTGAATTTAATCGATCGTTTCACCTATCTTGGTTGCATCACTTATGATGGTCACACCACTAATGAGATTAATGCACGTATACTCAAAATCCGTTTGGATTTCTAAACTCTAAACCACCTCTAGAGATGGTGAGATGTCAAACTACCACTACAAGGTAGGGTGCACAACTTTCATGTAAAGACGGTGTTCCGTCGACCGCTGATCTTGTAACCCACGAATCACTGGTTCGAATCTGTTTAGGTGCAGCAACTGATGATGACCACGCGGCAGAGTGGCGTTTTGTGCAATGCATCGGTCTACTGATGCCTTTTCTAAGGCTGGTGTTACTGTGTGCATCAGAAACATGGCCACTTCGTGTTGTAGACATTAAGAGATTGTTTCTCTGGCCACCGGTGTCTGTGTAGTATCAGTCATTTCTGGCGGAAGCACTGAATGGGCCATACTGGGCCAAGCAGTTTGTTTGAGAAGAAACCATTTGGTTCCCCAATTGGTGTCTACCTATTTGAACTTCTTTCATTGGCTACTCCGTCCACCCCGGATTCCCCTTTGTTTGCCTTCCTCGGGGTGCGGTTGCTTACCTAGTTGGCGAAATCGCGAGGTGGCTACTGCATGACGCGGCATAGAAGCAGGAGGAAACTGATCGAGGAAGTTGGTCTCCGCGGTGGCCTCGGGATGTGACACATCAGTGGTTGGAAAACATCCGTCCCGGCACAGTCACATAGTCCGCTGCGCTTCTACATTTGGTTTCTTGTATCTGGATGTTAAGGTTCCAACCCAACTAATTTTCTCTGCTTTATTCCTACTCCTTTGTTTTGTAGTATACTTGAATTCTGCGTCATTTATCCCACCAACGTTGTTTCTCATTGTCGTGGCGACGCAAATCACGACAGCTGGATACACTGTGCTTGGATGTTCTAATCACGGTTACTTTACTAAACTAAACTATACGGTCTATATGCCTTCTTTTGGCTGTCAACCATGTCCCCTTGAATGCCACCTGTTTTTTGTATGTACACCGAAACATCACTTCATTTTCTAAACACCGCTGCATCCCCATGAGCCTGTGAGGTTATGTTGGTAGATCTCTCTGAGTCCAGCGTGCCCATTGAGGTTCGTTGGAGCTGTCTGTTCTATTCTTACTGTGGCGATCCATTCCAGGGTAACTGCGTGCACTATCGCTCGACTTTCGGCTCGTGGTTGATCAACAATACCTTCGTACTAGTCCTAAGGCTTCATCGTCTGCCCCTCAGAGGACTCATCTGTTTGCATCTAGTTGAAACTCTCACTACGCACTATGGTAGCACAACGCCAGTGGCTAGCGGAACCGGCAAAGAACCATTCAACAAGTGACAACTCAAGTGTTGCCTACACGAACTAACCAAAATTAAACGCACAGAGTGGACGGTGCCGAATTAGCGCGCCTTAGTATGAACAAATTCAATATGATCTCCATTAGGGCATGTGTGCATTGAACTGGGCGCGGCAATTGCATTGCGTACCGGCCAGTGAACTCAGCCGGGCAGTATAGGGCAGAAAGCAAGATTTGGCCACTGAAAAGCTGTTACGATGGGAGAGTAGCAAAGTTTATGCATGATGTAGTTGCTCTACTGTGTATGGATTTCTTATAGCTGCCTAAACTTTCTTTATGTTTATCGGAGTTCCACAAGCCAGTACGTTAACATAATCCTGGTTCATGTGGGCAGCAGCTGCCACCAAATCTCTGAAAAGCCACGTATAGTTTAGTGAATACTGGGTGTTGCCCGCCCGGAAACACTGGGCTCCACGTTGCGTTTAGACCTTATTTGATTTCATCATCTAGTAATAGGAGGCCTCAAACCTAGGACCGTTGCAATGTTTGTTGGCAACTCTACTCCTTTTGCCACGGAGTCAACGAGCAACGCTTTTCCCAACGGTTAATGACTGATTAGAGGGTCCTTTTGAAGTATCCGTTATTTGAATAGTTTGCGACGCACAATCTCAATGTAGATTACGACTCACATTGAAGTGAACCTCGTTCAATTCGATTACTAGGACCGCAGCTGATGAGGTTGTTAAATATTGTGTTTTTCTCACTCTAAAACACAGCACTTTAAGGTATAGTTTTTGCTCTTTTCCAAAATCCGTCGGCAACACCTGTTTCACTAGCGTGACGAAAAAGCAAATGTTGGACCCCCAAATCATGGCATTTTCTGGTTACCGAAACTATCTAGTAATTATTTTTCGCACGAACTCCTAACCTCAGCCATCTTATGCTATTGCTTAACTGAAGACAACGCTTCTGCCGTTACTCCAAATTTTATGGATGGCTTCTTCTAATGCGACCTAAGTACGTAAAGCGTCACTGTTATAACGCGTCCTAGTTGTTTCGATTTTTTGTCTATATGGATGAGTGTCCTTCAACGACAATACCCCACGCACGCAGACTAGCCAATCGATTTCGAAACGTTGCGGGATAGCGTGGCCTAGCGGTTAGACGTACACGCGAGCTGAGACTGGAGATGAACAACACGTAACTTAACACGACTGCACTGTGATCCAAATTAGAACAAAACTGGCCGTTAACAAGAGTTTTTTTATTGACTCAGCCAAGGCGAGGTATGCTTTCTGCATTCTCATATTTATAACTCAATATACTAGCATTGTTGTGCGTAAACTATAGAGGAATGTGGATGTTGGCAAGGCACATGACTTGTCACTCAGTGATAGTGTCCTGGGAGAAACTCGGTTAGTGTCATTGTGGCTTTATGCAGTAACTACCTCAGCAACTGAGGAGCTCAAGTGGTTCACTGCGGCTTGACACGATTTATACATTAGTGTCACGAGGAGAGTTGAATACAGTTTATGCAATAGATGCATCAATGCCCTGAGTAGAGCTAAGTTGGTTCACTGTGGTTTGGCATCAATACCCTAACGACTGCTCTGTTCTGTTGCTCATTCGTCCGCTGAGCTTGGAAATTTATTGGCAAACGTTTCACCGTTGCGCTGAGATGCAGAGTGTAATTTCGCTGATTACACTCTGCATCTCATAGTGGTGAAACTTTTGCAAACAAATCTCCAAGCTCAGCGAACGAATGAGCAGCTGAACCATTAACCCGAGCTACCAATGTTCCGAAACATGTTACGCTGCTCGGTTGTTACTAGCGCAGTCTAATTCGCCGCATGGTGAGCTCGCCAAAAACTGTGCAAGTTTCGCGGAGCTAGGGGAACTCCGCAACACCCACCTTCGAAATCATAGAGCTTTGTCTGTCTGTCTTCACCCTTTCATTCCGTAGGTAGATTGGCACCGTGGGCTCTAAAAACATTGCAAGCTTATCAATTGTTTTAATGCACGACGACACTGTTTGTCCTCTATATGCGCGCGAAAACCACTATTCCACCATCTGATACGATGTCGTTCCTACGTACTAATTATTGAGAACTGGAGCAGCGAGCAGACTTATCACTAGACGGCCGCTGGCCAACGCAATGGAGCGCTTTTTACTCACAACGCCGATTGAAACGGCAACATTTGTATCGTGCTTATGGAATTCCGTAATCGGTGCACTTGACATATGTTTCACCACCTTCTACCTCTTCCGAAACATTGGGAGGGGGGCTGAACCAAACCTTTGTTGCAGTCAGACAGTCGTCACTAGCTTGCCTACTTCATCTCATCTTCAGATTTCATACAAATCGATAGATGCCATTCGATTCGTCGATTCTGTTTCCGAAAGACGGTATCCCATCTCGGGACAAACTGGGTTCACTCTCCTTCTGTACACCAAGTCTTTCTACATATACGAACTGACGGTGTGTACCCTGGATGAAGCACGCGCGTTACAACAGTCGATTGAATCTTTAATCTCTAATTGTAAGTTTAATGTTATGCTTTTCTGTCATCTTTGTTCTCGACTTATTTGATAGTTCTTCAGCACGTTGATGTCGCCTTAAACATTTGTACACTCAGATTTTGCTTCTGCTGAGGTACTTTTGTTAGTTGCATGTGTAGGACCGCCTGGGCCGTAACAACGCCTATATTTTGACAATTGCGTGTCACTTCAATCCACGTACGCAATATCATTTCCCTTTCCGCTTACATGCCTTCTTTTTCCCCGTTTTTTGTTTACCTTTCTAGTTCTACCTCACATGATTATCACACTGCGTTGGCACGTGTTTGGTCATCGTTGAATGATCCCAATAAACACATGAGTTTTCGTCCACTCTTTATTCGCTGTCGCTACATTTGGTATCCTTATGTATGTCATTTTCTGATTTTTAAACTTTTCACTGATACCATTTTCACTTTCTTTCCTTTCTCTTTACGGAACACCTTTAATCACAAGCCATTGCTTTTGGGTCTCACCCTTCGCCTCCGGATGTGCCAACGCCCCTAACTCCCTAGTTCGTTAGTATCCAACATGCTGATCTCTCTACAAACGGGAGTATTGGGCCTCTGGTATGGGTTATAACCATCTGAAAGACATATGAACTGATTATTCGGTCACCGGATCTCAACAGATGCCTGTGACTCACCTCGCCCTGCTACCTTGTGGGCTATCCTCTTGGCCAAAGTGCGGGGTGGTAGCTCCCTAAGACAACCCGCCACTTCTTCCTAAGCAACCGCGTAGTATCTCGCATACTGATGAACCATGAAACTGAACTGAAATGCTCTCCTTCGCTCTACTGTTACTTCACTTTCCCGCTACTACTACGATCGCTTTTCAATCACACGGCAACCATTTATCTACTCCCCCTGTACCATCCATCTTCCTTATTGTCCTATCATTCAACGTTGAACAGCATCGCCTTCTCCGATAAAACTGTCACCTTACCATTCTCTGTATCAATTACTAAAAACCCAACCGGGATTAGCCACTTTTAAACTCTCTCATCTCCGCCTGTGCGACCGAAAACGGTTCAAATTGGCGGTGTTCAATGTTTGGACCATATAGCAAATTGAACAACGCGTCGGTCTTGCACACCCCCTAATAACTCATGTGATAGATGTCTATTGCTTGTCTGAGACACTACTTCCGGATTCCAGCACAGTCTACCAATAGTAGTCACCAATTCACCCCTACACCCCTTTCCTTCTTCGCCTTTCTAGATACGCCGAGTCTACCGCAGCCGGGTAAGCTGATGTTGGGGTCGCTCTTTGTAACAGAGCCGCAGCCGCCCTTCTTGACTGAATTCCAATCAATCTTTGTTGCGCTATGCGGCTCCATGGCCCGTACAAAGTTAACTGCCGTAGAGAAACACGTCTGCCCTTTTTGTATTATTCGCCTGTGCTCCTGCTGATTGTGTTCCGGACACACTCAAGGACCAATTCCATCATATTCCCCATTATCTGCTGCAAAGTAATCCTAAAACCGATGTCATTATTGTTGTTGGGGAGCTCAACTCGCTTGTTGGTCGCTTACTACCAGGCGAACGCCATTTCAGAGATCATCATTGATATGATGACGTTTGCTGGGATAGTGGCGGAAGACTGCTCATTTTGCGTGCTGACCACCAACTTTACCTTTCTATCACTAATTTACGCCATCCTAAGCACCACTAAGCTACTTGGCACACTCCATCTTCCTCCCAGCGTCTTTCGCAGATTGACCAGACCGCTGCACAGTCACATTGGCGTGGTAGTATTCATGCTTTCAGATCCTACTGATCAACTTGTGTCGAATCTAGTCATACGCTTGTATTTGCATCGATTTGTTTGCGTTTCGCTGGCACGCCTAAGGTTAAACATACTCATATGAATAGTAGTAGGTTGGATGACCCCGCCGTGCGGTTGAATTCTCAACTTAACCTTCGTAGGAATCTCACTTTTTCCCTCTTCGAGACGTTAACCAACATTGTTTGCGCTTTAAACAGGTGGTTCTCTGCGGGAGTATCCAGCTGCGTTCTTGTTCGCTATATGCCTAAAAGGTGAATATCGGCAACATTCTCAGGTCTGCTTGACCGTCAGCGAGTTGTACCCGTCTGTACGAAACACGATGAACTTTGCCGATCGCTTTCTCAACGATTGCAAACAAGTTTTCGCTGTGACCGTGAGTCCTGGTGGTCTACATCAGCCACGCAAATGGAAGTCGCTGTCTCTGTTGGGAGCGACTGCTGATTATTTCATCTTATCAAATCCACCGGATGTATATCACGTACCGTCTATGGAACAATTTGCGGGTTAGATGGTACGAGAGTAACCATCTACACAAATGTCTGGATCGCTGCGTAGAGCTTTTTGCTCATCAATTTTATTATCTCAAACAACCCCAGTGACATCTCCATTGCCATTATGTGATGTCTGGCCTGTCTACACAGATCATCCCACTGAAAAGATATTTATACAGAAACCCAGACTCTGAAACGCCGCAAATCTCCTGGTTTTGGTAATCCTTCTCTGACCTTAATCAAAAATGGAGCATGGTCATTAACAAAATCCTCATTGTTCACAAATCTGTGATGAGCTTACCACCTCATGTGACGCATCTGTTGTACCGATTTACAAAAAGGCTACCCTAACGAATGCATCAACTACCGAGGAATCACCTAGCTCTCTCGTCAAAAATTTCTGTGCCCATTCTGTTTCTTAAGCTTCCAGTTATCCGGGAGAGCTTTTTCTCGGGGAACAGGCTGGCTTTCCTACAGGCCGAGCTTTCATCGACCAGATCTTCACGCTGCGACAAATTCACCAACCTCGTCACATGCATAAAGACCAACAATTGTGGTTTTGTACTTTTTACAGATCAGCTCTATGGAACTGTCTGCTGAGGAACGGTGTCTACGACAAGTTTTGTAATCCTGTAAAAACTGTACGGTCACACAGCGGGTAGTTATAGCACATGACAGTCTTCCTACGTTCGTTGTTACCAGCAGAGAGAGAGGTTGCTCTATCTCACCACTCCTGGTCAATTTTGGTCTCGTGGATGTTCTTCATCGCGCAGTTGTGTGGACCCTGAGCTGCGGCGTTGAGCTCTTCAAGGCAGAATCGTGAACCTAAATTATGCTGATAACATCACTTTGCCTACGGTCGATGCACAAGCCGCTCAGAACCTTCGAACCGCTTAGATATGGAAGCATCTACATATCTGTATTTTGCTCTACCCAAGTAGTAGCTTTGCTTCAAGATTAGGAAGCTCCTAAGCCTATGCTCACCATTGCGAGTGACAGCCTGGAGCAAGTGAATAGCTTATCTCTGGAGTTGCGACACAGCTGGTGGCGACCTTGCCAATTGTGTTTTTGCATCCATTACTCTGAGATAATAGCGGCATCGTCGCGACGTCAGTCTAAAGCTCAAGGTTGGAGCGTACTATACCCTGTGGTCTTGCTGTACGACTATGGAACCTGGCTTGGTCGTGCGTAAGATTCTACATGGCGGTCAGCCTTTGGTAACCCATGTTTGCGGACGATTGTTCGTGTATGGTGGCAGCATTATCTAAGTCATACGAAAGTACTCCGAGGGAGCGGCCCCCGCCTCCAGGGTATTATTCTCCACCGCCGTTTGCGTTCGTTGTATCATGTACTGCGTTTGCCAGCCCATCACCTTCCTCGTCGCATATACTTTGCAATGAAGCTGGACCTTATCGTGGTCCAATGGTTTGCGTGCCTCAGCGATCCATTAAGCTATGTTGGATGTTGCTTTTTGCATATTCAGAGCCGCTCATACCAGAGTGGTCTTTGATTAAAGGCCAGACAAACTAAGCTACCTCGTCCTCCAGGCTGGGGCTTAGAGTGAGGGTTGCTCCTTATTCCTTAAAACGGACTCCTTGTAGCCCACTATCAAACCCGCTGCCTCGCGGCCAGGTTTTTGAACCAAAGGCTTTGGTTGAGAACCCTTGTCGTTCTCCTGTCTAGGCCTGGGCAACCTGACAGTATCTTGCCCACGCAATACAATGAATCTTTCCTCAAACAATTTCTTAATGCTTTGGCCACCGCAGAGAATGGTAAACGGTGCTTTATCTGCTGCATAGAACAGTTTGGATAAGATACTACTGCTCAAGCCTTCCTTCTCACTTTTTCACCCTTATCGTCCCTTTCCAACTTCAATTTTCTTCCCCTTATTTTCAACCCCAATTCTCGGCCCTCCCTATCTTGCTTCAATAGGTATTTGTCTTCTAGTTTCGACTCACAGTCGCAGGGCGTCCCTCTGGTCCAATTAACAAGTTCAGGTTCAACCCAGCGGATAACGTCAGTCCATCTGTTTCTATTAAGTACCATCGATCTTCTCTAAGACTGGCGTGCTTTAATGTCCGCGCTTTGTTGCAGATTGACCAACAGGCAGCACTTGCCCGAACATTAGTGACCCCCAATCCATATCTGCTGCCTATCGGAAATTCACCTGCACTACTCGGGCTCTGTGCTCATTTTGCGATCCCCTTCAGCTGACACCTACAGTACTTTCTCATTGCGTCTATCCGGAGACGATGCAGCTACGAGTACCTGCCAAGCTGGCGTTGGTATTGCCCGGCGTTCCCGGGTGTTGTTGTTTCACTTCCTTTCTGTTTTCTCCGTTGCTTTCCCATGCTTCTGACAGCAGTTGTGCATGGGGATGTAAACCAGGGTAGGCCAGGGTCACCCGAGGAGATGCGAAAGTGTATCGCATGCTTCATGGTGCTTTATTTGGGCTATTGTACGTAGATGGTCATACCCAAACTAGATGATCGAGTGACGGTTTTTGTGTGTTATGTGATGACATCCTTTGTGCTGCATTATTTCTTTGTATACCTATTTCAATACTCGTATGGGCAGGTTCGGTGTTGTGATGTCACAGTCCATAGACAGCCCGAACAACAGCCATTCTGTTTTACTCGACAACTTAGTGAGAAGACGGTGGTTTTACTATCAAACGGCGTTCATTCGGTATACGCGCTTGGGATTGCACACTAAATGCACGCTGGTAAAAGGAGATCAGGATGCGAGTTTCGTCGCGACCGTCAATGAACGGCGGTATTCGATTCATCACGGATCTTAATGCCTTTAGTACAGATGCTCAAGCCCTAGACAAAGCATGGTCAGCGGCAAACTATTGGTACCGTCCGACTCTGTCCACTATATCTCTTTGTTCGTCTCATCTTTCCAGGAGCTCCCTTTCGTGATCACTGTTTCGTCCATTTGTATGAAACAGCTTCAACCCGTCTTGTGACACCTGTCCGAAGGGCAATCTCGAGTGCACAAACACTTTCGGATTATCGGAAAAGCAACTGCTTACATGAGTTATCTTAAGAATTCTCCTGGTCAATCATTGTCATCTGGTGCAAGTCAGATTAGCTCAAGGATAGATGTATGTGGGAACTGGTCCAGCCGCTCGATAGCAGAAATTGATCACTCTGCCACTTTGGCATCTCATCCCTCGGAAAACATACAACGAACATCCTCATCGCCCTAGTTTTGCTCCTTACTTATTTCCAATATTTAGAAACCAGCTTACGAATTTCACTCGTTTTTTTAAAGTCACCTCATCATTGTGTTAGATGTCGGGCATGCGTTCACTTCAGATTAACAAAGTCAAGGGGCACGTAACGCTACATATTAAGGCCGCTTTGTAGTCAGGCCACCTTTAGCTGCCACTTTAGATACCTGATTTTCGACGTCCATGGGGGATCCGTCCCTTTACAGTACAAATTGTTCAGAAGTATTGCGCCAACCGCACCACAGGCAGACATGCGAATTGTGATCTGACAAAGCATTTTCGTGCCAGCTTGTTGGACACAAAGTAAGGGTCCCAAGAATGAAATCCGAACACTGAATATTGAAATTAGATAGAGAGAGAGAGAAGATACGAATCTTTGTTGCTCCGTCGTAATTCGCTCGGGTACCTGCACGAAATCATGTAGCTGATCCTGCGTGGTGGCAGCAGGTTACAGTTGCACCACATCTTATCCGGGCGCTCACTATAGCTGTAGTCCGCAAAGTGGGCGTCGAGAAATCTCTTAAATTCCGACACCGATTTCGCCTCGACTATTGTCTCCGGGAATTTGTTCCAATATTTCACCACTCGACGGTCGAAGCATAGTGGGTAATTGATTCGCTTCGAATCCGGTACCACTAGTTTGTACCGGTGTCCGCGTGTGCTGCTTGGTGCGCGAACGTCCAGCAGGGGCTTCAACATAGGGAAGTGGTCCAAGTGCAATCTGCGGTGCGTCATTATGTGGTCAACTCGAAGCCGACGATATGACAGGGTATAAAGCCTTAGTCTCCTACGTCGGTCCTCGTACGACATACCCCGTAAACTTGGGATGAGCCGGGTAGCTACATGCTGGACCCGTTACAGTCACTGCACTTCACTGTGATCGGACAATAGGCTGGTGAGCCGTACTCAAGCACCGGTCTTATGATGGAAGAGAAGAGACGCGTGACAATCATTTCAGACCAAGTGCAGAAGCTGCGTCTAAGTGCCCAAAGTAGGCGTAGTCCGTTTTCGTACAACTTGTTTGTTTTTGACGGACTTCAGATCACAGCTTGATAGTACACATAGATCCTTTACGGAGCTTGTGAGATACTGCGGTTGGCCGGCTATGGTGTACATACACCCATTACCATCCTTCCTCAGAATCACAAATGACCACTTGATCGGCAGATCAACTCCTGTAGACCACAGAGGCAGGCAGTCTAGGTTGGAGGAATCAATAGCTACACATCTTTAGGTCGTCTGCAAACTGCGGAGGGCGACCAAAGAAGCTGAGGTATTTCCTTGATGTGGGTCGGGAACAAAATGGGCCCCGGTACAGTACCTGGGGTACGCTGCTAGTGGACGGGTACCATTCCGTTAGGTAGTCATCCACCTGTACCCGCCATTTTTTCAAATAAGGAAGTCACTGATCCACCGGTGTAGTGCGCCGCCGACACCACATCCTCAACTTGTGGAGCAGGACCTCATGGTTCTCTTTATTGGAAGCTTTACTGAAATCACCGTAAATAACATCCACTGACTTCCCCCCGTTCAACGCCTGTAACCATCCGTGCTGCATCAATAACTGGTTGGTGATACAGGAGCGGCCCCTCATAAAACCGTGTTGTGTGAGCGTTAGGAGCTCTTTCGATTCTAATAGCTATAGAAAACCTTTTTTCATAATCTTCTCGAGCACTTTCGCCAAAATAGTGGTCAGACAAATCGGTTGATACTTGTCCACTTTAGTCGCGTCACCGCCCTTCGGGATCGGCTTCATTACTGAGCATTTCAAGTCGCTCGGCAATGCAACTTCAGACAATTATCTGTTGAACAAATCAGTCACAGCGGGCGAGATGATGGCCAATAGGGACTTCAGAATTAGCGGATGGAAGCCGTCGGGTCCAGCGAGTAGACTGTGGACATCTTCCACATTGCAATCCTACCACTCAATTCCATAGGAGCTTCACACCTCGAGTTCGTCATATGCGCATCTCCACGTGTAACTACAGAAGCGAAGTGCGCCGCTATTGCGGACGAACGTAAAGCGCTGGAAGTCAGAGCTTGCTCATCCGTGCCCTCTAACACCGCTGTCACCTGCGCGCTTCCGGCGTCGTTTCATCTACTCAAAAATCTTTGTGGCCGACTTCGCTGAAGTTGCCAGCTCTACGAACTGTCGACGCTAACGCGTTGTTGCATACATTCCGCTGCCTCTTGTACGCCTCATAATCGTCGATACAGCCAGACAAAAAGAATTTATCCCATCATACCTGTCGCCGTGTAGCTCATTGGCCATACTCTTTGTCGAACCAATGTGGCTTCACTGGTCCAGCTTTCCTATATTTGAGGGGTACGAGAAGAGCGCACAACAATTGTACATCTTCTTTTGTAACAGACCAACTGGTTTCGTTTGATGAATCCTGCGGTAACGACCAGTCCACTTCACTGGCGGTTCGATTGAGACCTTCCAAGTCCGTCTTCCAGTAATTGTAGGGTGGCTCCAGCGGTCACGATTAGGGCAGCGACAGCTCTAGGTTGGCTAGGACCATCGAGTGATCGCTAGCTGCCAGAGGCTCCAGGACCTGACTATCATATACACGTTGCAACTAGTTACTACTAGGTCTAAGCACGGTAGAGCGGAATGCGGTGTAACGCGCGTCGGTTGGCACACTTGTGCTGCCCCAGTCTCAAATTTCATCGCAATTGTCTCCTCGATTCCGCAGTGTCCGGGGCCTCAGGCCACAATATTCGATGAAGTTAAAATCGTTCATAAGCAGGAAGCGCGGCCGACACATGTCGTTTCTTACATGTGGCAACCAATCCAAACATCGACTTCGCGGTTCACCATAAGCTGCACCCACAAACAATTCACGGTGTCTCAGTCGGATCGGGTGCCATAGCTGCTTGCACTGGCCATCTTCGCTGCGTTAGGTGTGTACCAGTCTCCCGCGAAGATCGAATGTATAAAAACACGTCACCACACTCGTTTGATAATCTGTCGCACCGGAAGCACGAGTAGCTACTGATCTGGAATTCTTGGGTAGTACCCTCAGAATTTAATCAGGTTTCCGCCAGTCCCAGTATGTCCGGACGACGTGAGGCAACGAAGTGATATAGATCATCACATTTGTTCATTAAACTGCAAACATTTGTGAACACTACGCGCAGGCCGCGGTTGCAACCGCCGGGCGAGCATGAAACCTCGTTGACCTGTTGATCCGGGTTAGGCAGACCCGGGAAACCACCCGAAAATTTACAATGCGTAGGTTCCTTTCCCCATCATCGGTACGCCGCTTCAACTCAGTGCTAGTGGATTTCAGATTCTCGGTCTGACGGATCCAAATCTGGACCAAAATAGATCTTCAACCCGTTTAACCTATCCAGGCGGGTTAGTACCAGCCTCATACTCGCGTCATCTGCATAGCTGCCTCGTAGAGGCCGAATCTTACCCTCCTCTTTTTCCCCAAAACGTAGTAGTAGTAGTAGCAGTAGTAGTAGTAGTAGTAGTAGTTAGTAGTAGTAGTAATATTTCAGCAAGCCAGCCGTACTCTACCCTAACTTTTCACAGACGACGTGCTTGGTCTCGCACACATTCCCGCAGTCATTGCAGTCTCTCATGCACACCAAACCTACTATCCCCTTTTGGCGACAGAATTCTTATGTCAAAGACTGGATGCGTTCTCCAAGGCAGTTCTCCGTTTAGTATCATGCTTTCTGGTTCACAATATCTAGTCAACGGCTGGACGTGGACACCTTCAACTGAACGTCTTTGTGTAGTAGTCAGTTGGTAGTGTTCGTTGACCTCGGCAGTTTAGCTGCAAACGTCTCACCGCCATCCGAGGCGATATCACCAGTGCGCTTTTGTCTATCGGAACGGAGCGGCATGATGCGAAGTGTTAGTGAGTGCACCGGGTAGTTGCATGCGTAGTTCAGCGAACACTCCGATCACCAAGTAAACCTTATTTTACGAACTTGCTGTTTAAGAAACATGATCCAAGGCACACGGCGGATGCTCCGAAAACCAACTTCTAACCGCTGTATCAAGCACTGCTCGCGGAGTTCACTAGTCTAGTGATCATGATGATAGCTGCCAAGCACTGCTCGCGGAGTTCTACTCCCAGCTCCACTCTCTTTACTTGATGAGTCTAAACAAAGACAGAATCGTGGGTTGTGGTGTGCAGGGATGGGAGAGATCCACACCGAAACCCTCCACTTCGGTTACGGTCCCAGTGACCGTGTTGTCAGAGGGTGACTTCCAAATCAACCAACACCACGAGTGCGATTGCACGTCGCAATCCAAGACACACGGTGGGTGCTTCAAAACCTGAGACTCTACTTCTAACTGCTGTGTCAAAAACTGCTCGTGGAGGTCAATGGCATAGTGATCATGGCGATAGCCGCCAAGCACTATGCGCCGAGTTCCACTCCCAGCTCCGCTATTTCTACCTGATGAGTCTAAACAAAGATGAAACCGTCGGTCGTGGAATGCCGGGATGGGAGAGAGCCACAACGAAACATGACCTGTCTCCGCAGTGCCTCTGCCAGTACTTTTTTGCCTAATTCTCCTCTCCTTTTCTTTCTAGTTGTTATCTTTCCAGATTGAAACTCAGTGCCTTCCTCTGTCTTCCTCTATCACTGACATTTAGGCCATTACGACGGGCTACATAAGCCACCATAATAATTTTCTCGATGAAGTGGTACCACGTGGTGCAAATCATTCCAGATCATCTCCCAGTAGACCCATTAGTCTCATCGCTTTGTTCTTGTCGATGAACAGGCCATACCCACCCGCTTTCTCGACTTCATTATAGTTTAAGTATACTGGGACCTCTGAACACTTGTACAATCCATTAATGTTTTGACGAATGTCTGGCTGTTTGATATTTCTATGGTACTCTAAGTTCTTCGTGTCTAGTGATGATGGAACTATGGTTCATTATGTTTACGTTTACGATAACGCTTTATGCAAATGCACAGAAGGCTACTAGAATAAGTAATCGCAGGCATAATTCCGATTTTCGCAGTCATCTCATTGTTTTTACTTTTACTTATTGCCTGTCGAAATCAATGATTTTCATCAATACTTCCTATCTTTTATATGGTCCTACTGTAGAAAGTCTACTCCTTGCCGGTAGTGGGAAAATGTAATCAGTTTCAGTGACTGTTCTGTGGCGAGTGCTTGTCGCGTTAACGGTAACATTCGCTTTGCTGTGTCGCAATCATGCTTTCCAGAATATCAGCGCAAACGGTGGCACTACATTACCTCTGGCTTACCGACCGACAGGCTACTCGGAACTCATGTTGACAATATTGAGTCAGCAGCGTATAACATATTTCAAGATTGTCAGTCTGTCTAGAGCACATCTCGATTCATAGTCTGCCTCATCGCACACGCCGTGGCGCTCACATTTCTGGCCTCGTCTGAGCCGGGAACTGTAAGACAGTATATTCTCCACCTGATTTTGAAATGCACAGCATTGTCAGATTGTATTCGTACATCCACCATCGCTAATAAACGACACTGACGAGTTATATGCTAATCGAAATCACCTCAGATATGAAATCAACAATATCTTATAAGCCACTTCTGCGCCCGGCTTGGGATGTTTAAACGGTGTACGATTTTCTGAGTGCCTAACTTTTTGGCACGGAGGAGTGTCCACAGCACTTCGCATCCGCGAGTTGCAGGATTGTTCGTGAACGTCACTGGCAGGTGGGCGTTTGTGAGGTATCAGGGCCTGGTTTTCCTAACCTCACGAGTGCCATTCCGGCTCATTCGAAGCATGTGCCAAAGGAATTTTACTTTGGGTGAGCCAGTAACCGATCGAGGTAAACAAAGCTGTGGAAATACAGATGAATCCCACTTTTCTGGGTTGTCATGGGATGAAATCCCCCTGTTGACTTAGGTCTCGCGCTTCACAATCTATTATTTCGTGTTTAATTGTAATCTGCGTTCTTTATCTATAGGCTACGTCACAAAAGGGGATGACCCTCGGAACAAAACTGACCATCGAGTAACATTGGACTGACATGGTACGCCGTTTGTAGCTTTTTTGTTGTCCCAATAACTGATTGGTTAGCAGTATAACTAATACCTTTTTTGGCGTCCTAGTTAGCGTGGGTTCCACCGATTTAACTTTCTCGTGACTCAATAAACTGCCACATTATGGGCTCCTCCTTAGCCTGTGGACGATGTTGATGACAGTACTACTAAGTTAACCATCTTAAAACTGGAAAATAGTCGACAAATGTCATTCCGGGGGCAATTTCTCCGTGCACCCAATAGACCACAACCACACAAGTGGAGCTCGGCCCTGATCGGCAAATCCCACCTCAGTAGCCCCTTGTTCATTACGTGCACCCCATATTTCCCGTTTCTTGCCTGTTCTTCCCCACTGCTAGGACGATTGCAAGCTGTCCGTGTCTTAAGATAACCCGAAGTTATTCCCCTCTCCCAAACCGCACGTGCTTACATTTTTAGCCGCTACGCTCATACATACAGCTAGTCTAACGGCAGAAGGCCGATGACCGCGTTCATTTACCCACCGTGGTTGGATTCTGGTCAACACCACTCATTTAAGATTGCTGACCCCAACACACAATAGCCACCAATTGTTTAGCGAAATCCACAAAATGCTACTGCGCGTGTAGAGACACGAATTTCTCTTTCACCTTAGTGGTGAGGACATATGGAACTCTCGGCAGACGAGTGGTTTAGTTTAGGGCTCAGCTGAGTACAGGCGTAACCTGGTAAAGACACACCGATATGAGACTGTTTTGGTCATCGAGCGAGATGAGTACAGATAGCCACGACGTGTTTCCGGCGTTCGTTAGCTGTCAGCTAACTTCGCGCTGAGTGCTGAAGATCATGGCCAACCGTAAGCGTTGGAGCGATCGATGGTGATCTGTGTATCTCGCTGGCTACGCAGCGAAGTCGGTGTAGGCGACATAAAACGCGCAACGGAAACTGTGGCGTGAATGTGCGCACGTGATGGTAACTCAGCGAATAGGGTGTTGGATTATCTAAGGACAAGGTTAGGCATCGCAAGTCATGTGAATGTCAGTAAATCACTGCCTCAGGTAATGGAGCAGAAGCAGACACTGCAGTCTGGAACACGTCACGTGCCTGTTACTCAGCGCGCGCTGATTATTCGGCTGTAAGATGAATGCGGTTTAAACGCCACATCAACTTCACGAAAACACAATGCAATGAACGCAGGAATGCGTCCCGTCACCGCCCGGTACGTGTTTAAACTAGTGGAGAAGTTCGAGTAAACTGGGTGTGTGTGACATAGAGAGAACCGGACCGCCTCGCAACACCACGGACGACTGTTCAGCTTGAGCTGTAGTCAGTGAAGTATCAAAAAGTCCCGATCTCAGTGTTAGTCGGATCGCGCAGCACTGTGACACGACCCGATATGCGGTACACCGGATAGTACAGGAACGAAAATTTTGAAGATTTCGTGCACTTCAAGTGCAGGTTTTGAACCCATACGATCCGGCGAAGCGGCATAAATTTTGCCGCTGGTTTCTGGATCACGGGGATATTCGTTCTGTTATCTATAACGATGAAGCATTGTTTCCTCTGCATGGAACCATGAAACATTACTGTTGGGCTACCAGCAATCCACGAAAATTTACCGCATTACATATGCACCCCAGTGTGAAACTGATGGTTTAGGCTGCATTAACAAGCCAAAAAATCTTGGGCCCATATTTCTTTTCCAGGAATATGACCGGTAGGTTGTTGTTTTAAAGTGCTAAAGCCATATCTTTTCCTAGCATCGTCGTACTTGGAAATGTTGCAGACATTTGTGCTTCCCCAGTTAGAGGCCGAAGGGGTATGCAGTACCATTTGGTGGCAGCAGGATGGTGCACCTGCACATTCTGCTAAAACGGTGCGTGCTTACCTCACCAACAAATTTGGCCACTATTGGATCAGGCGTGGTAGACCAATGGAGTGGCCTGCTCGCTCACCAGATTTGAACCCCATGGACTTTTTTTCTATGGGGCTATCTGAAGCGGCGAGTGTATAAAATAAGACCGAGTACATTGGAGCAATTGAAAGAAAATATTATGAACGAATGTCGCGCGATCACGAGGGATACATTGGAGAAAGTGCTCGCCAATGGCATCAAGCAGCGGACATTTTGAACATATCCCTCACTAGCATAGATGATCGTTCCAATACATTTCTGTTAATATACTTATCCTCTTTCATAAATGTGTTAACGACTAAATTGACCCGCTGGCAAATGGTGCTAATGATGCGTCCGGTCGGATAGAATTCTTAACGTCCAGGTTGTCGTGGAGCACATAAACAGCGTAGGCATCGAAACGTTCGATGGCTACTTATGGCGGAATCATTGAGTCGCTATGAGCTGAAGTTCATCCAGCCTTAATGAAAAGCCGACTGTGTTGTTGACCCAGTTTCAGGTTATTGCCTGTGAAGTTGGTGTTCGGGATGAGTTGCAGTAGGTGGCGACATGTGTAAGTGGGGTCGTTCAGTATCTGGTAGACTAATAGGAGGTCTCCACGTAGCCACCTGTAGCGTCTACTGAACACTCCGAGTGTTTTAGTCCCTGCCGATACGAAAGATTGTACAATCTCTTGATACATTTTCTTGCTCGACCATGGTGAGTTTCGAGCGCTGCAATGTCACGGTTTGGCCAAGCGTGTCAAGTCTGGATTGCATATTCGACGTGGGAACGCACGCAGGCATGAGCATCATAGAGAAAATGAATGAATCCAGACTTTCGAATGTCATCCGCAAGCTAACAACGTGCTGGTCCCCACTTTTCAGACGGATTCCGACTGTCTGGAATAACCGAAGTCGTCCTGCACCAGTACACCGAGGTCAAGTTCCTGAGGGCTTGTCTGCAGTGCATATGCACCAATTTTTTAGAGATAGGCGTGCCTTTGGCTTATGTCGACTGGGTGTCACTTGATCACATTGAATGGCAGTGAATTCCTCACCGGTCAATGCCAGGTTCCATCTAGGTTGCACATGAAGGATCTTGTGGTCGTCCATTCTCTTGATCCCCGGCCAACTTTTAACGTCATCCGGAAAAGTAAAATTTTTGAGGTGATGGCTAATCGCAAGATCGTCGCACTCCACTCGATTAGAGTTGCGCAGAGATGTTCGGTCTCTAACCTAGAACTGCTGTTCACGGAGAAAATTACCAACCCATCTTAATAATGCATCGCCGACGTTTTCCAAGTAACTCATCATTACATCAGCGATGATCGCATCCATGTCTTTGGGAAGAGTAGAGCGAAGTGTTATCGGACGGACTTCTCTGAAAGAATCCGGCAAGTGGCTGGGCTAGGTGAATGGCTGCTGGCTGCAGTGCTTTAGGGTGAAGGTTATCCACTCCCGAAAAGCTGTGTGTACGCCAGGATAGTAGCTTTTTCAGAGCCATTTTTGCTATGAATTTGATACTGGATAACACTGATGGTGTGAGGAGAGAAGCAAGTATAAGGTCTGAGGCTGGTACTCCTTGGAAAGTAGGCCAGTACTGGGCAGTGAGGCGTTGTCCGCCTATTTTGTTGTGTGTGTCTACCCACCAATCGTACTGAGTGGTGCGCTTCCACGCTGCAACTTTCGAATTGCATTCGTGTGTCTGTAAATAAGGCTGTGCTTCGTACGGAATTCATTCGCTAGCTCCAGTCGGTGTGGTAACTTGTTTTCACGAACCAACTATAGATATTAATTGCACATAGCTACGTACGCTGTCTCATTCTCTGCGTCAGGATTGTTTATGTGAAGGCGCCATGTGTTCCCCCCAAGGACATAAATCTTCATGTCTGGCTTCTCATGAATAATGTTGATTTCCTGGGATGGTAGATGATTTTTGTTCGGAATGCAGGCAGAACCAGATAATGGTAAATACATTGCCTTTTTTCGTTCTCTGCCTCGGGGTATTCGTCATAGCGAATGAAATCAAACCGTGCAATTCTGTGATCGTAGCCTTTTGTTGTGGGTTTTAACAAGCCAGTTGGACATTCATGATTGAGTGCACCCTAGCGATAGTCTGGGAAAGATGGTTGACAACCACTTCACTAGTTACCGAAGCGTCGGAGCACAGATCTTCCACCATCCCATGAAATCAACATTATTCATGAGAAGCCAGACATGAAAATTTATGTCCTTGGGGGGGAACACATGGCGCCTTCACATAAACAATCCTGACGCAGAGAATGAGACAGCGTACGTAGCTATGTGCAATTAATATCTATAGTTGGTTCGTGAAAACAAGTTACCACACCGACTGGAGCTAGCGAATGAATTCCGTACGAAGCACAGCCTTATTTACAGACACACGAATGCAATTCGAAAGTTGCAGCGTGGAAGCGCACCACTCAGTACGATTGGTGGGTAGACACACACAACAAAATAGGCGGACAACGCCTCACTGCCCAGTACTGGCCTACTTTCCAAGGAGTACCAGCCTCAGACCTTATACTTGCTTCTCTCCTCACACCATCAGTGTTATCCAGTATCAAATTCATAGCAAAAATGGCTCTGAAAAAGCTACTATCCTGGCGTACACACAGCTTTTCGGGAGTGGATAACCTTCACCCTAAAGCACTGCAGCCAGCAGCCATTCACCTAGCCCAGCCACTTGCCGGATTCTTTCAGAGAAGTCCGTCCGATAACACTTCGCTCTACTCTTCCCAAAGACATGGATGCGATCATCGCTGATGTAATGATGAGTTACTTGGAAAACGTCGGCGATGCATTATTAGGATGGGTTGGTAATTTTCTCCGTGAACAGCAGTTCTAGGTTAGAGACCGAACATCTCTGCGCAACTCTAATCGAGTGGAGTGCGACGATCTTGCGATAGCCATCACCTCAAAAATTTTACTTTTCCGGATGACGTTAAAAGTTGGCCGGGGATCAAGAGAATGGACGACCACAAGATCCTTCATGTGCAACCTAGATGGAACCTGGCATTGACCGGTGAGGAATTCACTGCCATTCAATGTGATCAAGTGACACCCAGTCGACATAAGCCAAAGGCACGCCTATCTCTAAAAAATTGGTGCATATGCACTGCAGACAAGCCCTCAGGAACTTGACCTCGGTGTACTGGTGCAGGACGACTTCGGTTATTCCAGACAGTCGGAATCCGTCTGAAAAGTGGGGACCAGCACGTTGTTAGCTTGCGGATGACATTCGAAAGTCTGGATTCATTCATTTTCTCTATGATGCTCATGCCTGCGTGCGTTCCCACGTCGAATATGCAATCCAGACTTGACACGCTTGGCCAAACCGTGACATTGCAGCGCTCGAAACTCACCATGGTCGAGCAAGAAAATGTATCAAGAGATTGTACAATCTTTCGTATCGGCAGGGACTAAAACACTCGGAGTGTTCAGTAGACGCTACAGGTGGCTACGTGGAGACCTCCTATTAGTCTACCAGATACTGAACGACCCCACTTACACATGTCGCCACCTACTGCAACTCATCCCGAACACCAACTTCACAGGCAATAACCTGAAACTGGGTCAACAACACAGTCGGCTTTTCATTAAGGCTGGATGAACTTCAGCTCATAGCGACTCAATGATTCCGCCATAAGTAGCCATCGAACGTTTCGGTGCCTACGCTGTTTATGTGCTCCACGACAACCTGGACGTTAAGAATTCTATCCGACCGGACGCATCATTAGCACCATTTGCCAGCGGGTCAATTTAGTCGTTAACACATTTATGAAAGAGGATAAGTATATTAACAGAAATGTATTGGAACGATCATCTATGCTAGTGAGGGATATGTTCAAAATGTCCGCTGCTTGATGCCATTGGCGAGCACTTTCTTCAATGTATCCCTCGTGATCGCGCGACATTCGTTCATAATATTTTCTTTCAATTGCTCCAATGTACTCGGTCTTATTTTATACACTCGCCGCTTCAGATAGCCCCATAGAAAAAAAGTCCATGGGGTTCAAATCTGGTGAGCGAGCAGGCCACTCCATTGGTCTACCACGCCTGATCCAATAGTGGCCAAATTTGTTGGTGAGGTAAGCACGCACCGTTTTAGCAGAATGTGCAGGTGCACCATCCTGCTGCCACCAAATGGTACTGCATACCCCTTCGGCCTCTAACTGGGGAAGCACAAATGTCTGCAACATTTCCAAGTACGACGATGCTGGGAAAAGATATGGCTTTAGCACTTTAAAACAACAACCTACCGGTCATATTCCTGGAAAAGAAATATGGGCCCAAGATTTTTTGGCTTGTTAATGCAGCCTAAACCATCAGTTTCACACTGGGGTGCATATGTAATGCGGTAAATTTTCGTGGATTGCTGGTAGCCCAACAGTAATGTTTCATGGTTCCATGCAGAGGAAACAATGCTTCATCGTTATAGATAACAGAACGAATATCCCCGTGATCCAGAAACCAGCGGCAAAATTTATGCCGCTTCGCCGGATCGTATGGGTTCAAAACCTGCACTTGAAGTGCACGAAATCTTCAAAATTTTCGTTCCTGTACTATCCGGTGTACCGCATATCGGGTCGTGTCACAGTGCTGCGCGATCCGACTAACACTGAGATCGGGACTTTTTGATACTTCACTGACTACAGCTCAAGCTGAACAGTCGTCCGTGGTGATGCGAGGCGGTCCGGTTCTCTCTATGTCACACACACCCAGTTTACTCGAACTTCTCCACTAGTTTACACACGTACCGGGCGGTGACGGGACGCATTCCTGCGTTCATTGCATTGTGTTTTCGTGAAGTTGATGTGGCGTTTAAACCGCATTCATCTTACAGCCGAATAATCAGCGCGCGCTGAGTAACAGGCACGTGACGTGTTCCAGACTGCAGTGTCTGCTTCTGCTCCATTACCTGAGGCAGTGATTTACTGACATTCACATGACTTGCGATGCCTAACCTTGTCCTTAGATAATCCAACACCCTATTCGCTGAGTTACCATCACGTGCGCACATTCACGCCACAGTTTCCGTTGCGCGTTTTATGTCGCCTACACCGACTTCGCTGCGTAGCCAGCGAGATACACAGATCACCATCGATCGCTCCAACGCTTACGGTTGGCCATGATCTTCAGCACTCAGCGCGAAGTTAGCTGACAGCTAACGAACGCCGGAAACACGTCGTGGCTATCTGTACTCATCTCGCTCGATGACCAAAACAGTCTCATATCGGTGTGTCTTTACCAGGTTACGCCTGTACTCAGCTGAGTCCTAAACTAAACCACTCGTCTGCCGAGAGTTCCATATGTCCTCACCACTAAGGTGAAAGAGAAATTCGTGTCTCTACACGCGCAGTAGCATTTCGTGAATTTGGCTGAATATTAGATGTCGTGGACAACAACCGTGGTTCCTCACTCGTTTACACATGCATTCCCTGGACCTCATTTTATCTGTGTTGGTTTTGACGTTGTCAGGCGCTTTCTCTGCTATCGTTTTCTATGTGTCCATTTCATTATACACTACCTCACTGTGATTGAGGGTTTTTTTTGCTTGCACCTTGTTGCTGACCTCACAGCTTGCTTTTCTCATTTGCGCTGCTTATTCGCGTTCAACTCTTGTGGCATCGGTTTGCTGCCCATTTCCTTTGTCTGTGACGCAGACATCGGGACCCAGAACAATTGGGTTTTTTCCGATTTATGTAATTATATGTGCTTCGTTAGTATCGTAGTTGTTGCGATCCAACTTTGTTTTGTTTTCGGAATCACTGGCTCCATGTTACTCAACATTCAATCGGTGGAGGTTACACAGACCAACAACGATAAAGCAGCATCGTTAGATCCCCGCACCTTGCTTCGTTGTGAAACTCTAGTCTATTTTACGTCTTTTCAACATTCTAAACTTACCCGTCAACATTTCGCGTGCATTCTGGTATTTTTGCGGCAGTGGAGCCGCAGCAGATCGATTCAAGTGTTCTTTGCAACACCCTACCCAACCCTCAAAGTTATTAAGCTGAAAATGTGTTCTGTGTTGCCTGAAACTGGCCGGTCGTACGGATGGTTGTGACCGGAGTGGCGCAGGCAGATAGAAAGCCCACCAGGCGCCACCGACCTTGCGCGAAGGAAGTGCATAATGGTTACCGATAGTGGGGACAGTCACCAAACAGCACATGCACTCCAACGGGCACGACAGGAACAGTCACGCAGTAAAAAGCCATCACAACTGAATAGTGCTTAAATGCCTGTGGTGTAAATGATTCTACATTTCATGAACAAAAGATCTTGTTGGTTTCCCTGACTATGCTTGAATCAGAATGCTACACCAAGTGTGCTGTTTGTCGATTCCTCATATATATTCCCTGTGTTTACCAGTGGCTGTTCCTGTAGTGAGAAAGGACCATTATGTACAATTTTGCCCATGAGACTATATGAGTAAGTTAAGGATCCGGTAATATCTGTGTTGGTCGGTTTCTTTTGGTGCTTGGTTTTCGCGTGCATTTTTTGTTTCCACTGACCATATATTTTTCGGCCTATGTTGGAAGAACCCTAGAAGAAAATATGATCCTTATCAAGCTATCGTCCATGAGACTTCAAGTTTAATGCGGAATGTTGTTGCGTTTGTACAGAACTTTATAGTGGCTGTTAGACCATTCCACAGAACGGCGTATTTGCTGAGAACGAATTTAAGATGAGTACCTGCCCTTGCCCTTCATATAAGTGTTGGGCATCTCTTAACGTGTACTTTCCGGGGAACCGTATGTAGCTATTTTGATGTGAATATATCGGAGCAGGCTTTCTGCTGTATCAGATTGTGTATGAGTACCGAGTTGTGTTTCCGTAGTCGCAACTAGAGAGGATTGGGATAAATCTGCTGGCGGTGTTCCTGATAGGTTGTAGTAACCTTTCTCTCACTCATGCGCATGTTCCCACAAATCTTGTTGCAGTATTCCAGGGTGGGAAGGGTAAGGGTTTTAAAAGGGTCTAGTTTGACAGGGACTGCATACATTTTATGGCATACGTTAGCCGGACCTCATTGGTTAATATTCTACCTGTTCGGAAAGTGGAACTTGAAAAAATAAGTCAAGCTTCGAAGCCACCATCCACTGACCTAATATAAAGGCATGGGGCTATTCACAAGTCAATTTGGCCGGGTTGATAAGTATCCCCTTCCCCGAATGTGATCTTCCGGACCTCCCACATTCTTGCCTAATTTCCTTTTCCTGGGTAATTCTTTCACTCTCTCTTGTAGTTACTTCATTCCTCTGTCTTCAACCGATTCCATTCAACGGCGCTAACTTACTTGTCCATGCTTCTTCGTTGAAATTCAGTTATCTGTTTGTTTCTCCGGTTAAATATTATTTTTATGGTTAAATGAATCAAAGCAACTTGTTTCACCCCCTCCTATGTGCACGACTCATAGTTGACTAATCCAAACGCTGTAAACCAAAGGAAATGTTCAAGAAATATTTTATGAATGGTTTATTTCAGCGAGTAAGGACTCGATTTCAGTTATACCGTTTTCACTTTATTATCCGAGTTGTGACAGATGTCTTTATGCTGAGGCTTATGTACTCTGTTCCATAAAACGAAGAACACCGCTCGTACAAAATGAGGTGGTTTTTGCTGACGATTTCACTCACACCAAGTCATTATGAGTGCCAACGGAGACTAGTTTACAGCAGATTTGTAAGACGAAGAGCAATCTCCTAACTTGTCTTCTTTTTGGCATACAATGCTTTTACGTCCGATTTTTATCTCTTTGTCTCTGCATATCTCAAACGCACCGTTATTGATTGTTTAAAACTGTCCTTGACCTCCTTTTGTCGTTTGGGTCTCGTAGACTTATTTTTCATTTGATGATCTATCTACAATGGAAATCATTCCATTTGTTGTGCTCTCTACAATTTTCACTTGAGCCTGATGGTACTGTTGTCACGTACCGTATCTCCTTTACCTTCCAGGCGATGTCACGCTTCTGTATCCCTTCTTCTATGAGCCGCCCTTTTCTCGTTCGGTGCCGAAATTTATCCTTGACGAAGGCCACCTGGAACTGCTGAAATCGCCGCAGACAAATGGATGGCGAGTTTCCTCGGTCAATCGTTCCTACGAAGTAAGAGAAAGCGTGCTCTCATTTCTTTTCCTATCATCCTACACTTCAATAGCACGTACTTTGCTGAGTTGGTCGGAGTACACTATTAGACCGGATCCACCACCAGTTAGGTGCTAGTGATCAGGTACTAATGCTATGAGACAAGTTAATTTGCTTCCCCATCGCACAATACATAGACATGTGATCGATGGATAGTTAGAAACACTGAGTATCGATAGTGCCAGGGTACCTGTTTGTCTGGTCCTATTCCATCTGATTCTTAAATGGTCACTGAAAGTTACCTTTCCTTTTGCGCTAGCATCATGCATCGTTCCATCGTTTCCCTACTCTGTCAACACTACTGATTTATAAAATGCGAGTCACTGAGCCTGGTATGCGGGAAGGGGGCATGTGTACGAATCAAAGGATGGGTCTGACGCATGGCCTGGAAAGTACCGAGAGCTTATAAACAACACTCCTTGCGACAACGCCAAATTGAAAAATGCGATGAAGTAGTCGGATAGATAGGTTGGAAACAATCTGCGCGAGTTGTATTAGAAATCTTGAAAACGGTGTTCGCATGTGTTGTGTATTGTGAGATGCGTTTGGGGGAGAACACAATCGCGTGCGAAGCCATGGATTCGGCTCTGTCCTTTGCTGACATTCCGATTGAATAGCCGGACAAGCGTTACAGATGGTGTTTCCTAAATGCGCGCAAGTGCATTGTTGAAAGGTATTAGTCAGGGCTGAATTGTGGGATTAGATCCCAACATATCGGACACAACATAGAGGTTCAAAGTACCTCAGTTATTATGCCGCAATACATAAGCAAATATAAAAACATGCAATAGAGACACACCAGTTGAGTAACCACTAATGGATGGACATCGTTCCAGAGAGCTACCAGCCGGTTATAGTGCCGCCAAAAGGACTATATTGTGCCTAGGAAAGAAGGTCGTAGTTGGAGACGGAAAAACAAAGAAATTGGTAGCAGTTGAACTGTTCGCTGAGCTTAGCAATTTTGTTTCAAACGTCTCGTCACCAATCGAGCTGACATCATTAGTGCATTGTTGAGTAGCGTGTAGTAAGTAGCGTAGTTTAACAACGCCTCGATGAGGTCGACTCCCAACCATGTCAGCAAGTGTATCCAGTCAAACGTGTTCATCATCTTTGGAACTCCAACCAGGGAGCCGAGTGGCTCCTACTGAGGCCAGCTTCGAACTAAGAGTCTTCATTCCTCTTGTCCAAGTCATCGCTTGGCCTCTCTTCCACTCACACCCCGACGTGCAAGCAACGCACGTCGCGGCAGTCGGTGTTCTGGCATGCGCAACACGTGACCCAGCCATCGGAGCCCGGTGCTTGAGATAGCGGTACTGTAGTGCATAAGATATGGATGAATCTTCTTGGGCTAATCCCTGCAGCATCTGTTTCGAAGTTGATTTTTTTTACGCCTTTACTATGATCGACGCCGCATTGTCGTTTATACTTATTTATATATAAAGTAGCCATATTCTAGCGTCGTGCACAACCATCAACGACCATGAAGCGACAAGTACTCAGCCTAGTCAAGTTAAGAGCGTTTTACGCACACATGACGGGTTACTTTTCAGCTGTAACACATGCCACGGACAAAAGTGACTTATCAAATGCCATACATGTTCTATACCTCTGATTAGGAAGTTGAGAGAGATTTTGCCGGAATTAACACTAATTACCACTGCACCGAGATAGAACTTTCACTGATCCGCATATTACTTTGTGCTCCTTACTCAAGTGATCAGGAACGATCACTGGAGAGGACTAAGTTCAATAGGGTAACACACGCAGTGATAAGACGTAGGATCAGAATACGGGTGCTTCAGAATAACCTGAAACGCGTAACATAGAACGAAAGTCTTCTGGCTTTAGTGAAAATCTCATTCACCTGCAGTGACCGCGTAAGACTGCTTAGTATCGCTTCCAGATATTTCACTGAAGTGGAAGTGTATCATCGATACCAAATTGTGGGCACTACATGAAAAATTGCTAATGGCGATCTCCTCTAAACATTGAAAAAGAACATCTTCGCCTTTTGATGTGTGCAATAATAGGCAACGGGGTTTGAACCAAGCCGTGTCCGGGAGGGTTTTACTCTGGCCGTTGAGCGTTGTTGCATAATGGACATCCAGAACTACGTTATCCTTTTGCTCTTCAGCAAGGCGGCTTCTTCATAGACGAGGATTGAGATAACAACTGGAGATTAGGAATTGGAATAAAATGGCCACCTGGCGAACACCGGAATTTGTTATGAGGGATAAAGAGTTCTTTACAAGAAGCCTGTCACTGTGCGTTTGGTAAGGTAATCCATCAATAGAAAAACAACTGAAAGTTGAACCCCGTAACCCATCAAACTGCTTGACAGCAGTTCACTGCGAACGTAACCAACAGCGTTGCTATAGTCCAGGAAACAGATGTGGGTGGATTTCTGTTTGCTCTCTAACAGTGAAAGCATTGAATATACCAGACAAACTATCACATCTATGGTGAACTTTGAACAGCAATATTCTGGGCTAGCATCCTTCCAAGAATAAAACTCTCAAAAGCAATCAACATGCAAGCAGTTGATCGATTTTCGCAAGCCCCTTTCTTTGGCACCGGCGTGATACTTGCGCTCTGCCAGTTGTCGACTATCTTATGTTGCTTTAAACACAGCGTGTACACTTCGGCGAAAGGCTGTGCGATGTAATCAGCACTCTATTTGAGGACAACAGGGAACCGTTTATCCGGACCTGATTTGTTCGACTTTAGGTTGATAATTTTCCTGTTCAGGGAATGGGTTTAGTACGGTCGTAACTCAAACAGATGATGTATCAGAGACTGGGTCACCTTCCTGGTGACGAAAATGGATTTTCATTCTTCCACCTCATCGCGGGTAACTCCACATAACTGTTTTACCAATTTTTTTATGTTCTCTTCGCTATTGTTTCTCGATATGATTTGAACTTATATGTGATGACAGTGGCGCAAATCGATGTTTACGTCGATCGACCGGCACTTGACTGTGGTAAGGTATTTGCGTTTAAACACATTTTCTTCGAGCTTGCGCAGTCGTTTCAGACGTTGTGACGAGAACCTATCTGTACGAATGCGAACAGTTTCAACTAGATAGCAGATGTCAAGGCAGAATCTATGGTAACTAGTTAGCTGGTCATAGTACTTCCATGCATCTGCGTCCTAAAGTAAGTTAAAACCTGTTAAGGCAATATTTTCTCGCGGCCGCCCATTTTTCTGTAAAAGGCATTGTTCAGTCTGGACTTCCGTTCTTTACAATGGACGAAATCCCTATGATTCGTCTGTTTATAAATAACTGGATAACCAGAGCTCACAAGCGGCGCTCGATAACTAGAAGACAATTTTTTCAAGTTATCAGCAGGTACTATGTTTGTGCTTACTAACCCAGTCGGCGATTGCTCGATTTTCTTTTACTCGAGATGTGCAGTGCAATCATTGTGAAACCTGTTAAACTAGTCAGAAACTGTGCATTGAGAATTCCAGGTATTCATGGAAGCAGCTGTAAATCCATCATAAATGTCTTCGAGTTCAGAGCTAAAACAGCTGGGAAAAATATGCACATAAGCAAATAAAATCGAACGATAACCGTTCAGGTTTCGCGGTTTGCATTTCACGATTTAACAGCCAATACGTTGCGAGTTGTAGTGGAACTGTAGTTTTGTCGATGTGCACTATGAAAAATTGATGTGGATGATAACGCCAAATCACGGTTCCTCTATGTACATAGGCGGTTAACACCATAAACTACAAATCTGTCGAGTTCCACGACTTTACTTTCAACGTCTACGTAAACCTACGTTTCCTGTCGGATAATGCTTAATCAAGACTTCACTACAGTCTAGTACACTTTCGAAGTTTTCCAAAAAGCGATCGGATATTGGCACTGAAATGCAACACTCCATCATACACGGTACCTTATGTAGGACCACATTGCTTCTTTTTGCTTCGTTTGATTTCGCGTAAGGTGGCTAGGAAAATGGGCGGATTCATGTGCGTGAAATAGCATAAAAATTTTAAAGCGTCGCGAATGTAGCTGCAGAACTAATCATTGGAGAGCTAAAACAAATGTGTTCCATTATGATGGGTAGAAGTGTGTGCCTGTTGGTAAGTCCGTTGGGCAGTAATAATAGAGCTCGTCCAAATCCGCGCACTCTGATGTTTGATGCGTCAATCTTGTCTTATTCATACAGTCATCTCCACTCTATCAGTCCGTGGCCGAAAGAACAATGCCTCTGCCTTTCCACCAGGGGGTTGTGGGTTCGAGTCTGCGTAGGAGACCGGGTGACCCTCGCGACCGGTGGTGGTTGTGTGACAGCGAAGCGCCGATACGGTGTACCGGCGTACTACTGATGTCTTGTTTCTTTTTAACAACAAACCTATACCTAATTGTCCTCACCCGATCTGTAAGTTTTAGCTTATTTGGCCCACCCATCTACATTACGTGGTGTTTCCGCCGTCTTCGTCTGGTTGCGCACCTCATCTGGATCCAGGATTTACGCTTCTCATTTTACGGCACACTTTCCATAGCAAAACGCCAACTTCGCGGGGTTCCTCTCGTATGCGTCGAGACGCAGTTGTTTGTCAGGTTTCCTTACCACCGTCGATGATTGATGTTGCTTATCATCAGCTACTACTTCCCCTGATATGGACGGTTGTTGTTTGGTGTGGACTATTTGCTACAATTAAGGTCTTGTGAGGCACCAACATCGTACAACAATAAGTACGTACCGAATTTAGATATGAGAATTACCTCTGGCCCATCGATTCACACTGGCGACCTCACTCTGAGTCACTTGTTGGTTTGGGGGTGGAGGTAATTGCTCTCTAGGGATCCGGACGGGCACCATGATGGACAGATGTGAGCTGGGCGGAGATCTAGACGGTGGTTATGCATAATCATAGATGCCTGTTTCGCGAAATATGCGCTTCCCCGTTCATCCTCACCTTATACCTGATTTAACCGTCACTTCAACCAAATTCCTGTGAATTTCGTTTCCAGTGAAACGTTATGATTGCCCATCTTGTTACTCAATTCAGCCCTATTACACGCAAGTCAGTAGGCAACAAGAAACCACTTTCAAGGAATGATCTTTCTCCCCAACACTGAATACAGCAGTCGGTGTTTATGACCTATCTTTGCAATAAATTGCATTTTCAGTAGGTTTCGCAGCGCACGACACACTTTTGTATTGCTACCAGTGAAAACGTTAAACGACATCCAGCGACGGTTTGAGTATCTTCTATGATGTTGTATTCTAGAAATCGCCCAAACCCTTGTATTTCCACCACGAATTGCCTCCACCGAAGGAACTGTGAATGCCTTATTTACTGTCATAGGTCCCAGCTACAACCCGTAGCTTATTGGTGTGGCTCTGTGTAGCTTGCGTTTACACTAGGTGTGAATACCGTATTTAGCAGTTTGGTGAGAGATGAGCTGCTCTCTGTTCATCACTTATCCCACATTTCGTGGTCATTACGCAACAAGCTTGATGTGTGCATCGATTTACCTGTTGACCAATATAAACTTCTTCGTGCTATCCAGCATCGTTTTGTCCAAATTTTGTGTAAAATGTGTCAGCTTAAAGTGCGATCATCTGCATTCGATGGAACTCTCTAGAAAGTAAGGCGGGCGAAACGTCCCATAACTTGAGCTCTGTAGGTCCATTCTGTGCGTCAGAAACTGAGCCACCCCTAGTTCGAGAGAAGCCCACTTCCCTGTCGGCTGCGGGCTCTCCGGGTCGGTGTCCATCCTTTTCTGAAGATTCAGCTGGTCTGTCTGTGTCCCATGGCCAACACAACGAAATAAGAAGGCGAGAGTAAGTGCCAGTGACCAGCGGCGTTGCAACATGATATTTCACGCACCTGAGTCAACGGATACGAATCCTCAAGCTCGTTATGATCACAACGTCGAATTTTTACAGAGCCTGCTTGATAGGCTTCTCGACATTGGTAAACACGGGTTGAGGGTGAAGTAAATCACCCGTTTTGGAAAAAGTGTGGAGGGTAAGATTTGGCCTCTACGAGTCAGCTTTGCAGATAACACGAGTCCGATGGTAGTACTATCCCGCCTCGGTAGACTAAGAAGCTTGAACATCCATATTCGTCCAGATTTGGATCCGTCCGACCGAGAAAAACTGAAATCCACTATCATTGAGTTGAAGCAGTTTACCGATAGCGGAGAAGGTTACCTCCGCATTGTAACTTTTCGGGTGGTTCCGCGGGTCCGCCTAACCCGGATCAACAGGTCGATGGCACTTCATGCACGCCCGGCGCTTCCAACCACGGCCTGCGCGTATCCCCCAAAAGTGTTTGTAGTTTAATGAACAAACGTGACGATCTCTATCACTTCGTTGCTGCACGTCGTTCGGGCATACTGAGATTGGCCGAAACCTGATTAAATTCTGAGGGTACTACCCAAGAATTCCAGATCAGTAGCTACTCGTGCTTCCGGTGCGACAGATTATCAAACGAGCGCGGTGGCGTGATGTTATACATTCGATCTTCGCTGTGCGGGAGTCTGGTACACACCTAACGCAGCGAAGATGGCCAGTGCAAACAGCTATGGCACCTGACCCGTCTGAGACAGCGTGAATTGTGTGTGGGTGCAGCTTATGGTGAACCGCGAAGTCGATGTTTGGATTGGTTGCCACATGTAAGAAACTACATTAGTCTACCCCTATTCCTGCTTATGGGCGATTTTAACTTCCCTCGTATACTGTGGCCTGAGGCCCAACTTCTCCCCGGACACTGTGAAATCGAGGCGCCATTTGCGGAGATGGTATTTGAAACTGGGGCAGCACAACAGGTATGCCAACCGACGCGCGTTACACCGCATTCCGCTCCACCGTGCTTAGACCTAGTAGTAACTAGTTGCAACGTGTATATGTTATTCAGGTCCTGGAGCCTCTGGCAGCTAGCGATCACTCGATGGTCCTAGTCAACCTAGAGCTGTCGCTGCCCTAATCGTGGCCGCTGGAGCCGCCAACGTACAATTACTTGAAGACGGACTTCGAAGGTCTCAATCGAGTCGCCAGTGAAGTGGACTGGTCGGTGCCACATGATTCATCTATTCAAGCCTGTTGATCTTTTATAAAAGAGGGTGCACAGTTGTTGTGCGCTCTTTTCGTACCCCTCAAATATAGGAAAGCTGGACCAGTGAAGGCACATTGGTTCGACAGAGAGTACAGTCGATTGGCTCCTCAGCGATGCGTATTGTGGGATAAATACCTCGTGTCTGGCTATTCCGACGATTATTAGGCGTACCAATGGCAGCTGAACCTTTGAAACAGCGCAAAAGTGCGAAAGCGTTAGCTGTTTGCAGGGAAGCTTCTAACCTCAGCGAAGTCAGCCCCCAAAAAGAATTTTGATAACATGAAGCGACGCCTGAAGCCCGCAAGTGACATAGCTGTGTTAGTGGGCACTAACGGACAGGCTCTGACCTCCAGCATTGAACGTGCATCCGCATTGGCGGAGCACTTCATTTCCGTATTTCGAAGTGGGCATGCGCCTATGCCGAGCTAGACGTTTGCAGCCGCTACTGAACCGAATAGCCTGGATTGCGGTATAGGAGATCTCCGCAGTTTACTCCCCAGTCTTGACGGCACGAAACCTGCCGGACCCGATGGACTTCATCCGTTTAAAAATGCTTATTGACCATCATCTCGCCTGCCGTGGCGGATCTGTTCAACAGGTCGCTGTCCGAGGGTGCATTGCCGAACGACTGGAAATGCTCGGTATTGAAGCCGATTTCAAATGGTGATGACGCATGCAATGTGGATAATCACCGGCCGATTTGTCTCACTTCTGTTTTTGCGAATGTGCTCGAGACGATTGTAAAGTAGGGTATTTTCTAACTGTTGGAGTCAAAAGATCTCCTTACGCCGGCGCATTACGGCTTCTTGAATGGCCGCCCGATCATCACCAATCTGCTGTTAACGCGGCAGGGATGGCTGCAAGCGTTGAACCGAGGAAGTCAGTGAATGTTAGCTACCTTGATTTCGGTAGAGCTTTCGATAAATTGAACCATGATGTCCTCCTCCGCAAGCTAAGGCTGTTGTTTGACATCCCAAGTGTGACTGCGCTTGATGCGCATGTTGACAAGGTGCCTACCTGTCTATTATCCGCTACCTCGCCCATACTGGCTCCAGGAGACAGTTGGTCGTTGCTGGAAGGGACGGGGTGCACAGTCCTTGTGGTCGTGCTAGGCTCGAAGAGTGGTTCCATGCACTCAGTGTGGAGCGGACTACAGTCCAGCCACCGCTTTGTGTGCACTTGATTCCCGAAATACAGCGTGCTTGTGTTTGCCTGTAAAGGAGTGTTGGCCGGCTCCGATGATGAAACGTGGCTCCCATCCACATGCCTCCCGATCTTATTCTAACGGGTTTACACTGGATATGGGGCGTGTGGGTGGTGCAACGCAAGCCATCCATGGTCCCTCTGTAGGCGCAGGCGTCCTGTGGCTGACCACAGTGACAGGCAAATCCGAAACCGGAAGTCGCCAACCATGTATGTGAGCCGGCAGGAGGGCCTATGGTGCGCTGAGGCTTGTGGTGGCTTTATCCTGACAGATGGTCTACCCACTGCTTCTACTTGTGTGCCATTTGCTCATGTCCTGGACGCCTTGTGGCGACCGCTGGGTGGGGTTTCGATTTCGTCCTTCTCCCTGCTAAGATCCAGGACACACCAATCCGCAAAAGTCAGTGAACTGACCATGTGCTAGACCCGCTGCCTTTCAGATGTTCATTTAATCCAAGGCTTTGGCTAAGGACCCGAGTCCTTCTCCTATCAGATGCGGGCGCCCTGGAAGTATCCTAGTCTATCCTCTTTGGAGGTTAGGAAGTGGTCGATGGCCTACTTCCCGTAATACCTAGCCATGACAGACAACAGGTCTACGGGTTATAAGCTCACAGCTCGATTGGCGTAGAGCACTAGCGCCACGCATTGTCTCTGACAGTGGGAGGACACCTCCGGGTGTTCAATGGTTTGCTACTGCCCGCCTGAAGCCAGGCAGCCCCTGGTCAAATTGGTGTAAACCCGCCAAAACCCACCTGAGTCTGGCCGTGGTCGCAGGTGTGTATCCTACTACGGTCGCAAAACATATATGAAACGTTCCAGAACCTCAAAGTCTATGTGTGACGGCCGTCAAGCAGATCCCAATCTGTCTCTGCAATCACATTCCCGAGCTGGATCTGCTCCCCACTGACTTGTGGGTCAGGCTATTGAGCTAAAGATTCCGGGCGGAGTCCATCAAGCAAACCTCCAAACCACCCGCTGCCTTCCAGGTCAGGCTATTGAGCCAAAGGCTCCGGGTGGAGTCTCTCTATCAAACCTCCAAATCACCCATTCCTTGCCGATCAGGCCATTGAGCCAAAGTCTCCGCGCGGAGTCCTTTAAGCAAACCTCCAAACCACCCACTGCCTTCCAGTTCAAGCTATTGAGCCAAAGTCTCCGGGCGGAGTCCCTCAAGCAAACCTCCAAACCACCCGCTGCCTTCCAGGTCAGGCTATTGAGCCAAAGGCTCCGGGTGGAGTTCCTCAAATAGAGCTCCAAATCTCCGACTCCGTTGTGGTTCAGGCTATTGATCCGGAGGCTCTTGGTAGATTCCCTCAAGCAAACCTCCGAGGCACGACCGCCACCTGTCATGCGATTGCCCACCAATGCCATCGTATGCCTGCGCTCAAAGCACTCAGCATAGCGTGCCGGACTGGAACTCGAATGAGCTCCCCGGGCGACGCATCGCACTAGTCGCGATGGAACTGGCGCCCTACCACATCGATATTGTGCGCTCAGTGAAAACTGGTTCGCTGAGTAAGGTAAGTTGCATGAAGCAGTTGCTCGCTACACATTCTACTGGGTGGGCAACGCCGCCTCAGCACCACGTGACCATGGGGTCGGATTTACAATATCCGATCGCCTCCATAGCCAGCTGGTAGCTGAACCAACAGGCATCAGCGCTCGACTCACGACTGTTCGCCTACGATTTGGAAGAGGTATGTTTGCTACTTTTATAAGCACATACGGTCTGACCATGTGTTATCCTGATGACACTGAACTATTCTCCGTGATACAGTCTGTGCCGAGGAGCGACCGACTATTTCTGCTGGGTGATTTCAACGCGCGCGTTGGGCGTGATGTATCGGTGCGGACATATGTCATTGGTTCGCATGTCATTGGTTCAGTTAATGCGAACGGTGACAGGCTGCTCTCACTGTGTGCCACTCACGGCCTGACGATCACAAACACTCGGTTTGCACTGAGTGCGAGTGATATAACAACTTGGACGCACCCACGGAGTGGTCACGCTCACCTGCTCGACTATGTCATCGTAGGTCAGCGTGATATGCGTGAAGTGCGCATGACACGTGTACTGCGTGGAGGTAAGTGTGGCACTGATCACAAGTTGGTGCGGACCAAACCGTACATATATTTTCGGAAATCTATGTATTGCACTCCCACTGTGAACCGGCGTAAATTTAACATGCTCTCCCTCGGTACTGGGGCGAAACGTACTGATTTGGAGAAGGTGATGGCTGCACGCCTGTGTGACGTGGACTGCATAGGCACAGTGGGCGATCTGTGGCACCACATTCGCGACCAGGTGACAGCTGCTGCTGAGCAGATCACCGGGCGCACAAACTGTAAACGGCCTGATTGTTTTGAAGACAATAATGCGACGATTGGCGCATTGGTGTCGGGGAAGAATGCAGCATTTGCTGCATATATCGCGGACCCCAGTGACTAGGGGAAGAATAGTCAGTTTCGCAAACTTCGACGGCAAATGACCCGAAAGGTCCGTCGCATTAAAAATGCATGATGGCCTGAAAAGACGAAGCAGATAGACTGGTACGCCGAACGCCGCCGACACAAGGAATTCTTGGACTCCTTGAAGACGGTGTATGGACTGAGATTGCAGCCGCTGAGGACGCTAATCGATGGTAGTTCAAGCGGTATCTGCATACAGACTACAGACATAATGCACATCTGGAGGAAACACTTTGACTGTCTCTTGAACAAACGTCAAGAGATCGACTGGCCTACTTTGAACTGTCTGATGCAGCACGATGCAAGGACGCGTCTGACGGACACGCCGACACTGGATGAGACGCACAGAGCACTTGCTCAGCTGCGAAACGGCCAATGTGCCGGAGGTAACGGGATCCCATCTGAAGTATTGAAACACGGCGGACTTGCGTTGTTGACTGCGTTGCATCACCTGGTGCAACGTGTATGGATTGAGGATGAGGTGCCTTTGAGCTGAAAGATGCCGTTGTGCTACCACTGTACAGGGGCAAAGGAGCAAGCAATGTTGCACGAATTATCGTGGCATCAACTTACTGAGTTGTATGGGCAAGGTGATTGCCCGAATCCTGCTCAACCGCCTCGTCAGTCAGGTTGTGGAACCTAACGTGGCAGAAGAGCAATGTGGATTCCGTTCGGGTCGCAGCACTATAGATGTGGTGTTTGCGGCTCGTCAGTTGCAGGAGAAGTGCAGAGAACGACACCAGCCGTTGTACTCGCTTTTTGTTGATTTCACCAAGGCATTTGATACGGTGAACCGCGAGGCATTGTGACTGGTGTTGGGTAATTTTAGTTGCCCGAGTAAATTTGTAAGTTTAATTGAATGTCTGCACAGTGGTATGCGAGCGAGGGTGCAGCTGAGTGGAGAGACCTCGGAGGACTTTGCAGTTATCACTGGTGTGAAGCAAGGCTGTGTCTTAGCTCCTGCCCTGTTTGATATATAACTTCATGCAGTGTTGTCCTGTGCTTTTGATGTCGCTTGTGCTTACGGTGTTCTTGTGGAGCACCGTATTGATGGTGGGTTGCTGAACATCCGTCATTTCGGTGCGAGAACTCTAGTCTGTGAGACAACTATCCGTATGTTGCTGTTTGCTGACGACTGTGGGTTGTTTTCACACAGCGCGGATGAGTTGCAGCACATGACTAGTGCCCTGGCTTCGACAGCGGCCACCATCTACACAGGCGAAACTGTCTGTCTTTTTCAGCCTTCACCGGAGGTGCAATCTTCAAGCTTGCCGCGAATCGGCAATGGTGCTGAAGTATTGGAAACCACCTCCTGGTTCTGCTACCTTGGGAGTGGGAGGTCAACTGCCTAGCGGCTTCACAGTGAGCTATGTATCCGGGTATCGAAGGCAGCGACGGTATTCGAGAAGCTAGAGTACCGAGTGTGGAACAACCATCAGCTTAGCATTGGCACAAAGCTGATGGTGTACAAATCCATGGTGCTGTCCGTTCTTCTGTACGGCAGTGAAACGTGGACGATGTACCGGTGGGAAGTGCGGTATCTCGATCGGTTCCATCAACACTTTCTGCGACGGATTCTGCCCATCGGATTGGGTGACAGAGTTGCGGGCGCAGAAGTGTTGCGTCAAAGTGGAGTGTATACATTGTACTGCTTACTTTTGTTGAGACACGTAAGGTGGATACCGAAACAGTCATTATATGGTCAGTTGAGTATTGGGAAGCGGCATGTGGGGAACCATACTTACTTTACCAGGACATGATTAATGTGAGCCTCTCACGTTCTAATCTTGATTGCAGGTCATGGGAATCGAAGGCAGTTGATCGGCGTGCATGGTGCGATCTGATCACGAAGGCAGTTGCCGAGGTGCAGGAGAAAGCCCTCAGGGATGCAGAGGTGAAGTGGCAAACACCGATGGGTTGTATCGCATCGACATCAAGCGCATTTTACTATAGCATTAGTAGTCGCCAGTGCCTGAATCAGGCAGGCCTAATGAGCCATGATCGGGGCCACTCGGGACCGCTAGCGAAGCGACGACGAGTCCTGCAGAGAACGTAGACAGAACCGGCGCAGCGTTTGTAGGCACGCTGCATTCGATTTACTAACAGCGTGCTTGCATACTAATTCTCTTTATTTCAGGTGGTGGATTTTCAGTTTTTTGCTAATGCTTTTCTTTCTCATATAAAAGCCTACCAGTACTCTATTCTATAAACTTGCACACGTATCTTATGCTAATTGTTAATTTCGATAACATTTTCCCGTTTGTGGCATTTCATTAAAATATATTTTCTGACAGCTTGAACTTATTGCGGATTCGTTCTTAATCAATTACTTTATAAGCCTATTTAGTGAAGAGTTATATCTTCCTATCTGTATGCATTATCCGATTTCTTATTTCATCTTGTCATTTAAAGTGATTGGCTGTTGCTTGGTATCCCCGGTGTGCTTGCGCTAGATGTGCATGTTGACTAGGTGCCTATCTGTTTATTACCGATTACCTCTTTTATACTGGCTCCAGGAGACACTTGGTCCTTGCTGGAGTGGACGGGGTGCGCGGTTCTTATGGCCGTTTTAAGATCAGTGGTTCCATGCACCGAGTTTGGAGCGGACCACGGTCCAGCCACCGCCTTGTGTGCGCTTAAGTCACCAAATACAGCGTGCTTGTGTTTGGCTGTGAAGTAGTGTGGGCCGGCTCCGTTGATGAAACGTGGCTCCTATCCACATGCTTCCCTGTCTTATTCTTTCGGGTTTACACTGGATATGGGGTGTGTGGTTGGAGCTGTGGGTGGTGCAGCGCAAGTCACCCATGATCCCTCTGTAGGCGCAAGCGTCCTGTGGCTGGCCACATTGACAGGCGAATCCGAAACCGCATGCCGCCACCCGTATATATATATATATATATATATATATATATATATATATATATATATATATATATATATATATATATATATATATATATGGTTAGCGGCATCCGGTTTCGGATTTGTCTGTCACTGTGGCTAGCCACAGGACGCCTGCGCCTACAGCGGGACCATGGGTAGCTTGCGACTTTCACTGCCCCGCGTCGTAGTCAGCCATTACCCCGCAGATAATTCAGCAGTAAACACACTTGAAACAGGCAGTCCGACTAGGAGACGACAGCAGACACGCCACTGGTGTCGGCCGCTAGCCGTGTCTTCTAACATCTCCAGTCAAACACAGGGCATGTAAGGTGGAGATAAAATTACAGTATTCTGCGTCCAGTTGGAGCGAAATAGTCCCTAGTTAGAGGATCTGACAAATGAATAAATGGTTAATTGCGAAATCACAAAGTTAAAGGAAGTAACATATGAAGAAAGAATATCAGTGATCCGAAAAATGTCAAGAAGCAAAAAGTTCGCGAACATCGGCAGATTTCGGAGCAGGAAAGATCCAAATCCTTTGAACTGTAAAGAGAACAGTCAAGTTTTTAAACGACTGAAAACAATGCACCAAAACTGAAAAAAATAATATCGAGAAAACGTGAAATGGAGACATAAACACAAGATGTTGGAAATGATACCAGTCTACACGTCAAAGAAAAGTCAGATTATTTGGGTCAACCATTCAAGAACGAGTTTTGCACCTTGCAAACGAAATCGTAACCAGAAGGATAAAAGCGTTCTATATATATATATATATATATATATATATATATATATATATATATATATATATATATATATATATATATATATATATATATATATATATATATATATATATATATATATATATATATATATATAACGATAAAACGTGGCTTCCATCCACTTGCCTCCCGGTATTGTTCCTTCGGGTTTACACTGGATATGGGGTGTGTGATTGGAGCTGTGGGTGGTGCAGCGCAAGTCACCCATGGTCCCTCCGTAGGCGCAGGCGTCCTGTGGCTGAACACAGTGACAGGCAAGTCCGAAACCGGATGCCGACAACGATGTACGTATGTGTGCCCCATGCTGAGGCTGATGTTGCATTCTTGATGCTTCTTCACCGCAGTTGGGCTAAACCAACTTACACTTAAACTAGGTCTTTTTAAGCTGGATAAATTTCATTCCACTTTATTTGGTTTGTTTTGCCTACCTGAATAATGTTCTATTAACTGTCCACGTTGCGTACGATAATTGCGCTCATCTTCGGTAATTTTGCTGCGCTTGTAGAATTCTTAAGTAAAAGGTGGACATTTCTTACTTTACTCGGATTCGTTGCTAACCAACTTACTTCATATGCTAATTTAGCGAAATTTTATGCCACCGTATCTGTATGCATTATTGGATCTTTTTATTTCAGGTTGTCTTTTAAAGTGAATGGCCGTTGTTTGATATCCCCGGTGTGGCTGCGCTTGATGTGTACGTGACAAGCGGCCTACATGTCTAGTATCCACTACTTCGTCCATACTGGCTAAAGGAGATAGTTGGTCGTTGCTGGAAGGAACGGGGTGCACAGTCCTTGTGGCCGTGTTAGGGACAAAGAGCGGTTCCATGCACTCAGTGTGGAGCGGACTACGGTTCAGTTACCGCCTTGTGTGCGCTTGATTCCCGAAATACAGCGTACTTGTGTTTGCCTGTAAAGGAGTGTTGGCCGGCTCCGTTGATGAAACGTGGCTCCCAACCACATGCCTCCCGATCTTATTCTAACGGGTTTACACTGGAGATGGGGCGTGTGGTTGGAGCTGTGGGTAGTGCAGCGCAAGCTACCCATGGTCCCGCTGTAGGCGCAGGCGTCCTGTGGCTAGCCACAGTGACAGACAAATCCGAAACCGGATGCCGCTAACCATATATATATATATATATATATATATATATATATATATATATATATATATATATATATATATATATATATATATATATATATATATATATATACGGGTGGCGGCATGCGGTTTCGGATTTGTCTGTCACTGTGGCTAGCCACAGGACGCCTGCGCCTACAGCGGGACCATGGGTAGCTTGCGCTGCACTACCCACAGCTCCAATCACACACCCCATATCCAGTGTAAACCCGAAGGAACAATACCGGTAGGCAAGTGGATGGAAGCCACGTTTTATCGTTATATATATATATATATATATATATAAATATATATAAATATAAATATATATATATATATATATATATATATAGAACGCTTTTATCCTTCTGGTTACGATTTCGTTTGCAAGGTGCAAAACTCGTTCTTGAATGGTTGACCCAAATAATCTGACTTTTCTTTGACGTGTAGACTGGTATCATTTCCAACATCTTGTGTTTATGTCTCCATTTCACGTTTTCTCGATATTATTTTTTCAGTTTTGGTGCATTGTTTTCAGTCGTTTAAAAACTTGACTGTTCTCTTTACGGTTCAAAGGATTTGGATCTTTCCTGCTCCGAAATCTGCCGATGTTCGCGAACGTTTTGCTTCTTGACATTTTTCGGATCACTGATATTCTTTCTTCATATGTTACTTCCTTTAACTTTGTGATTTCGCAATTAACCATTTATTCATTTGTCAGATCCTCTAACTAGGGACTATTTCGCTCCAACTGGACGCAGAATACTGTAATTTTATCTCCACCTTACATGCCCTGTGTTTGACTGGAGATGTTAGAAGACACGGCTAGCGGCCGACACCAGTGGCGTGTCTGCTGTCGTCTCCTAGTCGGACTGCCTGTTTCAAGTGTGTTTACTGCTGAATTATCTGCGGGGTAATGGCTGACTACGACGCGGGGCAGTGAAAGTCGCAAGAAAGCTCTCACTGATGTCTCCTTAGCTTTGCATGATAGCTGTTTGTGACTTTGCGTTGTTCACACAAGTTGTAGGCACCTTGACCCTAAATGTCTACCTAGGATATTAAGGTTTTACACTAACTTCCCCCTCCATATTGTCATTCTTCGTTTCTTATGTCACCGTGATGAGAATCCCAATCCTTCTTCTGTCTAGGCCTGGGCAACGTGACAGTATCCTGCCCACTCAATACTATGAATCTTTCCTCAAACAATTTCTTGGGGATCTGGCCACCGCAGAGTATAATCAACGGTACCCTATCTGTTGCATCGAACAAGGTTGATAGGTGTTTGGATGCTACTTCCCAAGCCTTCCCGTCTCCTTATTCTCTTTCATACGCTTTTTCACCTCTAAATTCCCGTTGGGTTTCCTCGTGCTTGGGAATGCATCGACCACATATTCACATTGCGTTAGCTTTTGGCACACTTTTACCTATATTGACCGCCCACCGTTGTCTTGTTCCTCATATCAAAAACGCCTTCAATTCGATGAATTGAGGTGCCCTTTGTGACTGTTTGCTAAGGAAAAATGTGCCCGAGAAGTATGTAAATATTATCAGAGCGCTTTACGTGCGTAGCTGGGGCAGAGTTAGGGCTTGCGGCCAGCTGTCACCGCCCTTCATTATCTCCGGCGGTGTAAGACAGGGATGCTCGCTGTCGCTGTTCCTCTTCAACTTCGTTTTTGACGATGGAATTCGCGTTCACAGGATACGACTTGGAAAGTGTGGAGCTGCTCCCAGATGAACGACTTCTCCACTTGGAGTATGCGGACGACATTGGGCTTATCTATGACTGCTCTTGAGCGTGCTTGGCGGCAGTGGTTGTCACCCGTTTCGGGCTATGCTTTGCACCGTCGAAGTGCAAAGCTTTCTTCCAAGATTGACAGGGATCACCTCTTTCACTGACCCTTGGTGGGGATCAGACCGAAGTCGTTCAAATGTTCAACTACCTGTGAAGTTGTGTCAACGTTCTTGGGATCGGATTCGAGATCACGAACCGTATAGCAAAAGCGCGAGATGCTTTTGCCAATCTCCGCCACCTGTGGCGCAATACCTATGATGTCTTCCATCTGTAGCTAACGTGTATAATGATGAAATAATAATCATGTCACCGCGGAGTGAGGCATCAGTTGAAATGGCTTATGTGCACCTGTTGGTGATAATGATGAATTTATACAGGCCGAATGATCGCATGCCTAAACAACGACACACGGTTTCCGCATAGTGTCCGAGATTTATTGATAACGTGTACATTTGTGGACAAATCGTAGACTCATAAAACACAGATATGCACTGCACTGCTGTTGTCTCCCCTCGCTATCCAGACAATATAAGCATAATGTGCGGCCAATTTTAGCATCTCCAGCCGAAATCTAAACAATCTATGTGATACGGTGGCGGATTTTCACGACACTTAAAGACGAAATCTCAGTCATTCGTGCTATTGGTTGTCGCCTTTTATAGGTACTAGAACGCCCTGGGGCCCACACGCGTGATCGCGGTTGCGCTAGACTCTTGGATGCGATACACAGGTAAGGACCAATAATAAAATATATGAGAAAAGTTGGGGATGTTTTTGATTGGACCGCATAGACAGCTGGTTGCCATAAACAGGGAATCCCCAAAGTATGTTGATATATGTACGTAGTGTATGTATCATGTGTTATGTTTTTTCTCTGTTTGTCACTTGCTTTTCTTGCTTCCTGTTTGACTACATTAGCTTCAAGTACTCCTCCATTCTTGTTGTTTTCATCTCTTCTGATCAGGTATGCCCATCTTACCCGAAAAAATTGTTAGTCCCAGCAGATATTTCCGACAGCGTGATCACGGAAAGCGGTAACTTTCGAAGGGGAGGTCGATTTCCAATTCTGGTTTATTATCATCGACCCAGAGACGTAAGCGCTTTTATCATCGATCATTTTTTCTGTCTGGCTATTACACATGTCTCCTTTCCTTTGTATTCATCTAATTGGCTCACCGCATGCATTCCCCTCTTCTTCACTCCCGTCGGATTCGGTAGCGTACTGGTATTGTCCATTTTGTATGCTGTTTCATCTTTCATGGGTATTGGCTGACAACTAAGGCCAATGCCACATATGCGTCACACCTTGCACGGCACAGAACCTTCTACTCAATTTCTCGTGACTCACCAGCAACTGCCATCCTATGAGAGTTACTCTTGCTAACGGTAATTTTGCCCCTTGACCATTGTAAAATGAGCTATAGAATTTGCTTAGTAGCTGCTCTGGATACAACGTAACCCATACTTTGTTATCAAAGAAGTTTCCGTCTATTGTAATACCGAACATGCATTCCTATCGGATTCTTGCCGCATTAAATGGACGCGTCACTAAGGGTGTAATAAATTCATTTTGGTTGAAAGTTCATCAGTTGTGAACCGTTTGATGTGACATGTTTCGTCATTGCTGCTCCACCACTGAAATCGTCAATGCGAACCAGTCAGTCTCCTCTAATGTGTCTACCATTCTGTGTCACCATCGTAGGCACATTCTTATTCTACATAAACTTGAAACAACCGATTAGGTTCAAACGTTCTTACTGTGGCAATGATTGTCCACCATATAATAATAATAATATTAATAATAATACATATATTCCGATTGTGCGAGAAGCTGTCCCTAGATTGTGGACAGATCATGAGAACAATAATGAGCATGCTTATGCATGAGATATTTATTCTGGGGTGTGTGATATTAAACTATTTTGGAATCACATAACTTTTGTTGTTTCTGAGTTTTGGGTACCACCTTTTCTCTTTGGTTACATATTTCTTGGTCCATTTTGGAACAACATTTGTGGTGATTTACCCGATGGAAACATGGTCATTATCGAGTTCAGGTCCAAGAACTTACTAAGCTAAATGTGGAATCTTGCATTTGTTGAAGACCTGATTGAAGCTGGTAAGCTATTCCATACGATAACGTATCTGAGGAGGAAGGAGCTGGATCGGATAGCTATCCTGGTTCTTAGCAATGTTAATTTACAGGTCTTGTTACATAAATTTCGAGTGATGTGTTGTAGTTCTAGTATGCACAAATTGGTGCATGTCTTTTGAGACCGCATGTCAGCATCAGGCTGTTTCAGTCGTCGCAATCAAAGCGGCTCATGCTTAAGCTGCCGGCAGCGTTCTCGATAATTTAAGTTGGATGTTTTACTGAACAAGCGCTTAGTGAATGATCTTTGCAGGTTTTCCAAAGCTTTCTTGTCGCCCATACGCATGTTCCCATAAATGATGCTGCAGTATTCAAGTACAGGAAGTATGCGTATTTTGATAAGCTCGAGTCCGTGAGGCGTTGTATTGATTTTTGGCATGTTAGTCACAGATCGTTTGGCACGTGCCATTTGCTACTTAGCTTGCTCTGAGATATGAAAGTTTGAAGAATATCGTATGCCTAGATCACATTTGGATAGTTACACACAGATGTGTTCATTGTTCAGTTTAATTGACTCTTCAGAAATTAAACATCTGTGTGACATAATGCATGATTTACTAGCTTAGAAATTTAACATCCATATGTCGCACCATTTCTCAAGTGAATCGATGTCTACTTGAATGAGCAGCATTGCGCTATGGAGTTCGTCTCGTCGAATTTATAAACAATCCTTATGTCATCGGCGAACAAAAATGGCCTGCCATGTTTTATGAACTTCCTGATACCGTTAATATATAGTAGGAAAAGGGAAGGACCAAGTACACTTCCTTGGATGACATCAATAGTGATTAGACGGAGGAAACTGTCGTGAGTACCAAGAGTAACTAGCTGATAACGCCCATTTAGGTATGATGGCAACCAACCAAATAGTGGGCCTCTGCTTCCAAATGACTCGATTCTTTACAGTAGCCGCTTGTGCAGCACTGTCGAATGCTTTTTGCACATCCAGGAACAGTATTTTAACTGCATAATTGGAGTCACTGGCTTCTGTGCTGTAATCCAGGTCGTGCAACTGACAGGTTGTACAGAAACGTTTATCGAGGAACCCATGCTTAGATTTGTTATGCAGCCCAAGACGATGAATAAACTCCATTATGCCACTTTTAACTAATTATTCGAGTAATCTAGCGAATGATCGATAGCTCGATAATTAGTGACGCGCTGCTTGGCCCTCCCCCACCCTTTATGATGAGGGACAATAAAGGAATTTTTTCCACTGCTCCGGAACGTAGTTATATTCTAACGACAAAGTGAACGTACTTATTAAAGCAGTGGCTGATGTTGCATTCATGATGCTTCTTCACCGCATTTGGACTAAACCAACCTACAGTTTAACTAGGTCTTTTTAAGCTGGATAAATTTCGTTCCACTTTCTTTGGTTTCTTTTGCCTACCTGAGTAACCTTCTATTAACTATCCACCTTGCTTACGCTAATTATTGTTATCTTCCTTAACTTTATTGCGTTTGTAGCCTTTTTGGGTAACTTCTGCACATTTGGTACTTATCACGGATTCATTGCTAATCAACTTATTTCATATGCTAATTTAGCGAAGAGTTATCTCTGCATAGCCGTATTCTTTAACATATCTATTTTATTTGCTAATGTCATCTCAAGTGATTGGCTGTTGGTAGATATCCCCGGTCTGGCTGCGCTTGATGTGTATGTTGACAAGGTGCCTACCTGTCTATTACCGACTACCTCGTCCATACTGGCTCTAGGAGACAGTTAGTTGTTGCTAGAGGGGACGGGGTGCTCGGTTCTTGTGGCCGTGTTAGGATCAGAGTGGTTCCATGCACTCAGTATGGAGCGGACTACGGTCCAGCCACCGCCTTGTGTGCGCTTGATTCCCCAAATATAGCATGCTTGTGTTAGCCTGTAAAGGAGTGTTGGCCGGCTCCGTTGTTGAAACGTGGCTCCCATCCACATGTCTACCGGTCTTATTCCTTCGGGTTTACACTGGATATGAGGTGTGTGGATGGAGCAGTGTGGTGTTGCAGCGCAAGCCACCCATGGTCCCTCTGTAGGCGCAGGCGTCCTGTGGCTGATCACAGTGACAACCAAATCCGAAACCGGATGCCGCCAACCATATATATGTCTGGTCCACCGAGTTTACTGACTGATGAAGGGGTGCCATCGTTGTCTGGTTTGATGGACTACATGGCCTGTTGGATGGTCGGTAGAGAACTCTCGACAATCTGTATGACGCTTGTTGTAAGTTCCAGGCAATGGGTATGTGGTCTGTTTCTACGTTCCTGGAAACGGCGATGGAAGTGCTAAACGCTTCACAAACAGCAGGTGGGTCCTTAAGGTGGCGATTCTCCTCATCGGTCAGTTCTGTGATCAAAGGCATCCAACCGTTAGTCTTATGACGGAGTAATTTTGCGAGTTTTTCCTTTGCATCTCCTCCGCAAAGCGTTCTCCTGTTTTTCAGTCCGCTTCATCTGTGAACGTTTGATACAGGTTATGGATTCGTGTAACTGTACTATTAGTGGAGGTCGTTATCTCTTTCTGAATTTCCCGATTTGTTTTCTCATTTCCAGCTCACTTAGAGTGTCACTTTGACTCTTAGAACCAGGAATGGCACGTTTATACTGTGGGACAAGTACTGTCATGATCTGATAGTAGAACTGTTCCACTACAATGGGAGGCGCTAGTGGAGAGAAAAAAAGACATCCCAATTAGAGGACCATATTAGCTTTCCGAAATGCTCCCAGTCAATCCTTTGTATTCTAAAATGAGTAGGTGAGTCCAGTTTGGCATTCATTTCCATGTACGAGATAAGCGCCAGCATCTTGTGGTCACTGCCGAGAAGGTTGTCTAAGACGTCGGTTTGTGTTTCAGGGATTACCAGGGTGAAGAGTAACTCCAGTACGTTCACAGACCTTGGTCTGGTGACCTACCGACTCCAACCCCGAACTCAGCTAGTCGACAGGAAAGATGTGTGCACTGATGAGGATGTTTGTGGTGACCAAATAATATTCGATAGATTGACATCGCCAGCGATTATCTTTAGACCGTGTGGTAACACCGATGCGAAATCAAACGCCGAAGAGATATTGCAATATCCCTGGATGTCGCTTTCGGATAGTTGTAGATACAACCGAGAAGTATTCTGGAAGAGGCTGCAGCAACTGATATTTTATGGAGATTCTGGGACATAGTTGAACTTTGGGCCGTCAGTGAACTCCGCTCCGAAGTTCCGATGGTGATATACGATGCACCCGCCTCCCTTCTTTGTGCTGTGATCTTTTCGAAAAATATGATAGTTAGGAGTATCTAAAGTAGTATCCAATGTATCAGAGGAGCACCTTGTTTCAGTATCGATTACATGTGAAGCACTTAGATGTGTAGAGCATGCTTACAAAATATAACTTTTGTTTATGGATCTTGCATTAATTAGTACAAGTGAAAATGTGTTGTGCACTATAACGTTTTCTGTGGGCAGTTCAGAGGATTGGAAATCAGAAATGACAGGATTACATCAGGTCAAAGACAATTCCACTCATCCGCAAACGCCTTCCTGGTGGTTGAGTGGTGCGCTCCTGTTCGAAAACCTGTCGAAAGTTGTTTCTGCATTTCACATCTGCTCACTTCCACATGCGGTCTGCAGGCATTCTCCTTTTGTTAGGACTCTGATTTTGCGAGTGTTGACACTTTACTGTCCGCTTTCTTTATTAATTCCACCACTAGTTGAAACCACAAATGATAAACCCAGTCTTGGTCTCAAATTCGGTGCACTAGCAGATACATCGCGATCGCTTTGTTACCAAATTGATACAGTTGTTTTGAAGAGTTTAGTATGCCATGCTGCTCTTTACTGTCTATAACTGACGCCACTACCTATGACGTCATACTTATGTACCGGTTGCGTGAGAGAAGTCGTACCCCTGAGGACTTCCCCTGTCCTTTGCACAGCGGCGTCCTCCATGATAGTGGAGGATCGGTGTGCCACATCAAAATTAGTAAAATAGTCACGCTGGCCACTTAGCGGTGGCATATTTCGTCGAGTACGGCTTGAACCCCGAAGAATTCGATGGGAACGCGCGCTGGTGTCAACTCTCAAACCGACAAAGCGTCCACATGGCACTTTTGCATAAGCCTTATAACTGTATAGATTGGTCTAATAGTTTGAAACAATCACTTTGCCGTACTCCGGAGCGCAATGGGTCTATACATTTGTTGGGAACTCCTTTGATCCTGATCGACTCATCGAATATGGGACAAACGCCGCCAGGCGCCACATTGGTGGGCTACTTCTTATCTTTTTGAATAGTTGACTGGTACATTCTGAACAAGGGGAAACTTCCCAGCAAAGCACCAATCGTAGAGAAATCCAAGGTGGAATTATAGGACTGTTGTACATGACCAAATGTAATCCCTTTTTCGTTGATATTTTCACCATGGATTTCGTTTCAACAAGGTTTCGGAGTGAACTACAGTCGGGATTTCTTCAGATTCATTTAGGCAGTGTTGTAAATGTGCGATAAATGGTTGTGAATAGGAAGATAAAAATGTGATTAATAGCGTCTACAACATTGACCCTCATGCTGTGGTTCATGTTACACATATCGCGCTAGAGTGAATAACACTTAGCTTATTCCGTGTTACCCCAGATTCGACTAAGTCCATTTAATTTTATTTGCCCAATTCTGTTAACCATCTGCATATTTCCCATTTATTTTGTGCGTTTATTTTCTTTTTCTTTTCCATGCCAGTCGGTTGATATACCCCGACTTACACTTGCCAAAGCTCACTTTTACACTAGTGCAGATGTTAGGCACATTTTTCTTGTTCTGCTTTGTCATTATGCTGCACAGTTACTGTCCAGTTTGCGTGCCTATTATTTCATATTGTTTGTTTGTTTGTTTCATATCCCTTGTGTGGCTGCGCTTGATGTGAATGTTGACAAGGTACTTGCCTGTCACAAAACTGCTACCTTGATTATACTGGCTCCAGGAGACAGTCGGTCGTTACTTGGGAAAACGGGATACACGGTCCTCGTCACGGTGCTCAGCTCAAAGAGTGGTTCCATCCAGTTTGGAGCGGACCACGGCCCAGGCACCGTCTTGTGTACGTATTGTACGCATGATTCCCCAATTGGACAGACAGGACTGCAGCTGCTGTTATTCATTTCGAGTTAGTGTGGGCCGGCTCCGTTGATAAGACGTGGCTCCCATCCACACGCCTCCCTGTCTTATTCCTTCTGGTTTACACTGGGTATGGGGTGTGTGGTTGGAGCTGTGGGTGGTGCAGCGCAGATCACTCATGCTCCTTCTGTAGGTGCAGGCGTCCTGTGGGTCACAATGACAGGCAAATCCGGAACTGGATGTCCCTAACCATAAAGATATAATTCTAAAAGTAGCATGTTTGAGCAGACTAGATAACACTTTTCTGGTAGCAGTTAACCCGAGAACCGTGTCCATAATGAAGTATTTGACTAATAGGGATCGACATGCTTCACACAAGGGGTAAGATAACAGAGAGAGATGGTGTTCTTTGCATATGGCAGGTGGTTCTGTTGGGTTCAAGTCATGCAGTCATTCATGTCTAGCTGGATACCGGGGATGATGCACTACAATGTATGAGGCTAATGTTTCCAGCCCACCAATGTGCGATTGTTTTTCATGGGTTATCAGTGGAATATTTTGTTGAGTGATTTGCTATTTCACTCTAGCATCCCATTTAACACATTATCACAGAAGACTAAACTTATTGAAGAGTACGCTTTGCAACTTCACCGCATTCTGTTGATGGCATAGTGTGGCTTGGAGATGGCGGTGGTTCGCATCTAACTGTTAAAAGTTCCGTTTCCATGTCTTCTCATTTCCACAACCCCAAATGGTTCGGATCCCCTTTATCTGACCAGAACTTCACACAATTTCTAACCATTTTTCCCGGTTGCAGCGGCTGGCACTTATATGATATAAGTCATTTGTTTACGTATGCATTTTATCACTTGTATTCCTTCTATCTTTGCTATTTTTAACTGAATGTGCCATTTCAGATACACGATATATTCCCTCCCGTTATCTCCATAGCTGGTGACGGTCGGCGTCTCTTGAACTCTCCTTTCGTTATCATTCCTTGCGGCTAATCATTTAACAACATGTACCTTTAAACCCGCAGTCGGTACAGACCACTCAGCCGAGTGTCAGACCATGTAACCACTTATTAAGAAGAACGTGTGCCACCAATCTACTTCATCGTTTTTCCTAATCACACTGTTAGACCTATGTAAGTATTTATTGAGATTCATCATGCTTGTTCTCTCGTTTAGGCATCTAACAGCATTTTCTTTTTCAACGCCTTGCTTGCCATAGTGGATTATCACCACAGTGTCGTCCTCGTAATACTTTCATCCAGACTGCTCTGTTGATAGCAAGCGAACCGCTGATAACTCAGTCGTCTGCAAATGTCGGCCAATCTCTCCTTCCATCCGGTACGATTGGGATTACAGGTGGATCTGTTCGTCTACCAGGAATTTCCTATCTCACTTCGTCCTCCAATCTTTCCACAACAAGTACTGGAGTCACACCGGCCAATCGCTGCAAGGCTGACGAACAGTTGCTTGCCGCCGTCTTAGCTGGTCGACATCGGGGTATTGTGTTAGATTTGCGCGATCAAGCTGCTCTTAAAAGAAGTTCCCTTCAAGGTAGGTCCCCGAGGTATGAGAATTTTCCCCTCATTGCTAACTGCCCCTTGCTCCGACCATGGGCCACTTGATAATATTCTATATTAAATGCAGCCTTTGGCGACTTCGTGGCATCGAAGCGTCTGTACGAGGTTTCAACTTACTGTGGATATGCCATTTACTTTATTTTTTCCTCTTATGGGCCACAAACTCGATTTGGGTATTCTTTCTCATACTAATACACCTCGACGTTGCGAGAACGTGTGCCAATAATGAGGACGCCTCACTTCTGGTCATGCTCTCGCATGAATAGTAAACCTATCGGCATGTTCTTGTCACAGTATGTTTACTCATTGAACCACTGTCAACTGAAATGTTGCCAGACAGACTCTTGAAGTTGACAATGTATTTTTAAATGTTTTCTGCACTCTCATCATCTCACGATGGATTTATGAATAACGCAAGTTTGGCGAGAATAGGGTTCATATTTTATCATATCGTCGCTGTTTTTGGGGCCGTCAGTTTTATTCTCGTTTGAATTTGGTTCGTATCAACATGTTTGACGTTCCATCATTAGTCACAATCGGACCCTTCTAAGCTGGGTTAATCGATATTTCTATAATAATAGTATTCAGGCTAACCTATCGGGTGAACACCCACTATCAGCCTTTACCACGTACGTAGGTCGATCAAATTAACCCGGGATTTTTTTCGCAGAGTTAACATCTAACCTCAAAGAGGGGATTACTGCATGCAGTAAAAATTGGCACTTTCGTCCGGTCACTGCTAGCAGCCAATGCTCTCATACAATATTCAGTACGTTGCTCAGTATAACAGACAATAAGGTTACCTACTAGAGTGTAATTGGAGATTTCTTGTTTCTTTTGAGAAGGTTCATCGCAGTTAAATCCAGGCAGACACCCACTATACATCCAGCACAGCGCTAGACGGCCGTTTTGTCCTATTTGGACGTCAGTAGCACGTATCCTCTGGATTTTGCCTTCTCCCAACCAATAATCGCAATAGGTGACGGCCTGGGATCGTCTTGACTGATTTCCAGCTTCCATATACTACTGAATGCCGTATTATAGAAGAAGTAGCAATGAATTCTATACAACTCTTTCGAAATCTAGTGAAAAACGTTATGAAAGTTGTCAGTCGTGAATATCGTTATCGTACTCGTGTAACATTTAAAACATCTGACTCACAGTATTGCAGGACTCACAAATGTGACATGCCATCGTAAGTGTGCAATCGTTCTCTGAATCGGATAGTGGTAAAATATAAATCTAACAACGTTTTGTACTGTTGCACAGATGTTGCCTCCATCACATGTTTAGGCAAACTGTTCCAAATATTTACCACTCTCTGTTCGAAGTACAGTGGGTTGGGAACTCGCTTCACATCCGGCACGACAAGTTTGTATCTGTGTCCGCGTGTGCTGCATGGCCCTCGTAAGTGCAGCATTGGCCTCACCATGGGGAGTTCACTGAGATGTAGAATACGGTAGGTCATAATATGGTCGACTCGCACCCGATGGTAGGACAAGGTGTAGAGTCCTAGTTTCTCGCACCGGTCTTCATACCCTAAGCCACATAAACTCGGGATGAGCCTAGTGGCAGCGTGTTGGACCCGTTCGATCTTTTGTGCCTCGCTTCGGGTAATCGGAAAGTAGGCGGACGAACCGTACTCTAGCATTGGTCTAATGATGGAAGAGAAGAGGCGCGTGGCAACCTCTTCAGACCATGTGCCGAAGCTATGTTTGAGCGCACAAAGCATGCGCAATCCGTTACGATATAGCCTATTCATGTTGTCCACGGACTTCAAATCGTAGCATGAGACTACACCTAAGTCTTTTACGGAGGGTGTGGGATATGGCGGTTGGCCGTCCTCCTCTATTGTCATGCACATATTGGACCTGCAGTGGAATGTGTTGTGTGGAATGCGTATGTTTTGGTGAAGAGTATAATGAATAAGGGTGTAAAATCAGCTGAACTTTAAGGAACACTTTGACACTTAATCGCTGTAACACACTTGGATGATACAAATTTAACGACAGTCGTTTGTCTGTCACTGACGTTTGTGGTCAATCTGGATCCCAGCCCACGGCTGTTATTTCTGTGCAAACTGCGCGTTTAGCACTCTTAGGGCATCGTCAAATAAATTATATGTGGTCAGTTCCCTTGAGAAGTTCCAAAGGAACAAGAACAACCAGCATTTCGCGAGATAGACTGAATTCAGTTTATTTCGTGTATTCCCAAACATAATCGAGTTCAGACGTCCCGTGCTGATAAACAACCCAATCAGATAAACGCCTCCAGTTCTGCTCCCACAGGTTCATCACCGATTTCGCTGAGGCGTCATAATCTTCTGGTCTTCCACCTACGTGTGTCACAAGATGAAAACCCTCAACTACGTTATGATCACGATGTTGAGTTTCTCCAGGGGCTCATCGATAGACACTTGCATGTGGGCGAAGACAGTGTGATGAGTAAACAAGTAATCCGACTTGACCAAAAAACCAACTAGTCATGTCGACCGCTGAGAATCACCTTTGTAAATCACAATATGCCGCAGCTCATCCTGTCTCGTCTGTCAAGACTGTAAGGTATAAAGTTCACATCCGCCGAGAATTGGAACCCGAAGACAGGGATCGTTTGAAGACTGCGGTCATTGAGCTCAACCACCATACAGAGGAAGGTGAGACTGACTTACAAATTGTATGTTTTCGGGTGATCAAGAAGGATGTACGAACCCGTATCAACCGCTGCTTAACCTCCAGGCACCTCCCGCAGTACCTCTCAGGACCTCCGTGTGGTATTCCCCATCGTGTGCAGCCTAATGTACAAATGTGAAGAACTGTGCCGCTTTCCTATCTCTGAGCGGCCGGACGTTTTAGGACTTGCAGAAACTTGGCTGAACTCCGACATCATACCCCAAGAAGTCGTGTTGTCAGGATACTCTTGTTTCCGATGCGACCGAAAATCAAAGGCCCACGGTGGTGTTCTGTTGTACATAAAATCGTCACTCTCTGGCATACTTACCGGCACTTATCGGAGCGAGGGTAGTTTATACGAGTAATTGTGGTGCACAGTCAACCTTATGCGCGCAGAACTAATAGTATGGGTTATCTACCGGAGCCCAATAAACCGTTGTTGCGATTGGCTACCACATGTACAGAAGCACGTGAGCCACCCTCAGTTCTTACTGATGGGGATCTAAATTTACCTATGATATTTTGGCCAGACGTACAACTTCTTCTTGGTCATAACAACGTTGAAGCACAATTCGCTAAAATGACTTTTGAAATCGGGGCAACGTAACATGTCATCCAACCGACGCGCGTAACTCCGTACTCGGCATCTTGTCTGGACCTAATGTTTACGAGCTGCGAGCAGAAGCTGAACGAGATCATAGTCATCGAACCTCTGTCGAACCGTGACCACAGCTCCATTGTCGCAAGCTTAGAACTGTCCTTACCGGAAGCCGACATTCAACTATTGGAAGATGGACTTCAATGGGCACCTCCAAGTTGCAGGTCAGATTGGTTGGACACTACCACAGGATGCGTCGCTTGAGGCCTGTTGGTCATTGATGGAGGGGAAGCTTAACTCGCTCTGTACTCGGTTCGTTCCCCTAAAGTATTCAATAATCGGACTTGTCAAACCGCATTGGTTTGGTACGAAATGTAGACAGTTAGCGCGACAGCGTCGCAAACTTTAGAATAGCTACATCAGCTCGGCTTGTGATGGAGATTACACGGTGTACAAGAAACAGCGTAACGTATGTAACGCAGTAAAGATCAAGAAACGCCGGCAGTTCGAAGAGCAGCTAGCATCCTGGGCCACAACTGCACCCAAAAGAATATTTGCCTACTTGAAACCTCAACTAAAACCTGGGGGCGACCAACCGTCTTAGAGAGCTTAGACGGAAAGACGCTCATTTCAAGCGCGGAGCGCGCGGACGCCTTGGCTACGCACTTCCTCACCGTATTTTCCAGTAAACCGGCGGCGGTTTCAGTACCTTCACAGGTTGCGCCAGTCTTGCTCAACAGCCTACAGTGTGATGCAGTCGAAGTGTACCAGCTACTCGTCAACCTCGATGGTGCAAAGCCCCCGGGACCAAACGGACTGCACCCATTAATACTCAAGTCCCTATCGATTATCGTCCCACCAGCCGTGACAAACCTTTTCAATAAATCGCTCTCTGAAGGATGTGTCCCGAACGACTAGAAATGCTCGATAGTGAGACCTCTTCCCAAGGGTGGTGATCCGAGTAAACTAGAGAACTATAGACCGATCTGTTTGACTTCGATATTATCCAAAGTGCTCGAGAAATTTATGAAAATATGTCTGCTATCATACTTCGAATCGATGGACATATTGACGCCAGCGCAACACGGCTTTACGAAAGGGCGATCCTGCATCACCAACTTGATGTACTCAAACCACCAGTGGGTACGAGCTCTCAACGAACTGAAGGATGTTGACGTGATGTACCTGCACTTTTGTAAGGCGTTTGACAGAGTGAACTATGAGGTACTCCTTGGTAAACGGAGGACATACGGAATCGATGGCAGGTTACTACAGTGCTTACAGGAGTTTATTGTGAGACGAGAGTTTAGAGTACAGATCAATGACTACCTGGCAGGCTGGTTCCCATCGACTAGTGGCGTGCCTCAAGGAACTGTACTTGGGCCAGTATTATTTCTTATTCATATCAACGATCTTCCGCAGCAGCTCCAATCACCATGCGCCCTGTTTGCAGATGATTTGAAAACCTGGAGGATCATTGAGAACCAGGACGACTGCGCTCGCCTCCAGCATGACTTAGAGCGACTGTCAACGTGGTCCACTGAAATGTAACTCCTTCTTAACGTAAGCAAGTCGGAGTTCATCAGTATCACCAGACGTCCAGCCACCCGATCATACATCTTGGACGGCCAGTTGCTTCACCCTAACACATCTGTCAGAGACTTAGGAGTTCTCTCACGACATGATATATCACTAGAAAATACAGAGAAATTCTACCATGTGGTACTTCATTTGCTCTGGACATTAAGACGCAGTTCCTCCCCATGGTCCAAAGAAACCGTCCCTCGTCTATTCACCTCGCTCATTAGACCAATCCTTAAATACTGGGCCCCAGCTTACCGTCCGATAATCCAGTGGGAAACTGAAAAGCTGGCGAAAATACAGCATACGGCAACTAGAATAATTCCCAGTCTACGAAAGGTTTTGTATGAAAAACGTTCTGAAAGGCTCGGACTCTACACACTATCCTACCGTCGAGTAAGAATTGACCTTATTATGACCCATCGAGTGCTACATTTAAATCACTTCTCCATACTTTGGCCAATATTTCACCTGCGGGAACCCTGTAACATCCGAGGACACCGTTACAAACTCAGGGTCCCCAGCATGAACAAAGCATCACATCAGCTTTGTATCGAACGAAGAATCATAAACTTATGGAATACATTACCAGAAGAATTAATAGAGGCCGATTCTGTGAAGTGTTTTAAATGAATCAAAGCCAGAAAACAGTTCAGGGTTAAGACATCTTTTCGGTAAAATCTCGTCAGACCCAAACTTTTACATGACACGGATTATGTGGGGTAAGCGTCAAATCGGGCTGGGATTGATTTCTTAGGTGTTTGAAAGGTCAAGATCGATGGCTAAAGGTGGCTACAGATGGTAGGAAAAGTGCATCAAAGGAAATTAATACAGGCTTCAGGGCCTAAAGTAAATAGCTAAGGTTACAAAGGGTAGTTAAGTAACCATGTCAGTCGGCCAAGGTAGTAGTATCGGCCGTATGAATCGTTTGTGTACGCATAATTCCGGCTTCAGATGATGGATGTAAATAGCCTCGGCGATAGACAAGATTTGCTTTCGGAAGCCTTGTGATAAGCGTTCAGGTAGTGAATAGATGACTTTAAAGTCATTCTCCGATGCAGTATGGCCACTTTCGAGGAGGTGTGACATGATTGAGCTGTCTGAGGCCCTCATTTCGCCCTTGTAAAACCACGCCGGGATGTGCTCGCGAATCCTCTGGGATAGACGTCTCGTTGTGCGACCCACGTATCGTGCACCACAAGAGCACGAGTACTGATAAACGAGCATTGAACGGGTCAACGATGGCAGACTATCTTTCAAGGGTTTTGCAAGCAATGGTTTGTTGTGGTAAACAATTCTTAAGCGGGCTGCGAACACAAACGATTCATACGGCCGATACTACTACCTTGGCCGACTGACATGGTTACTTAACTACCCTTTGTAACCTTAGCTATTTACTTTAGGCCCTGAAGCCTGTATTAATTTCCTTTGATGCACTTTTCCTACCATCTGTAGCCACCTTTAGCCATCGATCTTGACCTTTCAAACACCTAAGAAATCAATCCCAGCCCGATTTGACGCTTACCCCACATAATCCGTGTCATGTAAAAGTTTGGGTCTGACGAGATTTTACCGAAAAGATGTCTTAACCCTGAACTGTTTTCTGGCTTTGATTCATTTGATTACAATGGGAATATTTGCTGTGTTGAAAAGCAGCATTGCCCGTGATTCCTTGAAGTGTTTTAAAGCCTGTTTCGACGATTATTTCGGAAACCTGTGCTTTGTGAAGCGATGCACATACAATGTCAAAAGAAGACATTGTATGCCCGGAAATAATGACACTAGTACAAATTCCTAACCGAAAGAGGATCAACGATTAACGGACCAGACACAACTGCTGATGATTCACAACTAAATGTCTTTGATTTTTCGGAATTCGGTAGACTTGTACAGAAACCTTTCTACTTGCTCTTAAATACAGTCTCAGTCTCATGACTTGACATCCTCCTCAGCCTGGTAACGTAACCTTGGTTTCTCCGTATGCCGCTTCCCAATACTCAGCTGACCGTATAAGTGTTGTTTCGGTATCCGCGTTGAATCCATACGGCTCACATGACCGAGCCATCTCAGGTGTCGCAGTAAAAGTATGCCGTCCACTGCATACATCCCACTTTGTCGCAACACTTCTGTGTCAGCAACTCTGTCGCCCCAAGTGATGCGCAAAATTCGTCGCAAACACTGCTGATGGAACCGCTCGAGATATCGCACATCCCGCCGGTACATCGTCCACGTTTCACTGCCGTATAGAAGAACGGGCAACACCATGGATTTATACACCATCAGCTTCGTGCCAATGATAAGCTAATGGTTGTTCCAAATTCGGTACTCTAGCTTCCCGAATGCCGCACATATAATTATATATATATATATATATATATATATATATATATATTCAAAACGTCCAATAGTACGATTGGCATAGTACCACAACGTATGGAAAATGAGTAAGCAAACGTAGGAAGGGGAAAAAACGGTGTTCCTGGGAATTTATAGTCACAACAAGTGCACACGGTTTCTTGCCATATCTGAGAGTGTTTCTAGCCATGCATGTTCCTGATCCTTCACACTCCAGCCAGGGAGCCGAGAGCGCCCGACCGCAACTAACTTTGACATTAGCTCCTTCATGCTCCTGGGCCAAGTCATACGTTGATCACTTGGTTTTCGCTCCCAGCCGACTGCTGCGCGCGCGAAGTGGGCACGGCGAGGTAAGCGCTAAGTAGGTATGTGAAGAACTTGACGACGCCACCGAAGTCTGCGCAGAAATTATGCTGCTCAGTGGCCGGCAATGTTTGTCTGATCTGAAAGTCCTCGGTCGAACATTCTGATTACTAGTATGATGTTGCCATCGTACACCAGCAATGCTCCGAAGGCAGTGGTGGTCAAAAACAGACAGCCTCTCAACATTGTTTGCGCGAACAGGCCGTCTCACAGCCATAGTAGTGAACCGCTCTCACTGTGGTATTGTAAACTCGGCCCTTCAGAGATAAACTCAGATCGCATCGACGCCAGAGATAGCGGAGATTGACAAAAGCAACCTGCGCCTTGGAGACGCGCAAAGAGACATCATCCGTTAAACCATTGGCGCTGTGACAGCTTCCGAGGTAAAGGAACTTACCCACCACTTCCATTGAATGATCTGGAAAGGTAAGGGTAGGAGCAGCTCTCAGCCAGTCCTGTAGGAAAACCTTGCACTTCGATGGTGCGAAGGTCATTCCAAAATGGGAGACAGACACTTCCAACCTACACAAGACATTTTAGGCGGCCTGTGAGGAATCGCAGATTACGTCGGTGTCGTCTGCATACTCCAAATCCCAAAATCGGTCTCCCGGAAGCAGCTCGACGCCGCTGGGTTCGCAGTTCTCCAGAGCACTCTCCAAGATTTCGTCCCTAGCGAATTTGAACAAGATGGGGTGTGCTGGGTAACCCTGTCTCACGCCACCGGTGATACTAAAGGGAGGCAAAAGTTCGCCGCACACCCACATTCGGCCCGAGATTTGCGAGTAAATGGCTTGAAGTAAGGTGACATACTTCTCGGGCACTCCCCTTCTCAGTAGACAACTCCAGAGAGCACCTTTGTCGACTGAGTCAAACGCGGCTGGTAGGTATTAGAAGACAACGATCGTTGGGCAAACAAAATTTCACGACGCTCGAGTATTTGGTGGAATGTAAAGATGTAATCGATGCAACTCCGATCTGAACGGAACCTAGCTTGCTCTTGACGTATACTCTGTTCGCGTACTAGGCTGGACCTCCTTACAACCAGCTGCGAGCACCTTGGAAACAACACAGATTAGACCAATCCCTCTGTGGTTGACGCAGTCACTTCGAGTACCCTTTTTGAAGACCGGCACAATATCCAGGAGGCTCCAATCACATTGGATAAATTCAGTGACCCTGGTCTCTTGAAGGAGAAAAGTTAACTCCTGACAAGTGATGGGCCGCCCTCTTTGTAAATAGCCGGAGGGAGTTCATCTGGGTCACGGGCTTTGTAGCTCTTTAAGAGGTGAAGCTCATGGGCAGCCTCAGATGGTGGTGGAGCGTCTACACAGCAGGGAGCACTCTTTATTCCAGAATAGGAACTCATTGGTGCTGCTGGCCAATTAAACTGCTGCTCAAAATGCTCGAGTCGGCGTTTTTGACAGTGGATTAATTTCGCATAAAACTTATCTTACAGTCGGCCTTTTGTCGCCAGTAGATCGGATCAGGAAGAAAAGCTTAGAAATTCCCCGAGGCGGTCGCTCGCTCCATCTCAATGACCCGCTGCGTCCACCAGGCCTCGTAATCATCCCGGAGAAGCTGTTTGAGCTCAGCGTTAGTGGTATTGTGTGGCGAGTGGTATTTAACGCTAGTCTTGGAGAAGTTGGAGTGATCGTGCAGAATTCCAGGACTACTGGTGGAACCACAGTCCGGGGTAGCAGAGTTGTACATGGCGCCGCGAATGTGCCTAGTGTTTTTCAATGTCTGTGCATGAGGCCGTCTTCAGCCTTGAGGACAAGGCATCCTGAATTGCACAGAGAACGTTCGGAGCAGAAATCTTATCTACGTCAAGCCGTTTCTGGTGACCCTGCTGGGAGTCACTAAAACGTAGCGCGATGTTGGCGCACACCAACGCGTGATCAGAAGTGAGTTAGCTACTCCAAATTGATTTGCAATCCTGTATGCAGCCCCGCCAGCGGTAGCTAATGGTGATGTGGTCAATTTGTGTCTACGGCTGGCCAGGTGATGGGGGTCTCCAGGTGGCGCGCAAGCGCCAGGATCCCCGAAAGCTAGTGCTCGACAGAAAAATGTCGTGATAGACTCAAAACCGAAGTAGGCCATCACCATTGTCTGTTCTGCGTGTGCCATGACCGTGTTGACCACTGAGTTCACGTTCGTCAACTTCAAGTCTACCGACCGGCGCATCCAAGTTCCCGGCGAGCACCACAATGTCGGTACGGCGCATTTTACGGAGGTCGGCCAATTGACTATAGAATTCATCCTTAACTTATTCCAGGATGCATTCTGTGGGAGCGTACGCGGCGACAATGAATAGACAGCGTCTGCTGGCTTCGCGCCTGGACAGTCGCACTGAGGTTTCGAGTCGGATCGCGCATAGTCGGCTGATCACAGGGATCTAGTCTAGTAGTGTGGCCTCAGCACGTGTGCTCACCGCAATCACTACGCCACCATAACCAGCGGCTTCGGTGGTTGCGTCTTCAGATAGGCGCAAAGTGGAAATACCAGTAGAATTCGCAGACGGTGAAACTAGTCGCAGCGTCGTGCTAGAGTCGTGTAAATGGGTCTCGCTGCGACAGCAGATACCAGTGGTCATAGTTTCTAAAGTGTGAGCAAGGGCTGCCTGTGATCCAATCTACATCAACGTCCGCACATTGAAGATTGCCAGTTTGAATTGGGAACGGGGCGCTAAAATGGCTTGTCAACACGACTTGGCGCACCATCGGACTTATGCTCTTGATCCGTATGGCGAGGACGTTCGCCCAAGACGGCACGGTCTTCTGAACTAAAAAACGGAGGGGGGAGACCAAGCATGGGTGGGTTGAACTAACGTGGAATAAAGTGATTAGACGGTGGTGCGGTAAAACGTGGTTTGGCGGGTTTAGCCTCCAGGATCTCGGCCGAGGTAAGCAGTTCGAGAGAGTGAGGCCAGATAGAGCTACAGCAGAGACAGCGATCGAAGAATTGTCGAGCCATGAATCCATGGGCATGATGTTTCCCGGTTGCCCAAGCTAAGGAAGTGGGTTAACTTAGGGTATCCCACCCAGAGCCTTGGGTCATGAGAGGCCCAACCCGCAAGGCAGCAGGACGATTGATGTATACCGCGAACCGTTGGGCGCCGGCTATCTAGTTTAGGATAAAACTTCTTTCGAGTAGAGGCAAACTACTCCGCTTTTGCTTCTGCAAAGGAATGAAGCAAGAACAAGAGCAATCTTTGCACTTTCATGTGTCAGCATCAAAATACACTACATATTCCAGTACAACTACAATATCTCTGGAAAAAGGATAGACCAACAATCATCTAAGCCCCTTTTGAAGGCTTCTACAGTCTCAGACTCCACTAAATCAGAAGGAAGTTTATTCCAGAAGTTAACTACTCGGTTCGTAAAAAACTTTGCCCTGATGTCCAAACGAGCTCTATGATGTTTGAGCTTCAGGCGATGCCCGCGCAGATGGTCTGACATAGCCAACTCAAACAGATGGGTGGAACTAATACCACTAAGTCCCTTAATGATCTTAAACGTCTCTATCAAATCCCCTCTCAACCTACGCCGTTCCAAGGAAAATAATCCCAAGCTACTTAGACGATCTTCGTACGACTTCCCTCGTTGACCTTCGATCATCCTGGTCGCAAGTTTCTGAATCTTTTCTATACAAATGACGTCACTCCGGAGGTACGGTGCCCAGGCCTGAACACAATACTCCAGATGTGGCCTAACCACTGCTTTATATAACGGCAAGAATACTTCTGCTTTAGTGTTACTCAGCGCCCTCCTAAGACGAAATAACTCTTGTCGCGCTTTATTGGCAGCATGGCGACACTGTGCCGAAGGCTTAAAATTGTTCACTACGATGACACCTAGATCGCGGGCTTCATCAGTACACCGCAATGATAGAGATCCTGCAGGAGACTGAACTGCAATTCCGCTACCACTACTGGTCAATAGTTGACATTTATTGGCATTTAGAGGTAGATCCCATTGGCTTGACCAATTCACCACAGTGATGATGTCCTTAGCCAATGTCGCTCGGTTTCCCCTACTGACTAGCTTCAAGTCATCTGCGAAGATATAGCAGGGATCCTCAAGAAGAGGAGCCAGGTCATTTATAAACATAAGAAACAACAATGGACCCAGTACCGAACCTTGGGGACACCGCTGTAGGCATGGCCAACACTAGAACTCGCTTCCCCAACCCTGACTCTGAATGTCCTTCCACGTAAGAATTCAGAGAGCCATAGTAATAGTTGAGGATGCAATCCAAACCATGTCAGCTTCTCAATTAAAAATCGATGATTCACTGAGTCAAAGGCTTTACTGAAGTCCAAATAGCACACCTCTACCGACATCCCACTATCAAGACATCGGGTAATCTCGTCTAAAAAGCACAATAAATTGGTAAGACAAGACTTCTTTTTAAGAAAGCCATGCTGTTCCGCTCTAATTAGATTGTGCTCAGTCAAGTGCTCACAGATCCTGTTCCTTATAAGCTTTTCCAAGCACTTCAGCATGATGCTGGTCAAACTAACAGGTCTATAGTTAAGAGGCACCGACTTAGAACCCCCTTGTGGATGGCAACAATAGTCGCCTCCTTCCAATCACGTGGCAGCTTGCCTTCTTGAAGAGACTGGTTGAATAACTCCGCTACAGGATACTGAAGGATATCAGCCAGAGGCTTAACTATGGCGGGATGTACACTATCAGGACCAGCTGATTTATAAGGGTTCAAACTGGCCAGCACTGTGAAGACCTCTGACACATTGAGAATAATTTCCCGCATTGTGTAGCTAGTTGAGCAGTGCGGCTGTGATGGCAAGCCTGACCCACTATCCTTCCGATGCAGGTTTTGGTAGACACGTAGCAGCGCTTCTACTTTATCAACGTCGTCTACAGCCTGGGTACCGTCCTCCATGGTTAGACAGCCGACCACCTCTCTTAGAGAAGCCTTTGATTGGACATAACTGTAATAACACTTGGGATTTGTTTTCGCAAATTTGGCCAACCTAAGCTCATATGAGTACTTCGCCTGCCGCTGCAACTTAATAGCCATGTTTCGACACCTTTTGTATTGCAGCCAACGTCGGAAGCCCCGAGTTTCTTGATATTTTCTCCACTCAGCATTGCGCCTCTTTATCGCTCTATCAATTTTTCTCCTCCACCATCGGGGTTTCCCAAGATGTCTCCTGGGGCGTAGAGGAGCAAATTCGTTCAGCAACTGTACAAGTCCACTTTTGAGTAGAAGCCACCTCTGTTCCAAAGTGGCCTTGTCCTGTTCAGGGATCCAAGTGATCTGAAGGGCTCGATCCCGCAGCTTCGTAAAATCAATACGATTTAAATCCCTTCCCATTCGACGGTTCTCTGCAAGCCTCGGTGTGTCCAGAGAAAAGGTCAAAACACAATGATCACTCTTACCTATGGGTGGCTCCACGCATAGGTCAATCAAGTGACCATGTCTGGCGATCACGATATCAAGGGTTGAAGGGGTACTCCCAGTACGACTCCTAGTCGGAACATTGACGTATTGCTCGAACGCATTTACATGCATCCAATCTACTAGTTCCTTCTCTAGAGTACCCACCCTGTTTTCAGCAAGCTGCCAATCAGCATGGGGAAGGTTTAGGTCACCGACGATCAGAAAATTAGGTGCGGCCATTGCCGCCTGTCTTAGTAACGTACCAAGATCCCTGTCCTCTTCTCGCGTGGAGGATGGGCTACGATAAACACATACTATAATCTCCAATCTACCCCATGCTCTTAGATAGCAGGATACCACCTGAACGTTAGCAGAACTCATGGTAAATGGAGCCTCCCAGTGTTTATATTGGCACTTTATAAGCAAGAGTACTCCTCCACCAGTCTGATACCCGGGCCTGTCAGCCCTGTAGCACGCGAAGTCTATAAGCAGATCACCAATAAGGTCATCTGGAGAAAGCCAGGACTCCGACACAGCGGCCACATCAACATGCTCACAACGCGTCACTAACTCTCCCCATTTGTTACGCACACTACAGCAATTAGTGTACCACACGCTTAGTCTCTCCGGACGCGGTTGTTTCCCCTCGGACGTAGAGCCCGAGGGGATAACCCGTTTTTTGTACCATTTCATTTCCATCGGCTGCCTGAGTCGATGAATCAACGCTGGGCTGCTGTAACGCATTACGGGATAATCCCTTTCCTGGCTTCGCCCGCCTGGGCTTGCTGGATAAACTCCCGACGGGTTTTCTCCCATTTACCTGAGTCGACCTAACAGCACTGCACTTCGGATTTTCTGTACGGTCCAGTTTAGGTGTGGCAAGTTTTTCATTTTTCCTATCATTTTGTGAAATGGGCATACCACCCATGGACTTTGGTGCCACTACTATCGAGCATGAGGCCTCGATAGTTTTTGAACGCACCGCCTGAAGTTCCATTGCCACATCTTCACTATCCTCTTCCGCCATAGAGGTGTGATTCACATTTCCATCAAGAGCAAGTTTCTCCACAACCAAATGCAGGCCACGAGTTATCTCACTGGCGTCTTGTGAAGGGGGTTGTCCAGACCAGCTGACTGCCCTTGCCACAGGAGAGCAGTCGCTAGAGTTTTGCTTAGGTGTCTGCGTAACGTGAGGCTCACTATCGTGAATTCCAGCGTGTGAGACCGCAGATTCGTTAGCCAAGCTGGTATTAGTACCTTCTAACCGGCTCAGCCGAGGGGCTTTAGCCTTCGAAGTTAGTGTGTCCGGTGCTATTTGATACCGACCATTTGTCTGACTTGCAACCAACCCAGCCCTGTTAAGTAGAAGGTCCCGGTGTATAGGGTTCCGAAACTCAACCAGGATAGGCCTTGCATAACCTTGTTGGCGGAGCATACTTGTTTCTCTCCAGCTGCCAACACGATGTACTCTTTTGATACCAACGTATAACGGTATTCCGGCTATACGAAGGATATCGTGCACTCGCCTTCTATCTAGGTCCCGTCGAGTTTTAGCTTCCCGTATGACTGGCTCCTCCCTATTGTAGATAAGAACGTTTCGTTGTCTACCCATAGCAAGTTCTGCACTTCGCAAGTAACATTCCAATGAAGACTGCAACTCTTCGACTTTTGAACGCAATGTCTCAATTAGCAAGCTCTGGTCACGAATCAACTTCTCCGCAATGTCTAGTCTATGCACACAGTTTCTACTAGCAGAATCATGCACAGCTGAGACATGAGTAACTGGATCAAAAGTCCGATCGTGTATCAAGCGAGAACCAATGTCTGCTAAGCACACGCAGTGGAAGCAAATCCACTTTAATTGGGGATGTCGGGCATAAAGATCAATAGAGTCCTGGTCTAATCTAGAGCAATTGTTATGGTACCATAACAAGCATCTGTCGCACTGAATTCCCTCTTTGACCTCAACGCCACAAGTGTGCTCACCACATTTATAGCCAGCCACCGATGTCATTGCGAATAGCACGTAACAGCCACGTATAGAATAATAAAAAGCTAGGTAGTTTGGTAGGATTAAATGACCAAATTGATGCAGGTATGACGGCGTAAGATGAATAAATAGTCACAACAAGTTAATACAATAGAAAATACAACAATATTAAATAAAACAATAAACACAGCGAATTAACACGACCAAAAGGAACAAAGAGAAGCAATACTGGAACGAACTCACGCGGTTAACGAAGATCCAAGATATCTTGGATCAATATTTGATGGAGCAGAGTAAAGATTTCCCACTCAGTCACTTTAGATCACGCTTCCAAGCCAAATTTGAAGGTAGAAATTTCAAGATAGAGCTTTTTCAAAATTTCAATGCGCGCGGATTGCCGGGGAGATGTTTCACATCTTGGATGTTTCCTTAAAGAGAAAACCAGATGAATTGCTAATACAGCCGATTTGTCACAAGCGCAGCTGGACAGGGCAGTATTTAAACTTTAACAATCACTGTCCGATGAATTATAAGCGATCCTTGGTTCGCACCTGCTTCACGGGAGCGTGCCGAATCTGTTCCGAAGAGTCAATCACGAGTGAACTGCAGCGCACTGTATCAACGCTACGCGATAATGAGTACCCTAGTAAATCTATAGCGATATGAGGAGGAAAAGTTCCGAAACTTGAAACAAATGGATGTTCTAAAAAAGAAAGTATTTAAATTGTTTTGGAACAAATGAGCAACTGAAGAAAGTATTCCTCACCCTACCTTACAACGGGGAACAAAATGATAAGAGGTTCTGCCTGTTGCAGAACTCAGTCCTTCAGGGACAAGCGTTTTATTCGGCAAAGACAGCTCAGCGAAAATTACAGCATGTTTAACAAGCCAAACTCCTCGATATAAATTACAGGTTCAAGTCCATAACTAACGAGCCTTCTGAGTCGATGAGGTTCCTCCTCTGATTCAGTTAAACAAACGGTGAATCACTCACACGAATATCGGCCAATCCGAGTCCAGTGATCGAATCCGTCACGTCCGCCTTCCATTGGCCGTCTGACTCGCTCGGTTGGTCCAGCTGCTCACTCTAATCTGATACTACCATCACATTGTCACCGACTACGGCAATCCATAAAGAGGGGCCATTACGCAGCTGAGCTAGTGCTACTGCGCCAATCCAATCTAGATAAACCTCTCCCAAGTCACGGCGTCCCGCGTTTACCAATTTAACTGTACGTGCGGTAGCATATACATTGGTCGGACTGAGAGAAGGTTATCTACAAGGATTATGGAGCATGTTCCGCGAGGCCTAGCGGTGAGCAGCCCTAACCTACCTGCCAGCTCAATTGCCCGATACCTACTCGATTGTAGTGCGTGTCAAGACCCCCGTAATTCATTCAAGATTGTCAGTAACCAGAACAGTCCACCACTGCTCCGGTTTGCCAAGGCTTCCGCAATCCAGCTTCTGAAACCCAAGTTGTGTAAGCATGTTGACGTCGGGTTCAGCTTAGCCTTGCTATGGTAAGGATTAGCCAATGGAAGCGAGGGCCCCGATCACTCCAGGTTCAAATTAGTTGGCTTATTGATTCCATATCACATGCACTCACTAAACCCTCCTACTGTACTACTCTTGAGTAGTAGGATTTTACGTGTACGTTTGTAAGCGACTGATTGGAAATGCATGAAATAAAGTGAATTCAGTCTATCTCGTGAAATGCTGGTTGTCCTTGATTTGTTGAAATTTCTCAGGGGAATTTTGTGCATGATTCCATGTCATATGCACTCACTGTATAAGCGACTGATTGGTTATCCACGAAATAAGCTGAAGTCAGTCTGTCTCGCGAAATGCTGGTTGTTCTTTTTTTTGAAATGAATTATTTCATATTCTGACATTTATCATACTGCAGTTTGATATTCGTGAAAATTCCTTACCAACTGGTTTGTTTCCTCTCGGAAAACAGATCCAGTCGTTGTTCCGATGCACACACTTGTCAGTAAGTCGTGAACAGGGCATGCTTCTTATGCTACGAAACGCCGTAACATTTATCAGAGGCTCTCCATTTGATCGCAGTACTGTACAAACTTTGGGGTCGATGCCATCTCTTCCTCGTTGACTTTGATTCTTCTCTAATATACTTCATCGTGGAACGAAGGTATCCATGATGTGTGGTTTCTTTATTTCCGACTTACAATCTCCACTGTCCGTGTCTGAATGCGCAATCTAGACTAACTTTGGGCTGTCTGGTCGTGTCCCGCACAACCCTTTGCGGCTAACTGACAGCCAGCCATCTCTATGAACTATCGATGGACAGTTTCCGATCAATGTTGTTAGCTGTGTCGCTTCCCGTGTATATTCCATGTAGATACGAATGTTTACTGTATTTCCAAAACAAAACTATCCTTCCGCTTTTTTTCAGTCGGTGTGACTGATTCTGAAACTCATTATTCCCAATGGCGTCGAGTCTCACGTCCTATGGAGCCTCCAGGAAGCCTTAATGAAATATTCAGCAAGTTCATCAAAGGTGCGTTGTGCCTTGCCAGCTCACTTTTTCCCCTACAAATGTGAGGATATGGTCTTGTACTTTTTTTCGCCAAACGGCTTCTAAGTATCACACTTCAAATTTTGATCCATGTCCGCGTCAAGCGCAGGCGGTAGAAGACAGAAGAGAAAGATATATCTTTTAAAAGCGATTGTAATAGGATGGCGATTCAAATAATGCGCAGCACAAATAATTCGGTGGTTCATGGCTAACATATCTTGATCGCCGCCAAATTTTTCTGTTTTCACGAGACTACACGCTGTTCTACACATACCTAAAAGCAAATAGTCTCACTGACACCAAACTTTTTGTGACCGGTGACTCCAACAACATAGAAGAGCTTGCGAGTATTGCCAGAGTATGCAGGTGCCTCCATTTCTGGTGTACGCTGGGACCACCGCGTTACGAACTTACTGCCCAGACTGCTTGTTATTCCGACTAACACAACGACTCACTTGTGATCGGATTCCGTTGGGAAATCTCTGTGGCGGCCAAATAGATCCGGGGAGCACATGGAGCCGTAGATCTTCTAAACGTGTCCATTAAGACCGCGGCTTGCCTTTCCGGAACCGTTCATCGCCTTCCACCTGAACGGGCAGTGTTTATTATCTTGCGGTGAGTCACAGCTGAGTGCATCGGCCAGGGAAGTTTGATAACTCTGCTGAACCGAGGGATCAGCTGGTCTGTTCGTAGCAATCTTATAGTACCTCGTTTTCTGGGACTCTTCACAACTCATGTAGATGTTCGCAAAGACCAGCGCGTGATCTGAGTCAAGGATGGTAGACCAGCTCGATTTGCAATCCCACACACTACCCCGCCATCCAAACTTTATCGTGACGTGATCAATTTGAGACTGATTGCGTTGCATGACATCTCGTATGCCTGAAGCTATTGGTCGGCGAAACGGACGATTGTCTTCACATAGCGTGAGAAGTCTTTCCATTTTTGACAGTTCTCATCGTGCACATGTTGACCACTGAAGTGACTTTCGCATTTTAATAGACGATCGGCCCATGCGTTGAAATCCCTAACAAGAACAACACTATCGGATTTGTAAATTCTGTTCTAGAGCGAATACATTTCACCCTATAAGTCGTCATTGACCGGGTTCCAAATGCAGTCAGTTGAAGCGTACACGGCGATCACACAATTTGCATCTCTACTCGCGACGTCTGCTGTTCCTACATAAGTCCCGAAGCTTGTCCGCACACATTCGACTGTTAATCCAAAATTGGTCCTGCGGTACGGCCTGGCTTTGCTATTTAGTGCAATATCAACGCCAGCCAAATCCGTTACGGCCACTTGTGGGTCACCAGGTCTATTTAGGTGAAGCATGGCTCCGTTTTTGGTTGCGTTTGTCAGCTTGATCACGGTGCTGGGATCTTTCAGTCGGGTTTCTGAAAGACAGTGAACATCGATGGTGAGACGTTCCAATTTATGCATGAGACCAGCAAGTTGCCTGGTCCTCATGAGTGTACGTACAGTAAAGCATATTTGGCGGAACGTGTGTCGGTGCCCAAGGAGGGCCGCTGTTTGGACTCTACGTGCATCGGCTAAATCATCGGGAGTAGAATCATTGAAACGTACATAGGACGGTAGAGGATAAGTTATGCATGAATAAGTAAATGATTATTAACAACAATTACACAAGTGGAGTATGACGAAGGTATATGGGTAATGGAATAAAAACATGTTGGGCACAGTACAACAAGTGAACCATCCTTGTTGTTCGCTTTAATTCACACCTACCGTGGCTGGGGCCATACTGAGCTTTGTTCATTCTAGACTGACTGATCCTTCGTTGCCCATCTAGCTCGTGTACTTCTGACCAACTCACATGGGCAGCACTTTACAGACCTGTTCACTGATCCCGAGTCGGTTCCATTCTTCCAGTTAGTCATCTGCCACTGGTTTCTTCGGCGCACACGTGTTGTTCACCCCATGTTGTCTGGGACAATCTGTCCCCTCCCCCGCGCTTCATTTCCTCCCTACTTCCCTGAGCCAATTCTGTTTTGTCTACCAGCTCCTTGCAATTGTGCTCTGCTGGCGTGGGTGCGTTTACTTGACTTTCTCTCCGTGGCCTTGCGTCGGTTCCGTTAAACCAAACTATCAGCTAAAATCATATTATGGCTGTGCCAATAATCGAATTTCTCTGGTCCCATTTTATATCTTGATGCATATAGCTGTAGATACATTAGTGAGTTTCGTATTACATAGGTTCGCAGTGTTCTATAGAGGTAAACGTTTCTGGTTGCTGCATACGACAATGAGCGCATCCGCTATCCAGTGAAGATGGTTAGGTTTGGAGACAGCAGTACCATCCAGCTAGAGAAATGGACCCTAGCGCGCAAATCACCATAGAGCTTTTAATCCTTCGAAATAGATAAGTAGTATATTTCTCGACAAAGCGAGACGCAGTCCAACTCGTTGGTCTGGTCAGCGCAATCGCATAAAACAGATAACTGAACGCTTCTCAGCACAGTTTTCTAACGAATTTATAATAAATTGAAGTTGAATGTATCCGAAGGATTGATAAGTTAAGAACAATAACCAAAGGCGACATGGCCAAATGTTCACGTAAAGTAATATGTCCATCCGTGGAACCGTCTCCTGGAGACCTGCTTCCATGCAGGGTATTCCGTCGGAAGGTTTCACTCGTACCTTTATGTCCCATTTGGCCATGTGCCAGTGTGGCCCAATTGCAAGCATACCAGCACCTTTTTCACATCTTTAGGGCTTTTTATGTGCATAAGCCATGGGCTATCAAGCCATTCAGCTCATTCTACTATTCGGTTCAGTTCAAGCATGACACTTTTTTATTTTTTTGACGCTGTTGAGTCAGTGGCATTATGCCTTGCATAGATATGATTGTTAGCCTGAAATCGTCAATCCATTACCTCAGGAGATCAGCCCAGTCGTGGCCAACAGAGAAATAAGAAAAAATATAAATGCGTAGAATTGAAAACAGTAAAAACAAATAATTCAGCTCATAACATGATGAGACACCGTTCATCACACATGATGTATTTTCACATCATGCTATGCTTCTCTTAACAAGTTCCGCCAAAAGAAACATCAATGGCTGTGTCGACGTTTATTGGTAAATTCTACTTCTCTAGGCACTAGTTCGTACGGAGTTACGTGTCAAAAATATATAAGATAATAACTAATAATTGGATTATGGTGTATGGTAAAAGCAGTATCGGTAAAAAAACTGTGAATGTAGAAAAAAACCATAGCTGTCGATAAAGGTATGTAATTTCTACTATTAAGACTAAATGGAGAAGAGAGGCTTATCTGGCTATTAATTGACTGGTGTTAGTTTTCTTGAGTTGCACTGGTCGTTCATCTGACTCGGTTTTGGTTGTGTTCAGCATTTTTAGTGCACATTATATGCCATTTGGCCCTTTCCTTCTCAGGTACGTTTTTCTTACGTATAGCTCAATTGCTTTGTCTATCGTGAGAAATTTGTTTATTCGACTCCGGAATATACGTGGGAACACACAATAGAAGCCTGTTCCAGATATTTGCATATTTATTAAGGACGAACTCGTATTTTAGTGCACGACGCTAATTTTTGTAGGGTGGATTCTTCGTTGCGTGTTTCTTAACGAGAGATGTGTTGTAATTGGGGAGAATAACTTGACACATCGTAGATGAGTGACAGTTTGAGCTTAAACCTTTTGAACCAAATCGCATCAAGTTTTAACGTCCTACAGCGTTTTGTGTACGTAAGTCTGCTACTGGAACCAAGAACCAATCTTGTAAATTTACGCTGAATGCGCTCTAGTGCCAATTCATCTCACTGCCGTGCGTCACAATAAATTAAAGAACAATACTCTAGCATTGAGCGTGTACATATCTTGAATAATCTAAGGTTAGTCGCTGTTGAATCGAGCTGTTGTGAGTTTCTTTGTCCTTGCCTCTCCCGCATAGCCCCCTCCAACCACGATCTCATTTCCTAGCATATTATGAATTTCGCATAATATAAATTTATCTGCTGCACAATACCCATTGTTACCTTTCTGGAACGATTCCCATCCATTACAGATGCCACTGGCGTGCCTCTCTTGTGTTTTTTATTTTCTAATCTATTGCGACACAATAGCTGAGGGTTTTCCCACATTAACCTAACGTATCTAGTGAGTTGTACATCGAGCAGCCTAAGGACCCTCACATTTTCATATTAACCTTCGCAGCGAGACTGGACTTTAGCGTGGTGCGATGGTATGCGTACCCCCGTGATCCATTGAACTTCTCTTGGCGGCACTTTTCAAGTGTCTTCAGAGCCATCCATACCAGACAGATCAATTGTTAGGAGTCAAACTAACACAGTTACACAATCCAAACCTCTTCAGAGGTTGTGGAGAGGTCAATGGCTCCCTTCCTTTAAAACTTAGCCTTGGTTGACGACAGGTCTGCGGGTTATAAGCTCACACCTCAGTTACGGTAGAGCACGAGCGCCATACATCATATCTGACAGCGAGAGTGCACCTCTGGGTGCTATGCTCGCCTCAAGCGAGTCAGCCCTTGGCCAAATTGGTGAAAATCCGCCAACTCCTACCTGCGGCTGGCCGTGCTCGCAGGTGGGTAACGTAATACGGTCGTGCAACACATTTTCACTGTTCCAAATCTTCGAAGCTGTGTGCCAGGCCTGGAGCAGATCCCAACTGGTCTATGCAGTCACACTCCCGAGCTCGACTTGCTCCCCATTGCCTTGTAAATCAGGCTATTAAGCCAAAGGCCCCAGGTGGAGTCCATTAAGAGAACCTCGGAATCCCCCACTGTCTTGTGAATCATACTGTTGAGTCAAAGACCAAAGGCAGGGCACCTCGAACAAAACCTCTCTCACAGAATAGGCAGCCGTAGAGTATCGTCTGCCCTCTCGACCTCGCCGACAATACTCACTCTTCTTATTTCTGTCTCCCCTCTCAAGTATCTTCCCCGCTGACCTCGCTGCTGCTGCCGTCGATACATATAGCTCTTCCATCAAATCATTCGTCGCATTACACATTCTTTATCTTAACGTCCGCACTTTCGGTCAGTACGATCAAGAGGCAGCACTGACTCTCACTCTTCACTCTCTTGGGATTGATGTATGTTGTGTCCCCAAACACGCTTACAAGATAACAGCGTCGTGACGAATCTTCGACTCCCTGGTTCTGAATCTCACTACGATTATTACAGTCTTCGCCTTTCTGACAATATCAAGAACAAAAGACCAAAGGTAGACAATTGTTTTCGATGATTCATCTTCAGACCCGTACAATCATATGAGTGAAATAGCAATGGGCGTAAAAGTGGATTAACGATCAGTTCAAATGAGATTGATCACGTGCCGACCAAAGGCATGAACCAGTAACAAACGGCAGATTAGGACAGAGGTGTAGTTGCACAATTTCAGTTGCTCTCAGAAGGATCCGTTTAGGCCGGCCAAGGTAGCTAAACAGCTTCGATCAGCTTCTTTTGTGCACACAAAAGCGGTTGATACAACCGAATGCTGATCGCCTCGGCAGTAGCAAGTGTGCGGAGGCGCAGGCCTTTCGATTGGAGTGAAGGGACCCTGTATAGTATTCGAAAGGCACTGATTGGGTCAACCTCATGCTCACTATCAACAAGATGAGCCATAACAGAGCTAGTTATAGCCCCAGTACCGCCTCGACGCAACCAGCGTGGTAGGTGCTCCTTAATGCGCTTCGACAGTTGCCGCGCCATTCGACCGATGTAAGTAGCGCCACAGGCGTACTCGGACTGATAAATTATCACAGAAGCGGTCAGCGTCGGTAACTTGTCTTTGTTGTGTATACGAATGAGTGGCTCCGTTGAAAAGGTACACCTAAGCTTGGCTGCTGGGAAAGTTGACTTGACAGCTATTGAAAAGCTTCTAGTTACACATTCAGCAGCGGCGTCGTGTGAAAAGTTCATTTTTCTCTGCTGTCTAAACCTGCAACACGTCGGGCTTCTTTTGCATTTTCCCAAAAATGAAACGATCAGGATATCCGTTTTCGTGCAGCAAATTCTGAATGAACGTCAACGCATTATCCAACTTGTTTTCAGAACGGATCCTGCGGGCCCTTGTGGTTAGACAGCGAATTAGGTTTCGCTTATATTTCAACGGAACGGAACTGTGAAAATTCGTATACTGGCCACTCCAGATTTTCTTCCTGTAGACCTGCCGTTGGATCGAGCCGTCTGCCCTTCTAGTTAACAGAATATCAACTGATCGTTCAATTCTTTTTCGTAGGTAAACTGCAATGATGCGTGGGCCCGATTAAAACGGTCAATAACAGCGTCAAGATCAACAGACTAGTCGGCCACGACAAATATGTTGTCCATATAGCGGTGGTAACATTCAAAGGCCGTGATCTCCGCATGTAACTTGGTATTCTCTAATTTCGCCATGAAGACGTCAGCTAACAACGTACCCAATGGCGATCCCATAGCTACACCATCCTTTTGTCGGTAGTAAGTACCATTGAATAGGAACTGTAGGTTCCAAGTGCAACGCAGAAGGAGGCTTTTCAAATCACGCAACGGTATGCATATACTTGTTTTTGTTTCTTCTATGTAAGAGCAAAGGTAATCGATCGTCTTGAAAAGTGTCACGTTGGAGAAAAGCGATACAACATTTAAGGCAAACAGTGCTTTCTTACCTATGTTGCGGTCTTTGATGCTTTCGATGAATTGAAAGGTGTCACGAAGGCTATAGTGTGTAAGTCGCTGTCTTACTGGCTCTAGAATTTCCATTGAACTGATCGTTAATCCACTTTTACGCCCATTGCTATTTCACTCATATGGTTGTACGGGTCTGAAGATGAAACATGGAAAACAATTGTTTACCTTTGGTCTTTTGTTCTTGATGATGAAATGAGCATTTTCCAGTCTCTGACAATATCGATTCAATGGCTCAAGGTATTTACGGTATTGGTATCGCCCTCAGCAGACATGCTGTACGTAATCTACTCGACTGAATGCCGGTGAACAGCCGCATGTGTGCCGTTTAATTTCGAATCTCTATAGGGGTTACTGAACAATGTTGGAGGACAAGGTGCCGTTTTACCGCCTTCGCTTATACTCCTACTGACTACACTTCGGAAGACACCAACGATTTTCTACTGTCATCTTTTATTTTTCTCTGCATAGGCAAGAATGCTGACATCGTGGTTGTTGCTATTGACGAATACCCAAGTGGGGCGTTTTACAGATTCTGAACAACGCCTGGGAGGTCGCATCGTTGAACAAACAATGGTGATCGATTCCTTCAGGTGTGCGCCGACCACAATCTGCTTATTAGTATCACTGCTTTCCAGCACAGACCTTCACATCGCGTCACCTGGCGCCCACCGAATCCATCCGTGACCCGGACCCATATCGACCATATTGCCAACAACTACAGGTGGCGCCCATCAGTCCACAACTATCGGCCAATTTGGAGCAGATGTCTGGATTCCGACCATGCTCTACTGCTCGCATGCCTGAAACTCATTCGTCTCACTCCAAAAAAGCGCCTATCCTCTAGCGTTCTTACCTGTAACTTGAACTCGCAATCTTCGGTTTGAGATTGGTGAGCCGAACGCTGACTGGAATCGTCTCAAGTGTGCGCTGAAGAATGCCTTTGACGCTTGCTGTGCACCCGACTTGAGAAATCGTTACTGTGAATGCATCTTTGAGGCATCGATCAGTTTGATCGAAGCACGTGAACGGGTTCTGATGACTCTGAGTTTCAGTGTATCCGTAACTCCTTGAAACGACGTCTGATAAAGAGTCTTGCAGTTGACCGGGAACGTTGGTGGGTTTCAAAGGCCCGTGAGATGGAGAAAGCCAGCTTTGTGGGAAACAGTTGATTGCTCTTCTAACTCATCCTGAACACGGATCCGAGAAAGCCATCAGTTAGCGAGACGATGGCTGAGCACGATGGACTGTTGATCCATTCTCATCATCGACTAGCCCGTTGGTCGGTACGTTTTGAAGAGCATTTCAGCAGGCTTGCTGCGACTTTGCCGCTTGCCGAATCACCTTAACCCACGTGTAAAGTTGCTGTCACACCTCCCACCTTGGAAGATATAAGAAATGACGTTTCCTTGTTTAAACGAAACAATGCTCCTTGTCCGGACGACCTTCCCTCATCTTTGCTGAAAGAGGGTGGTGACTCTTTGTTTACTGGACTTTCTTCTCTTTTTAACACGATTTGGGACACTGAAGAAGTGCCTTCAGACTGGCGACTAGCAACTGTCTTGCCCATCTTCAAGAAGACGCAGCGTACTTTGTGCGAAAATCACCGGGGCATTAGCGTTCTTTCCATTGCCTCAAAACTTCTCACGAACTTATCCTTCGACGATTTACTGGTCCTCGTTTGTTCCGAATCACTGAAAGCCAGCTGGTTTCCGCCCTATATGTGGTTGCCTCGACCCCATATTTACTCTTCGCCATGTCTTGGAGTAGAGATACACATACAGACGACCGACTGTATTGGTTTTCCTCTACTTGAAAACCGCCTTCGACTCTGCTGACCGCGCCAGCTTATGGCGGTGCCTATCCATGAAGGGCATGCCGGCTGAATTCCCTTCCATTTTGATGTCCGTCTACCGTGATTCTAGATGACGTTTAAGGTAAACTTCCTTCTGAGTTCTCCACGACAAGTAGAGTTTGCCAGGGTTGTCCGACATCTTTCCTTTCCAGCGTGGTGATCCAAATGCTCATGAATGACTCGCTTCTTTCAGACTATTCTGGGATGGAAGTTATGCCACTCGATCGACTGACAAAGCTGGAGTATGCCGAAGATATAGATCTCCTTGGGTCTGATGCATTGTCTATGCAAGCATTACTACACAAACTTGTGTGTAGTGCTGTACGCTTCCGTATGTGCTTTTTGCCTTCAAAGTACAAAACACCACTGCAGGAGTGGGCGGACACGCCTCCGGTTTTAGCTTTTTCTGTATAGCCACTGACTGCAGTGATCGGTTCACTTACCTTGGTAGCTGTCTCACCACTTGTGGTCATCACTGAAGAGGTTACATTGGGTATCAGCAAGGACCTCGTGGCTTTCCTGAGACAACCATCTATGGAGACGGTGGGATATCAGCTTTTCAGTGAAATGTGGGGTGTATAATGCTGCGATAAGGCCGGTGTCACTATATGGAGCAGAGACCTGGCCAGTTCGCACTGAAGAATTAAACTCTTAGCCATGTTTGATCACCGGTGCTTACGGATTGTTGCTCATGTCTGGTGGTAACACCGGGTGAGCCATGCTGAGGTCCGCCAGTTGTTTTTTGGAAGAAGCGTTCTGGTGCTTCTATAGTGGGCTTGCTAAATCTTAATCGCTTGCGTTGGCTAGGCCATGTCCTCCGTATGCCCGTTGACCGGCTTCTTCGGCGGGCATTATACGCCGTGGCTGCACCAAGTTAGGTGAGACAGTGAGGTGGCCTGTCCATGACGTGGCATAGTGCGATGAATAAACTGACTGGGACTGGGTCGGGCTGGTGTGTGCCGTTTTCGTGGATAGGAGCCTCGGGACAGTCCACACCAATGGTTGGAGACCGTATCAGACATGTCGCAGACAGTGGCATTCCTGTATTCGGTTTCTTGCATCCGTTTGTTAATTTTCGTTCTATTCTGAATAGTTTAACGTATTTCCTTCTTGCTTCCATTTTCATTCTCTTTTTGCTTTCAACCGCACTATCTTGCCATTGTGTTTTATTGTTATTCTTACGGTGTGCGTAGTTGTGTGCATACTTGTTCAACTGAACTGTTATCGACTTTTGCGGTGGTATACTGCACATGTTCTGCGAAGTTCAGGCCATTGGCATAATCTAATCCTAAGTAACTAACTTCAGTACCACAAGTAAGCGCTTTGCCCAAGGAAGTCTGTTGGCTAGATCGAATGTCACGGCGGTATGAAAAACCGTTGCTCTTTTCAACTGCGAAGCTTATCTTTGATGTGGTGCACCACAACTCAAGTACGCCTCTAGATCAGTTTGTATGCTGCAAAGGTCAGTTTTCTGATATGCCGGATTGGAGGTGTACGCAGAAATGTTCTTTGTGAACTGACTTCGCTTAAACCGGGAACCGAACTACGTCGGAACCACTTGCTGACCATCGGCCACCGAACCGACTTTGATGAGCCATTCACCGTCTTTATGCGCGATGAGCAGTCCCGCATTCTTTGGCTACCGGAGATCAATGCTATCGATCGCTAACACCCGCCGCTGTGCATTCAAAAACACCTGACTGCGGCTTTAAGCCTACTCTGATAGCGCAAGCGCTAAGCCATCCGCGACCTCATATAACACTGCTTTGTTCTCTGTCACTGTTGCATGTTTGTGATTTCTAAGTTTGCACCAAATGGCCACGTCATCACACACACATTATGTCTTAACATCCTCATGTACGAAGTTTTAAGAGGAATTTCTAGTTTCAACGTCAGTTTTCCTTTCCTAACCCTTACCATATCTTTGTTGAAATACTTACCATCTGGGCGATCGCGACTCGACGAACCCTGACTTTAACTCAATAACTGATGACGGGGCAATTTTATTTTGGGCTGCTCGTCACTATCACTTGCGTGCGCCCGTCTACGAACATGACAGTCGTCGCGCTGAATTATTGAGAGCCTTACTCTTTTATAACCCGTCTTTCACGCACTTGTGCGATGCAGGTGACCTCAGGAAAAACCGGAAAGTAGCGGATCAACATGAGGGAATTAAGATGCACTTGCAACAGTGCCTTTAAATTATATCAATTTGGTTCATGTGACATCTTTGAGAACTTTAGAACGGCGCTTCGTAAAAGCCTTGGCAAAGTGATGATGTACTTTTTCCGCGAATGCGTATCGTTGACGGATTGCGAACAGCAATGTTGTGTGGCGTTTGTTCTCGGCTTCAGCTCTGGAGGACTGACGGCACAAGCTATAACACTTGAACGTTCTTTTCCTATAATAATTTGATGTAGGTATGCGAACGAATACATTGGGAATTACGAAACCGTTAGCGAGTATTCGAGTTTAAAAATGCCATATAAGCGACTAAGTTTGCTTGAACATCTTGTGTGACACTTTTCAATATCACCGTTATGAGATCAAAGTCTGGGCTGGATCACGGTGTTGTCTACCAACTGATTCGGCCACCGTGCGTCTCACAGCTAATCCAGCTCTTCCAATGTAGGTCAGCAAATTTCGCCTTCAATTCAAGATAGCCATTGAGACAAAGCGGACGAGTGACATTGTGAAGTTCCGCGGCATACAAATAAGCACAGAACTATGCCACAGGGCTTCTAGCCGATCGCTTATTTATACAATCACCGTGCTCGTGGACCTAGCAGTTGAACTATCCAAAAGAACAAACGGTACGCCTCAACATAGCGATATACAGTGAACTCAGCGGACTGATCATTTTGTACACGGGGATCGCATGAGGCAGTTAACTGTTCCAGTTAATGTAATTCCCAAAAATTTTTCTGTAGTTGTGTTAGACGAACTTGCGCTACACAGCCGCTCACAGCTAGACAGTGAGACCTTCGTGACTGTGTTCGACACACGCACGACAGTCGTTCAGAACTAGACCGCTCACCATGTATGACTATGTCCTCTCATATGGTTGGCCTATTGATCTTTTGCATCCCGGTTGCTCGGCTTTGTCAGTTTTTTCGATACAGTTTCCTCCCGCACGGTGGTGTTTTTGCTTCCCGTTCGGAGTGTGTTCACTTACAGTCAGACCTTACACTAGACTAGTGACGGTGAACCATGAACCTTTTGGAATTTCTTCAAGAAATGCTGTCCAGACAGCAAGCACAGTTTGAGGCGTCACAGCAGCGCTTAATTGAAACATTGACAACACGAATGTCGTTACAGTCAGCATGTACGGATTCAACGATTTCCACTGCAGACAAGCTGGCGCACAGTATGACAGCATTTCATTACCAGCCGGATGAGGACCTCACTTTCGAAGCATGGTTTCGCCGCTATGAAGATTTGTGAAAAGTTGATGGACGTGAGCTAGGCGATGCACCTCAGATACGTCTTCTTTTGAGGAAATTGGGTCCACAAGAGTATGAAAATTACTCTAATTACATTCTATCCAGTAACCCACGACACTATGAAACAATTGACCAGAACTTTCGACCCTAAAACGTCACTTTTCAACACGTTTCCGATGTTTTCAAATTGTTAAACATCAGGAGGATGATTTTTGTGACTTATGCAGCTATTATTAACAGGAAATGTGAACGGTTGCAGCTTAGCACACACACAAGTGATCAATTGTAAACACACATTTTTATTTGTGGATTACGTTCTCCAAAAGATACGGAGATTGCAACACGTTTGCTATCTCGGTTGGAGTCTAATCCAAAAGGTTTCACTACAGCAGCTGGTACAGGAATGTGAACGTATGTTGACACTGAAGCATGACACAGAAATGATCCAACGGCACAACGAGTCTTGTGTGGTGGATGTTCATACTATTCCTACACGCCCCAGGCCATCGCAAAATTCAGTACGTCTCTCCGACTTCGCACGCCGCGGCTGTCCGTCTACTGCTTGTGGGCATTTTGGTCAGTGGCATTTTGCTCGACTTTGTGAATTCAGGCGATATGTTTGCAAGCACTGTGGGGATATTGTACATAAGGAAAACAGATGTTTGCAGGGACCCTCTGAAAGACCGTCATGAACCTTCGCCAAATCTCCAAATTTTCAAGGTTGCCTTTTAAATGTGATATTTGCAACCACTAGCCCGAATTATCAGTCACTGCGGAAGTATATTACGATTGTGATAAACGGTGTTTCTGTCCGGCTTCAACTGGACACGGCTTCCGATATTACAATGATCTCTGAGTCGACATGGAGCAAGCTCGGTAAACCGGCATGTCTTCAGACTTCACACGTCGCTCACAACGCGTCCGGCTCGGAATTACCCTTTCTTGGACAGTTCAATTGTGAGTTTGCACTTCGTGATTTGAATGCTAATGGTGTTTGTTACTTTACACGTTATGGACATTTGAACTTGTCAGGCATAGATTAGATAGACAAACTTAATTTATGAAGCATACCTCTGAACAGTATTTGTGATAACCCAGATAGTTTTTCACTGTGTCCAACCGATGTTTATTGTTCGGTTGCACCCGTACTGTTTAAAGACAGTGCAGAAGCTTTATCACATTTTGACTCCAATTTTTTTGCAGAGGTTCTTGGAGTGTGTTCTGAACTAAAAGCTGTGTTATATCCGCGTACAGGTGTACGTCCGGTACTTTGTACCAAAAGACCAGTACCATATGCTGCTGTTGAGGTAGTGGATTCCGAAATTAGTCGAATGGAGTCCATGGGCGTCATCAGTTCTGTTACCTACTCAGCGTGGACCGCTCCTATTGTAGTCATCAGAAAGGCTAATGGTAGTTTGCGAATTTGTGCTGATTTTTCCACCGGATTAAATAACGTATTGGAAACGCATCAATAACCCTTGCCTGTTCCCGAGGATTTATTCACAAAACTTAATGGAGGAAAAATATTTTCTAAAATTGACCTTTCTGACGCATACTTGAAAGTAGTGGTCGAGGAGCGCTCAAAAGAACTGCTGATTATTAATACTCATCGAGTCTTCTATCGTTACAATCGGTTACCTTTCGGATTAATATGTGCTCCGGTGATCTTTCAACAAGTGATGGACGCTATGCTATCCGGATTACAGTATGCCATGGCGTATTTGGATGACACAATAATTGTAAGCTCCATCATTGAAAATCATTACACCCACCTGAACGAAGTATTCTCCAGGATGGAGTTATATGGATTTCATGTACGTCCAGAGAAATGCAAGCTCATGATGCCCATTATCACATACCTTGGCTCGGTTACCAACAGTTCCGGTCGTCAGCCAGACCCCAACAAAATAAGATGGTACATGGACGCAAATTTACATTGTACTCAGACCATAAACCTTTGCTGTCTATTTTTGGCACCAAAGAAGGAAGCCCCATTCACACGGCAAACAGAGTACAGCGTTGGGCAACCACCCTATTAGCATACGATTTCGATTTGCGTTTTAAAACTACCTACGCTTGGTCATGCTGACGCATTATCCAGATTGATTGCCGACTACACGTCCAAGATACCGGATGAAGACATTGTTGTGTCCAGCATTACCTTAGATCCTGAGATTAGACAAGTATTTCAAACATCTCTATGTCAACTTCCAGTAACAGCAGACGCAGTTAGAATAGAAACAGCAAGAGATCCCCTGTTACAACGTATTATGGGGTACCTTAGCACTGGTTGGCCTGCACGTTCCTTGGACGGCTATGGTGAGCAATTTCATAAAAGGAAGTTCGCCTTAACCACCATTGTTGGTTGCTTGATGTTATCTGACTAAGGCTCGGGGTAGGGCCCCTAAGACAACCCTCTACTTCGGCCTGGGCAACCGGGTAGTATCACGCCCGCTGACGAATCATGGACTACACCGCTCACTACTACTACTGCTATGCCGCTCTTCTGTCTTAACTCAACCGCTCAACGTCCACTCACAGACCACCCCACCTCCCGTCCTTCATCTACATGTACTCTTATATCTTCTACGGTCACCGTCACAAACGACCCACGTCTCGCAGCTGATGGAAGTAACAGCCAAACTCCCGGTTCTCAATGTCCTGCGATCGCAACCGCCTCTCACTCCACCGAAGCTCCAGCTCTTCTCCGACCTGGTTCTCCATTCATCCTCGCAGCGTTTAATGTTCGAACTTTGATGCAGATCGGACGACAAGCATGTCTGGCCCGTACTCTTGAAACGCTATCGGTAGACATCTGTTGTCTTTCAGAGACCAGATTACAAGACACTAGCGCCGTCATCAGAATGGCCTCTCCGGTAAACTCTGACGCCAAATACTACTTGCGGCTTTCCGGAGACCCAGAATCTGCCGCCACTGGTCAAGCTGGTGTTGGGGTTGTATTAAGTGCCAGGGCTGAATCAGCTCTGCTTGACTGGATCCCAGTCAACAGCCGACTATGTGCAGTCAGACTAAGAGGTTCATGTAACGTAAGCAGGCGTCGAGATGTTAAGCGTGCCTTATTTGTCGTCTCCGCCTACGCCCCTACAGACTGCAGCCCGGATGCAGTTAAAGATAGCTTCTACCAACAACTACATGAACTTCTGCGTTCCTCCAAACGGACGGATATAGTCATTCTTGCCGGGGACTTTAACGCACGGGTTGGCCGCCTTCTACCAAGCGAGCACCACATTGGGGGTAGTTTTGGTCTCGGTGGCAGTCGATCAGACAATGGAGACAGACTACTTGCTCTTTGCTCTGATCATCGCTTGTTTCTTTCGAGCACTAGTTTTCGACACTCGAGGAGACAGACTGCTACCTGGCGCCCGCCCTCACAAACGCAAGAGTGCTCCCAGCTTGACCACATAGCAATCAGCTACAGATGGCGCGGAAGCGTAATGGACTGCCGATCGTACTGGTCAACTTTTCTGGACTCTGATCACGCATTGGTTCGTGCTAAGATTTGCATGCGTTTCGGAGGATCACCTAAGCGCGCCCACTACCGACCAAACGTCGCAAATCTACAAAACGCTGCGGTTTTAACCAGGTACCAAGCCTCACTGTCAACTTTGCTTGGCTCAACTATTGACGGTGATCTCGATTCGCAGTGGGCGCATATCAAAGATGCGTTAGTTTCCGCCAGTATCGACACTTGTGGAGTTACCCGTCACCCACCGAAACATTGGATTTCCGCCGACTCCTTGTCGCTGATGGACAAACGCCGCTTGATCCCATCGGATTCGAGACACGTTGAAGAACGCCAATACCTTGGTCGAGAGTTGCGCAGGAGTCTGCAAATAGACCGCGAAGCTTGGTGGTGTGAACATGCTAGGGAGATGGAGCTTGCTAGTCTCTGTGGTAATACCAGGAAACTCTTCCATCTCCTTCGAGTCACCGAAGGTGTTCGATCTGGTATAAGTGAAACAATATGCGAAGAGGATGGCACCTTAATCACCAATCTTCAACGACGGTTGGAGCGATGGGCCGAACATTTTGGCTCGCAGTTTTGTTGGCCCCCAGCTACATCTGCTACCTCTGGCGCTCGCGCTGGGGCCGAGTGGTCTACCCCAACAGACCCTCCCTCTTCCCAGGAAATCGAGCAGGAGCTCCGGCACCTGAAGCGTTATAAAGCTCCCGGCCCTGATGGTCTTCACCCAGCTCTATTTAAAGATGGTGGCGCATCGCTGGTCCGAGAACTCACCGCTTTGTTCTCGAAAATTTGGTCGAAAGAGAAGGTTCCATCATCTTGGGGTGAATCGATAGTCGTACCCATCTTCAAAAAGGGCCTGCGCACAATCTGCTCCAACTACAGAGGAATAAGTTTAGTCCCCGTCGTTTGCAAGCTGCTGGTGTCCATCATACTTCGCAGGCTATCCCCAACACGCGAATCGTTGCAGCGAGAAGAACAAGCTGGGTTTCGCCCTGGTCGCGGCTGCATCGATCAAATCTTCACACTTCGCCAGATCCTCGAGCTCCGCCATGTGTATCAGAGGCCAACGATTGCTGTGTTCCTGGATATCCGTGCAGCCTTCGATTCTGTCGATCGTACAGTACTGTGGCAGTGCCTTCTGAGGAACGGTGTCCCCGAGAAGTTCGTCTCCATACTGCGCGCTCTATACAGTCTGACCTCGGGCAGGGTTAGGGCTTATGGCATGCTTTCGCCTACCTTTGTGGTCTCCAGTGGAGTTCGACAAGGATGCCCTATCTCTCCGTTCCTATTCAACTTTGCCATTGAGGATGTCCTGAAGAACGCTCTGAGCGATTCGTTGAACGCTAGCGTTGAGCTCCTCCCAGGTAGTCGAGTTGTTGATTTGGATTATGCTGATGATATCGTCTTGCTGGGTGACGATCCACAGGTCGTCCAACTTGCATTAAACCGCTTGACGATTGAAGCATCAAAGTATGGTATGTGCTTTTCGCCATCCAAATGCAAGGCTCTCCTTCAAGACTGGCAGGTGCCTCTGCCTGCACTCACGCTTGCTGGTGAGACACTGGAGGTTGTGGAGAGCTTTGTCTACTTGGGAAGTTGCATCACTGCTGGCGGGGCTATTGGAGACGAGATTTCGATGCGCATCTCGAAAGCACGCCTCGCTTTTTCTAGGCTGAGGCATTTGTGGCGTCGCCACGACATTCGTCTCTCCATCAAAGGGCGGGTCTATTGTGCAACTGTCCGTGCTGTACTGTTGTACGGATGCGAGACCTGGCCCATTCGTAAAGATGACTTGCGCAGGCTATCCGTCTTCGAGCACCGCTGTCTGCGGTCCATTGCCCGTGTGTGGTGGCAGCACCACGTAAGCAATGTGAAAGTTAGACAGCGTGTCTTGGGACGTGGAAGCCACTCGCTCGAGGAGCTCATCTCACTGCATCAACTGCGGTGGTTGGGACACGTATTGCGCATGCCTGTCCAGCGTTACCCCCGTCGTGCGTTGTTTGCACTTGCTGGACAGAGCTGGAAGAGACGGTCTGGTGGACAGCCTACAACATGGAGAAGCCGCATGAAAAAGTTGACGAAACAATTGGCCTCGGCCGGTTGTTGTCGACTACCTGGTTGGGGTCCGAGAGACGAGGATACTTGCTGGTTGAAAACCTTGGAAGTTATGGCTCAAGATCGATGTCAATGGCGGACGTGTGCATCAGTGTGTTGCGGTGTCCCTTCCTCCTCCCCCTAAAAACGAACAAACTGGAAAAAAAACTTCAAAAACTGTGAGTGGTAAACTTGACAAAAAAAGCATTTCTTGTTGCTCTTTTCTTATTATTCATATTGTTTTCCTATTCAGCCATGATTCCGATGGCACAATATCTGTACCACAGATTGTGTATAATATATATATGACTAAGTTGTGATTCCTAAGATTCTACAGAAGAAGGTTCTCAGTCAGTTCCACAAAGGTCACCCGAGAATCCATCGTATAAAATCCATAACGCGCAGATGTGCCTACTGGCCATTCATCCAGGATATTGAAAATGTGGTTCGTTCCTGTAACAGCTGTGCTATGGCAGCAAAACTACCTGTCACATGTGACCTTCATTCTTTGCAGACTCCAAGTGGACCATTGTCTCGCATATTGATTTCGCCGAACTCTTGGAGGGTTTTCACCATCTGGTACTTGTCGATGTTTACTCAAAGTGGCCTGAAATTTTTCAAATGAGACACGCAACCACTTCCGCTGTTTTGTTGTACCTACGCCATTCCGAAACGATTGTTTCGCACAATCGTTCCCAATTCACTTCTCAAGAATTTGCCGATTTTCGCAACTCACATGGCATCGAATATATACGCACTCCAGCGTACCATCTACAGTCGAACGGACAGACTGAACGTTTTGTCGATATCTTATTGCGAGCATTAATTAGATTGGAAGGAGAGGGGAATATCCAAGAAATCATGGACAACTTTTTCAGATTTATTGTACGTCGCCAGGTCCAGCAGTACCTCAAAACATATCCCCATCCGAAGTGTTTCTCGGTAAGAGTGTCAGTACGGTCCTTGATGCTTTGAAGCCATCGCTACACAAGGGAGAGCGTAATGTTAAAATGTAGTTGGCTTCTAATCGCCATCATGGAACACGCCCCCAGCATTTCGTACGTGGTACGTAAAGACCTCGTGACGGAAGATCATCCTGGATTCCTGGCCGTGTCATTGAACGGATTTCAAGTGTTTTATACAGAATACAAGTGGATTCCATCATATGGACTAGACTTGTAAATCACATTCGACCCCGTTTTGAAGTGCATGGAACGTCCCAAAAACAGGAAACCACTACCTTTGGACATCTTGCTGGATAGGTATCAAATTATCCCGTCCGAAGAGCTTGTCGTCCAAACAGAAAACGTAACTACAGATCGCAGATAACGCGAATCAAAGCGCCAGTGCAGAGACTCGAGGTGAACCCAAGACGTAAAGCATACCAATCAAACGTAGCTTGCTACTCTGTTCAGTTAAAAGGAGGGAGGTGTTAGACGGGCTTGCGCTTCACAGTCTCTCACAGCTAGATAGTTTGACATTCGTGACTGTCTTGGACACACACACACACGACAGTTGTTCAGAGCTAGACCGCTCACCATGTATGACTATGTCCTCTCATGTGGTTGGCCAATTGATCTTTTGCATCCCGGTTGCTCAGTTTTGTCAGTTTTTTCAATACACCTCCTCCCTCACGGTGGTGTCCTTGCTTCCCGTTCGGAATGGGTTAAGTTGCAGTCAGGTGTTATTATAAGTAGTCGGATAGCATTAGCAAGTTAGAGACGTTGAGATCAACACGAGTAATAACTTAACTAACGTTCAATTGAACTAATATGACCATCCGTGGAATCGTCTCCTGGGCACCAGCTTCCATGCAACGTAGTTCCTCGAAGTTTCATCCGCACTTCTCCATCTGTACATGTGCCCGTGTGGCTTAAAGCAAGCAGACCATCATCTCTTTCATCCACCATTAGAGCTATCGTTATATGCATACAATATAGGCGATCAAATTGTCCAGCCTGTCACATCACTCAACTCTTTCAAGTCAGGTACATCTATTCCTCGCCGGTGAGTGTGGCAATTCCTCTTGTGTGTTTTGATTACCTTGACAGCTTCAATCCTTTACCTCAGGAGATCAGCCCGTTCACAGCTAACAATGAACGATAAGAAGGTAAGTGAAATGAACTAACAGCAACAGTAAATAACATATAGTGCGTGCCATAGTCCGATGGTTTGTCTGACTCAGTTTGTACAGAGGGATCACAGTAAGCAAATAGCCGTTCAAAGTATTTATAAACATTGTGGTTCCATCAGATGCATGCAGTCGAAATGCAGTGGAGTTGATATCGAAATCGATTTTACTGAACTTCACGAGTGTGTTCTCGGTATGTCTCTGGTTTGGGCGTTGACTTCTGTCCTTGGTCAGCACTGACTTGATTTTCGGGGGGCGGAGGGCATTTGAGTTCTGTGAAACAATTCCTATCCAGGCTACGAACAAGGGAGAATGTACTTGTCTTGCATAAACCAAAATGCGTGAGAAAAGTAAGCGAGTCTAAGAGAGAGCAAACAACCTTCATGGATTAATGATACCGCTTTTGAATGCTTTGTCCGGCTACAGAGATATCCCTAATATTGAAATTGCGTTTTGGACGTTAAGAACCCTGATTTCGAGCTTTTTGGTGTCGGATTTTTGATGCTTATAACAAGAACACTATCGCCGGCACTGTGCGCATTACGGTGTATGAATCCAAATTAGAAGCATTAGCTAACCTTCATTCTTCGAAGCCAAACAGCATCCAGTCCAAGAGCGCAGTAGCTTTCTCTTTTTACCGTGTTCGTAGAGTATCGAAATAATTTTGTGTGTGAAGCTTCTCTGGATTCTCCATAGCAAGCTGATCTATTCTGCATAAATTGGTATAGACCACTGTGATATACTCAAAACCGAACTTACTGGCACTCGGGTATCTGCTTGTTGCGGTGATTCCAAACAGGCACTTTTACCGGCCATGCTTCAGGCGATTACAGCCTAGTCCAGCTTTGCTTATTTACTGCGATTGTAAAATATGTGCATTTTCACCTAGACTGGTTTGCATAAGCAAACCCTGAATTCGCATTGTGTGAATATACTAACTGAACATGTCGAAAAGTGAATGTTGGTAGATACGAAGATTGGGCTGGGCAAACGAATGTTTCATAGGTACAAAGACTAAATGTTACATGCTCGCAGAGGTTGGCCGGAAACAGGAATATGTCTTGGATACAAAAACCGACCGGAAAATGAATGTCTCACGAGTGGAAATGCTGCTCGAGAATGTGCACTGGTCTACCACAGGTCTCAGCGGCTTACATAACAAATCTGTATTGTTAACCTCTTTCAGTGCATTCGAACAACTCAATTGGGTGACCCATCACTTCGAGAGATGCTTAGATCACTGACCTGAGTACAATTCGGCTTTGAGAATACTCACCGGAACTACTATACACTGCTGCTACTACTATATACGTTACTTGGAAAGCTTCGCGCACGTCTGTTGGCTGAGATCGTTTAATTCCTTACCGACTAGAAAGCTGCTAATTGTTAGGCGGGGTTTCTAGTTCCTGTACACGACGGAATCATTTCTCTGACTTTGTGCTTCACATAGTAATCTGTTGCTCTTGTGTGCTGTTCGTTAAAGGCTCAGAAACCGCTTCGACATTTTGAGCAGTACTCACATCATCGACTGAAAATCGCTTATGACACATCTGATCTATTTACTGTGTTTTTCAGACTATAAGGCACACTTAAAATCCTTCTATTTGCCGAATTTTTTTATTCGGCAGTGCGTCTTATGTATGAATGGTGGTGCTAAGGCCTAGTTACCCCGAATCATTTTCTATGTTCACACTGCGATGAAAAATCTGTCAAAATGTTTTATTACGACTTTGATTGTCCAATCATAATCGCTGATCAGGAACCTCGTGGAGTCAGCTTTCTATGTTGTCTAGACAGACTCCGTTTGGGGGTGTGGGACTCTGTGCAGGAGCCAGCTGATTCGAGCTTTTCTGGCGACGATAAACCAACCAACTATTGTACCATCCACACTGATATCCCATACTGTGATATATGTGATGGTTACTCCCCTCGGCAAACTTACTTGGTCCAACAATGCACCTTGCAGTGCCCAAAACACGCACTTGCATCTTGCTGGTTGCAGGTGTGTGTTTGAACACACGATCTGCGCTCATACCAGTGTTCCAAAGACAGTCGGCGACGTCCGTGTGAGCTTCACTCACATCATCGTTCAAACAGGTTTTTGGATAGACAACCGGAACTTACGTCGTCGTGCGTGTACTACGAAGTCAGTAACAGTGCACATACGGAGAAATGCGTGATAACATTCGATGTGATCAACAAATGAGGTCAAGCACGATAACATTTTTCAGTGCCAGTCGCATGCTGGCGATCAAAACGAAACTTGTTCGCTTACCCCGACCACTATTTCTGTTACTTGATGGGCTTCCACATACCGGTAATTAAGGACCACCAAATGACACCAGTTACGAGACATGCTTACAAAGTGGATTTCAAACTCAAGGCCATCAGCCACGCAGAACAACATGGGAATAGATCAGCTGCGAAACAAATCAACCTTAATGAATCAATGGTACAGAAGTGGAAGAAGCTAGAACATGACCTGAGCCAAGTAAAGAAGACAAAGAAGAGTTTCCGAGAGAACAAAGCAAGATGGCCACAGTTAGAGGACAAAATTGAGCATTGGATTACTGAACATAGAACAGCAGGTAGAAGCGTCTCTACGGTCTTCATTCGATTCAAGGCAATAGCGATGACACGTGATATATGAAGATGAACGACTTTCAAGGAGGTCCTTCTTGGTGCTTCCGTTTTATGAAAAGGCATCTCCATCCGCACAAGAGCTACCACCTCGCAGCAACTGCCAAAGGATTACGAAGAAAAGTTGGCCATCTTCCGCACTTACTGCAAGATCAAGATCACCGAAAAGAAGATCCAGCCAGACCACATCACGAACATGGATGAGGTTCCTCTCAGTTTTCACACCCCCGTGTACCGTACTGTTGAAAAACGGGCTTGTACTGTATCTATACACACCACAGGGAACAATATATCATCCTTCATTGAAGTTCTCGGTTGCTAGACTAATGGCCAGAAACTACTACCCATGGTCATTTTTAAGAGGAAGACTTTGTCAAAAGAAAGCTTTCCTATTGGGGTCATCGTCAAGGTCAACCCAACAGGCTAGATGGACGAGGAGGAAATGAACGAGTGGCTGAGAGAAGACCGGATGGCTTTTCCACACATCCCCGTCATGATTGATCTACGACTCCATATGCACCCATCTCACCGAAACTGTCAATCGCCAAGTGAAGAAAACTAGTTCAGAGTTTACCATCAAGCCGAGTGGATTAATCAAAGAACTCCAACCGCTACATATTGATGTCAACTGGTCGTTCAAAGTTAAATTGCGAGCTGCGCGGGGGCATTGGATGACAGTTGTGCACACCTTTACCACGACAGAGAGGCAACGCCCGGCTAGTTACGCCACTATCTGTCAATAGATCGTCGATGCCTGGGCCAAGCTATCGGTCTAAACTGTCGTCCGAGCTTTTACGAAGACCGGAATCATCAATGAACAACCAAGCAACAACAACGAGACTGACTCGGATGATGACAAGAAAGATTCGGGCTTGCTTGATGCCGCTATCGCCCAGCTGTTAAACTCCGACACTTTAGATGAAGAATTCGACGGATTTGCAGAAGAGGAATGGCTGAAAAAGTGAGTGTATTTTTTGTGTGTGTTACAAGTGAACCATATTGACAGTTATTGTTAATGAGCTGAATTAAGTCTGACCTATCCGACTATTTTGTTTCGCCTTATGCGCCTTATATATGAAATTAGATCCGTTCACTGATATTGCGTCTTATAAATCCGTTGCACCTTATCGTTATTATTATTAGTTATTATGTGCACTCATTGACTTAGCTCACCTCATCAGCACACCATACATCTTTGCGGTTTATTAAACCTAAACTTTAAGCATTTTCTATACGCTTCCATCAATGACTGTAGTATGCAAGTATTCTGACCTTTCACTCCGACCATACTCATCGCTAGCTGTCCAACTATGGAATTACACATTGCATTTAGCGAAGTAGCAATCCGCCACTGAAAACTGTATTTCCTATTCAACCGTCATCTTACCTGTATCGGTCTCCTCTGTACACTCCTCAGATTTTGTATTTCATCAAAACACGCTCTTTTTCGTCCACTTCTCCTTGGTCTTGTTTCCAGATACTCGATTTTTTCTACGACCTCCGTTCGACGTCTTTGCGTAGTACATGACCAGTGCATATCACAAGCGGAATGCTGTTCTCAGTCTGGCGCTTTAGTTTTCAATGCTTCTATTATCGGTGGTTTGGCAAATTACTCCGTTCTAAGTTGGCTCCGATTTTTACATCTCTCACCCTAAACATCTCATTCCGCATCGTTCGTAGTGCATGTTGTTTCGTCCGACTTCATTCTAGTCTGCACAGCGTCTGGTCGAACTTCTCGCTCTACGTCTACGTCATTTGGTAACCCCAACTCAGGGGCGCTGGTTGATTCTCTCAACGCTATCGCATCGGTTGCTATTCGTCCTACCAACTCTGTGAGCACCGTTGACCATGCTAACATCGAAGTTCCTCGTGCACTTCTCAACGGGGAGGGCGAATCCACTTCCGTAATGGGTGGGACGGCGGAAGCTTCCCAGCTTGCGATCAAAATCCGTCCTGTCGCTGCCTGGTTGACAACAGTTCGTGAAGCTCTGGCTGCAGCTGTCGCTGGAGCTACCGCGTTGGACGCACGCGATGCGTTCGCTCAACAGCAACTGCAACAAGCGCAATGTCTTTTGGCACAAAAGTACAAAGATAGTCGCTCCTCTCTTTCTGGAGCTAGCAGAAGTGAACCAATGAAAGAAGAGGCCAAACTTCAGGGGTCGTTTGTTCTCGTTCAAAGTTCCCAAGGTTGTGACCGTGCCTTAGTTGTCGCTAGCCTCATTCAAATTATCTTGGATCCATATTCCCGGACGTACGAAGGGTTAGTTGAGCTCGTTTGCTTTTGGCCTCGCAGATGTGGTGTCTCATGCATGGCCCCGTCATTGCTCGATCTGTTCTGCTTTAAAATTGATATCTGTTACAATGCTGTCCTTCCATCTGGCAGACTGAATTGCTGACTAACCACGCTTTAAGTTACCTTTTTGAGCCGTGGAGTACAACCCATCCGTGTACTCGATCAACATCAGTACTCGATTCCGCCAAGCTTTTTGAGGTCTTTTTGTTTGGTCGGTCATCTAAGACTGTTTTTGCTGTTGCATTCACTGTGCGGCCCCCGCCGCGACATCGTGAGGGATGTCCTCCTTTATGGCAGAGGTTAAGGTTGCAATTGCACGGCATACTCCGAGATTTTGCACCTAGACGTACTGTAGGTCTACTGGGTGTATGTTTATGCGTTCCCCTGTTCCCATTACCAGCATATAATTACAGCGATGTGCATATATGAAACAACTTGCCATCTGCGCTATCCTTGTCAACATACTCTACTGAAGCGTTGTCTACCCAGGCCAATCCTAGTAGAACTGCCGCGGATGGCCAGTTTGCACCTGCTGATAAGTCCAGCGTTGCTGGGTATTCTGTGTCTACAGTATGACTCAGCCTTTTTCATCCGTTGGACTTCGATGCGTTTTTGCCAGGAATACATGTGACTGGGAGGCTCCATGCTAGCTTCGGATTTTAATTCAAATCATGAAGGGATCCATATTTTCTCTTTCCAGTCCTCATCTAGATTGCAGTCCATTGGATGGGCACAATTCTTTAATAGCTACTTTGTGATCAACTCTTTGCTACTAACTTGTAGGCCCCTAAATCCCTCATTCAGCCCGTTCTCTTTTTGCTCTTTCAGCTCCCTGTTCCTCATTTATTCGTAACCCTAGTTTCTCGCCATGTTGACTTGCGATCTAGTAGCTAGAATGGCTGCACTTTGCTTGCGTTCAGATAAGAAGCATAGGACATTTCTGTAATTTCCACTTAAGCATCACATGTGAGGTTTCTTTACTTTTACTCTTTTATCTCATAAGGTTTCAAATCTTAATCGAACGTTACTGGATCCAAGCCGGCCATCCGTTTACGGATCGCTGTAGTCATTCTGCATTTTCGCCTTTGACTTCTGGAAGTCATTCTCCGACATTTTTACTGTTTTTGGACTGTATTTGGCAGGTGAGTTGCGAGTCTTCTCGATAGTTCCGCATTGTACTGTCGTCTTTATGACACATCTACATCTTTGCGAAAATTTTGAATGCTACCGTTTCCTTCGCATATATTGGCCGTTTTCAATTTACCGCATCACCTGTGGTTGCTGATTACATACTGAACTCAATCTCTAAATTTACTCGGATGAATACTTTCTCCTTATGTTTTACGGGAAGTATTGTAGAATTTCTACAGTGCTTAACTTGTATTCCTGGATCCTTTTATTTTTATCTTGAGGTGTGGCTTTTCTCCTGGCCACCACTTTATTCTGAAGAGCTTTGGGATGTTTAACTCACCCGATTCTGTCTGATTACAATCAGATCATGATGTCGCGTTGGGGGTTTCTACATTGAATGCAACTTCAAAAACATAGTTCCTAGGTAACCGACCAAACAAAAAGGCCAAAAAACCTCACGGAATCGAGTACCGATGCTGACCGAGTACACGGATGGATCGTACTTCACGACTGAAACCTGTAAACCAACTGTAGGTGTCCACAACCGTTAATTCAGTCCGCCCGATGGAAAGACAGCAGTATGACAGATATCAACTTTAAATTAAGTGAGACCGAGAAATGACCGGGTCGTGCAGCAGACATCACATCTTCGTAATCACATGCAAATAAGCTCAATTAATCCCTCGTACGTCCGGGAATCTAGATCCAAGATAATTATTGGTTCCATCGTTGTTTCGGGGTCATTTCATTCTGTCATTCGAGAGGCTCAGTTGGAACACGAGGTCTGGTGGCTACGTACATTTCGTATAGGCATCTCCCGATTATATTCAGTTGGTACCGGACGCAGCCACCAGTTACGTTTGTTTTTACGTTTGATTGCACCTACTATCTATCGCATGTAATTGCCAGTTATTGACAGTGGTATGCACCTACTGAATTTCGTCTACTGCGCTTTTCAAATTATTATGGAGAACTACCCGCTTTGACTTTTTTGTGTAGGTTCGTCGCACGGGAACCCGGTTATACAATCACCACGTATAGGGAGAATGCTGAATACTGGTTACAAGCAGCAAGTAGAGTTTGCTCTGTGTAGCTGCATCAATCGTCACTCATGGACAAATACCCGTTATGTTGTGTACCGCTCAATATATTTTGCGTCGGCGAAGTGTTCGTCAAGTAACTTCTTAAATTCCGACACTGACTTTGCCTCAACTACGTGCTGCGGCAGGTCGTTCCATACATTCACCACTCTGCGTTCGAAACAGAGTTGGTGAGCGACCCGCTTCAAATCCGGTACGGCAAGCTTATACCGGTGTCCTCGTGTGCTGCTTGGTGTGCGCAGATGAAGCAGCGATATGCGCAGGTGAAGAAGCGTGATAAACAGCGGTTTCGTCCAACTGGGACACGACGGCAAGGCGCATCCGCCGAATCCTGATGCATTCTGACCCATAGCTCTTGCTTTGCTAGTGACTGACTAAGTAACCGTAGGGAATCGCCATCACTGATCACTAGCTGCGATATAGCGCGGCTCTTCCTCCAAAGCTATGCATGTTTCAACCGTGCACAGGACGAAGCCTGCCTGTCATTCCCTTCGTTTAATGGAATCAAGGGGAATTCGTCGTTTAAGAAATTTAAAACAGTTACTTCCCTATAGTAACTTAAAAAGCGCAATTGGAAGACGAAGTTCGGCAGATACATGCATTTCGTATCGTTTCATCTGTGCCGAAAACGATAATGGGTAATTTTATATAACAGTTTGTGGGTACAGACATACAAACAAAGGAGAGAACAAAGAATAATAATATAATGTTTCAGCTGTACGCCGTAACAGCGCTTCGCTGCCGCGCAACCACCACCAGTCGCGCGCGGGCTGAGGATACCGCGATGACGCCCACCCCTACGCAGATTCGAACCGGTGACCTTATGGTTTCAAAGCAAACGTGCAGACCACTCGGCCACCAGCCGACGGAGAGAAAAAAGGGGTGTCTTTGTTCTAAAAACCAGCGCAGCCTGAGGCTGACCAATAATTGTGTTGGAACACAAAGCACTGGCTTAATCCGATTAATGGCAATAGCCTCGGCAAACCGGAGGAGCCGGGAATTAGTATGGTGAAGCAGGATTCGAAATTCAAGTTGAATTTAGAAAGCACGCTGTGTGGTTGGGTTGCGACTCGCAACCTCTATTGAGACCTCGGTTCACTTTGAGGTAAACCTCGGTCATTCCGATCTCGAGGACCGTATCCTGAATGGATATATTTGAGTGATCAGTCAGCTTTTCGTCGTGTCATACCTTCACACTTGCATTGTGATGCACCATAAGCTAATTCTCAACAATGTACTCTCTGATAAAGTTGAGCAAAAATGGGGTAATTGGACAACCCTGGTAAACGCCACTTGTTGCCAGCATTGTTTTCAACAATTCTCTCTAGGCCCTGGCGCGATTTGTGATGTTCGAGTACGGCACGCGCACGGATCATGAAACGCTGGTAAATATACCCAACAGCATGTAACCATCCACCGGGTCGAATGTACTTCTGAAGCCGAGGAAGAACACTACAGTAGGCCTGTCTGTTTGGAAACGTTTTGAATCTTCTCCTGAAGCGTACTTTCTGCACTCTATTCACAGTTCCCTTTTTATGACGTTACCCTTTCATCGAAATTTACTAGCTTCTGGTCACTTTGCTCTCAGTTGCTCTTTCATCAGAGAAAGAAGACCAGGCAATCTAATTCAAACATCACTAATTCCCTCAGTTCTCTCTGTGTTCACTCCGTTTCGATGTGATTTATTGTTTCCACTCGTTTGCAATGAAGTTGATTTACGCGGTCCATCCTCATTCGCGATCATGAAAACAATGTCTCGTTTTTTATTACTTTTGACCATCATTTTCACCCTACTTTGATGTTTGTGTATCCCATTTCCCAGCTCTGGCAGCAGTATCCGAACTGCTTTCAATTTACCGATGAGCTCCTCTGTGCCCTTTCTCAACACGTCTACGATTCCGAGTTTGGTGAGCTGTGTCCTTTGCAACCACTTGGTAGTATGACTCGTTTCCTTTTCAATATTGTGATACTCAGAGTTACATGTGGTGCAACAGATGTTTCCCTGGATTCCTATATGATTTGTTTGGGTGGCACTACTCTCCCTTGTTCTCGTGTTAGACTGATTGACTCTGTTCATCCATTCGTTAATCTTAATCTCTCACTTGTTCCAGAGACGAGTACTACGCTTGCTCTTCATCCCGCACTTTTTAGGTATCGTTGCCTGCGCATGCACAGCGCGCGCAACTCCGCATATCAGCTTGGAAGATGTATATTGTATGTCGACCTCTATCGCGAAACTTCTTGATTTCTTTTTCCGTCATGATGTGAAGACTGTTTCTTGTTACAAGTTTGTTGTATAGGTATCAAACCTTTCTAATTTCTAGTAGAACGCTCTCGTGACTTCGGTGTTTGTAATCTACATCTAATTGCATTTCACGCCTTATTTTAATCGTCAGCGATAGTTTAGTGTATGTATACATGTAGTGAACTCCCTAGTTTGCTGCCGTTCAATCTACAGCAGTCTTGCATAGTCGCAACGACCGCGATTCACCAACACCCACATCCCTTACGTCTATGCTGGGAGTCTTGGGGCTACCTGACTATCTTCCTTTTTCTAGTTTTTGCAATTTTTCTAAGTATCGAAGTGATCCGCAGCTTGTCCAATTTCAGGCACTTTTCTTGGAAACAATATGAAAGAACGAGACGAGCTCAACATCGAGAGCAGCACGACTTCCATTTGGTGAGTTTTTTGTAATAATTTTCGCTACTCGTGACTCGTTGATTCACCTTTCGATCAATTGTTTCAACTCCGCTTACTGCCATTGCGACGAGACTGGATCTTAACGTGATGCAATGTTTTCTGTGCCTCAATGACCTATTGAGCTATGCTGAATGGTGCTTTTTGCACTTGCTACTCATACCAGATTAGTCAATGATCAGATCAGTTTGATGGTCCTCCAAGTTGGGGGTTGGAGTGAGAGCGGCTCCGTATTCCATAAAACGGGCTCTCTGTAGCCCAGTGCCAAAACCCCGCCGCCTTGCGATCAGGTTTTTAAGTCAAAGGCTTTGGTTGAGAACCCAAATCCTTCTCCTATCTAGGCGTGGGCAACCTGACAGTATTCTGCCCACGCAATATAACACAATCACTTTCTCTTTAAACGATCTCTTGATGCTCTGGCCGTCGCAGAGCATAATAAAGGGTGCGCGATCTGCTGCATCGAGCAGGGTGGATAAGGGTTTGGATGCTACTGCTCAGGCCGTCCTGTCTTCTTATTCCCCCTCTTGTGTTTTTTTCATCCTCATTGTTCCAATTTCACTATCATCCCACTATTTTCAATCCACAAATTCTTTGGCCCTCCTCTATCTTGCTTCAATAGTCGCTTGTCTTCTAGCATCATCTCACACGCAATCGCAGGGCGTCGCTCCAATCTAGTCGACAAGTCTATGTTCACCTAAGCGCACGTCAGTTCATCCATTTCCTTTTGGAGTCCTCGATCCTCGCTAAGACTGGCATGCCTCAACGTGCGCACTTTGCTACAGATTGGCCAACTGGCATCATTCGCCCGCACACTCGAGACCCTATCGATCGATATTTACTGTTTATCGGAAACCCACCTGCAGGATTCGAGCTCCGTAGTTACCCTGCGATCCCTCACATGTGACACTGGCGGTACATACTCATGTACCTGTCTGGCGATGATGCAGCTTCAAATGCCAGTCAAGCTGGCGTCGCATTGTTTTGAGTCCCCGGGCTAAAGCTGCACTGATCGATTAGATCCCAGTAAACGGTAGAATGTGCGCCGTTAGATTAGCTGGTTCGTTCCGTGCTACGAAGTCGCGCGGGGACAAACGGTGCCTGTTTGTCATTGCGGCTTACGCTCCTACAAACTGTAGCACTGATCCGGTAAAAGATGATTTCTATCAACAACTTCACGAGCTCCCTCGTTACAGAAGAAGTACGGCTACTGTGGTGTTGGCTGGCGATCTAAACGCCCAACTCGGAAAATTGTCCTCTGATGAGCTTCATCTGGGTGGCCAACATGGTGTAGGCTGCCGTAATGATAACGGTGAGCGATTGCTACAACTGTGTGAAGATGCTCGCCTCTTCCTCGCGAGCACTAATTTTCGACACATTACCGGCAGAAGCGTGACTTGGCGGTCACCAGCCTCGGGCCAGCTATAGATGCAAATCGATCATATCGCGATCAGTTACTGCTGGAGAGGCTGTGTCCAAAACTGTCGCTCGATTTGGAGCACGAGCATGGACTCTGACCACACACTTGTCTGCACCGACCGGGTGCGTTTCGGTGCACATCCGCGACGTCGATGTGAACGGATTGACACCAGCCAGCTGGCGAAGCCAGATGTTCTGAATGCGTATCAAAGTACGCTGGTATCCGGGCTGAGAAAGAGCCCACTGAAGACTGTTAAGGATCACTGACCGCATATCTGCCGGACATTACTATCAGCAGGCATGTCTTCATATGGCAAATGTAATTGCCAACCTGGACATGGGGTCTCTACACAATCTCTGTCACTTCTGTACGCTCGCCGATGTGTTCCGGCAAGAAGTGAACTTAATAAGACTCGCAAAAATCTCAGGGGAAAACTGCGTGCTAGTCTGAAGTGAGACCGCTAATACTGCTAGTCTTATCTTGCATCAGTAATGCAAACAGCTGCTACCCTTTTTAATCGCCGTAAGTCATTCGATCTGATACGGGAAACAGGCAGCAGGAGACCTGGTGTTAGTGAGAATATACACGATGAGAGTGGACAGCTTGTCAAACGCTTGGAGCGTTAGGTCGAATACTTTGCAAACCAGTCTAACCAATCTGAGTTATCAGTTTCTTTTTCGGGCATTGCTTGCCCTTCTTCCTGGGCCATCTCCTTAGTTCCGCCCTCACGCGCGAGTCGAACGTGAGATCAGACTGTTTAAACTGAATAAGACCGCTGGGGTAGACAGAATTCTCCCAGCGCTCTTCAAATTCGAGGGACCTGCTTCTCTAGATGATTTACACGAGTTACTAGTGAAACTGGAACCGTTCCATCGTAGATCCAACTTTTAAAGGAGGCTCCCGTTCAGAATGCGGCAGTCATAGCGGAATCAGTCTATCGTTCTCCGAAGACTGACTGACACTCCTGAAAGTCAGATTCGCGAGTCGCAAGCCAGGTTTCGTCGAGGTCATGGCTGCATCGAACACATCTTTACATCGGTTCTTGCTGCACCGCCATATTTATGGGCGATCCACTGCAGTTGTATTTCTCGACATCAAAGCTACCTTCGATTCGGTTGATCGATATGTTCTTTGGGACTGTTTGATGACAAAAGGTGTGCCCGAGAAAAATGTAAATGTTCTAAGAGCGCTGTACGCGCATAGTGAGGATTTATGGCAAACTACCGCCGCCGTTCAATATCTTCAGCGTTGTGAGACAAGGTTGCCCGCTGTCACTTTTCCTCTTCAGCTTCGCCATTAACGAAGTCATGGAAACAGCGCTTGCTGGACACGACTTATAAGATGTGGAGTTTCTTCATGGTGAGCGAATTCTTGAGCTGCAGTATGCTGACGACATTGCCGTAATCTACGACGGCGCCCAAACGTGGCAATCAGCACTAGACAGACTAACACTGGATGTCGGTCGTTTTGGGCTCTCCTTTGCTCCCTAGAAATCAACTTCTCCATGATTGGCAGGGAGGCACTCCTGCGTTGACCCTTGGTGGTGAACGGCTAGAAGTCGTTTAGTAATTCAAGTACCTGGGCAGCTATATTAGCGCCCATGGGGTCGTAAATGAGATCACGAACCGTATAGAAAGAGCTCGAGGTGTCAAACTCCGCCACCTGTGGCGCCGACGCGACATCACTGACTCCCTGAAAAACAGAGTTTATAATGCAACCGTCCGTTCTACCCTCTAATAGAGTTGTGAAACCTGGCTCCTCAGGTCGACAGACATAGTAAGGCTAGCTGCGTTCGACCATCGCCGCCTCCGCAACTTAGCTCATGTCTGGTGGGAGCACCGCGTGAGCAACGAGCATGTTCGGCGTCGGGTATTTGGTGCAGGAAGAGCTAGTGAAATGCTCAGCACCATCATATCACGCACCAGGTTCCATTGGCTTGACCGCGTGTTGTGCATGTCAAGCCACCGACTCTCTCGATGTGCGTTTGCTTGGGCGCCTGCGGTCTGGATGGAAGAGAAGAAGCGGAGGCAAACCAATGATCGATCGAGGGTAATGAAAACTCTCACTTCGAAGTTGGCGACGGTTGATGCATCCCGATTGCCTGACTGCAATCCTAAGGACGATGAATACGTTTGGTTGGACACACTTGCCTGTTATGGCGGAGAGCCGGCCCCAATGACGTTTGTGTTGTGAGTTCCTTTGTCCCTCCCCTCCACTTTAGATTTCCCCTCTAATTATTCTCATCTTATAGGAAATGAATAATATCCTATTTGTAACTAAATAAATAGACGATTTATTCTTGACGATGCGTGACATGATCATGGTAAAACAAACGTGTAACATCGGTAATGGTACAGAATTGTTATGATTTAACCAGTGCATACTGGATATATGTGTGTATGTATGTAGGTGCATGTGTAAGTAATCGTGTTATGCGAGTTTTTTATTATTACTGTGAATTTGTGAGTTTGTTCGGTGAATGCGCCAATATAGGAAGGGATCAGATGAAATCTTTGCAGTGGTTGACGTTCGCGAAATGTGTAAGATCCTCCGGTATGGCAAGGCAGTGACTTTATTTAGTGGCGAGTCATATCCGCCACGTCACAGGGTCGTTAAGCAGACATTTGTGACTTTTTATAGGGAGAACGTTTGCTAGGCTAAAACTCACCACGTCCTGGAACACTGTCGCCTAACTATTAGCTGGACCGGGATTAACCCAAACCACCCAGCTGGCACCACGTGGAGGTTGTTCGGCCAGCAATCGGCCGTCTTCCGTCGGCTTGGAAAGTGAGCATCGTCCAACCCATCTACAAAGGATGAGGTCGACTTTATCCAGCAAATTATCGTCCAATCTCTTTGTCGTCGATAATGGGTCCTAAAACTGGCTGTTCATCTTCATCTTGAGGGAGAGATTGTCATTTCTTACACTCAGCATGGGTTCGGAAAAGCACGCTTCTGTACCTCCAACTTCCTCGTTGCTACGAAGACATGGACAAGGTCATTAGACTCTGGCAAATGCTTGGACGTTCTGTTTGTTGCTTTCAGCGAAGCCTTATACAAAGTCCCGCATGAACGGCTTCTGTTTAAACTCCGAAGAATCGGTATTTATGAGAACCTCCTGTCTTGAATCTCCGACTGGCTAAACGACTACACCATTCAAGTGAAATTGAATGACATTTTCCGTCCTTGATCTCATGACGAGTGAGGCCCCACAGGGCTCTGTCCTCAGCCCCGTACTTTTCAATATCTTCATCAATGTCTTGCCTTTCACTCTTCAGACGGATCACCTAATCTACGCTGATGACTTAAAGCTGTGGATGAAAGTGCCCAGCCTGGAAGGCGATGACAGATTACAATTCACGCTCGATTTACTCCATGTCTCGTCGATTAAGTGGCAGTTACCAGTGAATCCTACTGAATGCTTCATTCTCCACCTTGGCGCATCTAACCCATTTGGAGCTTGCCGCATTGGTGGTACCTTGCTCAGAAACGCAACCCATGAAAGGGATAATGGAGTGATAGTGTCATCAACCCTCAAATCAATTCATGACACCCAGCAAAGGGTCGCAACGGCCTATAGGATGTTTCATTCTATTCGTAGATGGTTTTCTCTCCTTACCCCGGAACTCTTCCGGCTTCTGTCTGTTTCACATGTACGCCCGATTCTTGAATACGTGTTACCCGCTGCTTATCCTCTCACCAAATCCGAATGTGATATGATAGAGAAGGTTTAACGGCATAGATCCAAATCCGTCCCTGAGTTGCAAGACTTATCTTAACCACCCCGACTTCAACGGCTGAACTTGTTCCCTCTAGGTTACCGTCGTCACCGCGGAGATTTGGTATTCACTCGACGTATTCTTAGAGCAGAGCTGGGCGCGTGTTACAGGACTGCTTTCAACACAACACAGCGTTCGGCACGAGGTCACCGCTTGAAACTGTTCAAACCGAGGAATCTCCGTGTGCTGCTCAATCTGGCCTTATCAGCTTGCTTAGTGAATGATTGATAGCGGTTACCGGACCCATCGTCGATGATGAGACAGAGGAATGTTTCAAACAACTGTTGGATTCTCATCTGAATATGCTGGGATTCTGCTACTTCTAACACAGCTACAGTGATGCTCTGCGGAACCTTGTTTCGCAATGGCCCTTGCCATCTCCGCAATGATCGAGCGGTGAAGTAGCTGACAAATGATCGTCCTTTTGGTCCCTCTCGTCCAGTTATTCAATAGACTGGCCCTTTGTGTGAGTTTTACTTCTCCTGGCAAGCAGTATCTCCCAATAATTCAATATCATTGAAGAATCGGACATGCGCTACGATATGAGCGTCGTTGTCAGGTAAAGTAGGTTCATCTAATTGTAATGAAAATTTTATGGACTGTAGTAAACTAACTTAGGTACTTTCTTTGTCCCGAACCATCTCATATCTTCGTCTAGATGTATTATACTATTATTCAACACTTGATCAACGTACACTTGGCAGTGCCACAACACATACTTAACAACAACAAAAAAGGGGGAAAGGAGGCAGAGTGAAATGGTTTGGAAATTTTACTAGGTTAATGTGTTGTGTGGGCAGAGATCTTCCCGGTTGCCCAGGTCAAGGAAGATGGTTGACTTAAAAAACCCCACCCCGAGCCTTTGGTCTTAAGACCTAACCCGCAAGGCAGCGGGTCGATTAACGAAGACCGTTGACATCTGGGTGACTCTCCGCCTTCTTGGTGTTCAGTAGCAGTTCACAGAGAAGTCGGTAGCCAACAAAGTTGTTCATCCGCTCTCCGTTAGGTACTTATTTATGGTTACAGAAGTGAGTGGTCAGTGACCCTGTAGCCTGTCACATCGGCTTTGACACAGCGCCGTACGAGCTCTTGTGGTATTTGATGGAGAACCAGATGACCAGTCCAGAACTCCCCACACTCTGAGACGCTGCCGCTGATTGTCCGCGACTGCTTATTCATCTCGGCTGCAAGGCAAACGAGACTTATTCGCAGTTACCTCCACGAGGAAGGCATTCCCCAATCCTCAACCTGAGGACGCGCCCGCTAGCGTACAGCTCCGCCACGGGATATTCGCCTAGATACAGTCGAATTGCTGAGCAGAATGGCTTGAACTGCTTCTCGTGGATTCACATTCATCAGGTCAGACATTATTAATGATTCTGAACGCAAGCTAATATTTTCTTCAACATTATTTGGACTACAATTTTTGACAATCAAATTGCTGATTTTCTAGGACGCCGTAATTCCATTCGCCTTTTTGGGCCCTGTTAGAAATCATTGTTCTTAAAGTTGGTTTTTCTTGTAACTATCCTGCAGCTTTCTGAAAAAATCCACAAACTTTCCGCTTTCGTCCTTATGAACACCTTCCAAATGATTTTTAAGTTTACTTGGTCGCATACTTCTGCTTAAAATTGTACTGGCAAATTAAACACAGGTAGAGAGCGCTTTCCAGCTGATGCAATAAATCCAAATGACAGTTATTCCACGGAGTACTGCCGACACTTGGCCGGGGAGCTCATTTCTGAAATGTTATTACAAATCGTTAACATGTAATATACGTATATATACTACTTTTGTTTTATTTTTCTTAGAGATCTATCATGGGTATTAAATTGCTTCATTCGACATGGCGAAACACTCAGGTAGTATGAGGGATTGGTGGTACTAAGTTTCTTCTTGCCTGACCTTGAGTTGATAATATACGACATTTGATAAGCATACTTGTAACATCTGTTGGTGGCTTCATTGGTAAAATCTTAAAGTGTAGAAACACTGTTAGAGGCAACCCAAAGGTGGTTTCTGATAATGATTTTGAACATATCGTCGATAGCTAAGATGACTGAAGTAAGCTTCTGGACAGAAACATATAAAGAAAACAAATAGAGCTCAGGAAATGACAATGGTCACTATATATATATATGTGTGTGTGTGTGTGTGCCCCATGCTGAGGTTGATGTCGCATTCATGATGCTTCTTCATCGCAGTTGGGCTAAACCAACTTACCCTTAAACTAGGTTTTTTAATGTGCATGAAATTCATTACATTTTATTTTTTTGTTTTGTTCTGCGTACTTGTAAATCTTCTCCCAACTTACACAAGTCTCTCACGCAAATTGTGGTGAAATTGCGTAATTTTATCGCGTGGTATTTTTTTGAATAACTTTCGGACATTTTGTACTTATCGCGTATTCACATTTAACCAATTTCTTCCATATGCCCATTTGGCGAGTATTTATGTCGTCATATGCGTTTACTTTATTCGATATCGGCATTTTGAGTGATTGGCTGTTGTTTGACATCCGAGGTGTGGCTGCGCTTGATGTGCATGTTGACAAGGTGCTTACCTGTCTATTACCCACTACATCGTCCATACTGGCTCTAGGAGACAGTTAGTCGTTGCTGGGGGGGATGGAGTGCACGGTCCTTGTGGTCGTGCTAGGCTCGAAGAGTGGTTCCATGCCCTCAGTGTGGAGTGGACTACGGTCCAGCCACCGCCTCGTGTGCGCTTGGTTCCCCAAATACAGCGTGCTTGTGTTTGCCTGTGAAGGAGTGTGGGCCGGCTCCATTGATGAAACCTTGCTCCCATTCGCATGCCTCCCGGTCTTATTCCTTCGGGTTTACACTGGATATGGGGTGTGTGGTTGGAGCTGTGGGTGGTGCAGCGCAAGTCACTCGTTGTCCCTCTGTAGGCGCAGGCGTCCTGTGGCTGGCCACAGTGACAGGCAAATCCGAAACCGGATGCCACCAACCATATATATATATATATATATATATATATATATATATATATATATATATATGATTACAGATAATGTCCCATCAGAAGCATGGCGAAATAGAGGGGGGAAACAAAATACAACTTGAGAATAAAACAACTTTTTAGGTTTTACTTATTTCTTTTTGTGTTTTATGTTCGATGAGACGTTAATTAATAGATAACGCGCTTGAACAGCACTGTCTCCAACGTTTTTAACTACCGGCAGTCCGAATCGCGTGGTCCCCATCCTGGAAGCCGGACCAGTCCGACGGATGTTAAGTTTGCGGTTGCATGCATGCATTGCAGGAAAGTTGTAGCGCACAGTGACAGCAGGTAAAATGACGAACAATAGGGTCACATAGAGGTAAATGCCGAATAGTTCAGAAAACTAACATTGGAGTGTCAACAAGGAAACTAAAAACGTCATACATCAGCTATTGCCAAACGGCGCTAAATGCGTGCTTGCAAGACATTTGATTATTGTGAATATTAGTAGAAGTATCCTTATGTACACATTAAGTTCTGTATGCTCACCACGTTAACCAGATGTCCACACGTATGATGTAAGTTGACAAAACAGAACTCAGTATTGAGAAAACGTCATAACGCATCCTAGTTGTTTCGGCTCTTAGTCAGATCAGACTAACGTTCTTCAGGGATAACACCCCATGCGCGCAGAGTACTCACTCGCATTTGGAACCTTGTGGGCACATGTACCTAGCCGCCAAATGTTCACGCGAGCTGAGACTGGAGACAAAATAAGCGTAACCTAACCCTACTGCACTGAGATCAAACGAGAAAGGGAGACTGACCGGCACATGAGTTGTCATCCAGTAGTATTGTCCTCAGGAAAACTGTTAGTGTCTGTGTGGCTTTGTGCAGTAACTGCCGCAGTATTCTGAGTAAAGCTCAGTTGGTTCACTGTGCATAAGCATCAAAGTGCTGAGGAGGAATCTGTTGTTAGTTGCGCAGTCCAAGTCGCCGTAAGGTGATTTGTGTGTTTGAAGTGAGCCCGGCGAAATCTGCGCAAGTTTGGTGAGGCTATGCCAGCTCCGCAACAGAAAATCTGCCTGGTCTGACTTTCACACTTTCATAACCAGCCAATCGCGTATGCGTAACTCACTTCATTGTCCGCTAGTTACCAGGGGAGATTAGCGCGCGGAGAGAAACTCAGAATTATTTTAATGCCCTTTGTTATCACGACTCAATTTTTACAGCATGTTCCCCATGGCCCCTTAGTAAATTTCTCATTCCAGGGCCCCCGTGAATTCTCTATGGTCTCCATGGGGGCCATATAGCTCCCGTTGAGAATGGCTACTAGTTCATTCGTGTACAGCCTTGGCTACCACCGGCTCGCTCCATTGTCCTAACCCTTTGCAACAGTCCAAGTCACCTATAGTTCCAGCATTTCAGATGCTCTTACAACCATAGTTTTGGATACATTTGTCAGCCGATGCCACTATTTTATGAGTCCCTATGGTATGGAAAATAACCTTAAGGCTCTACAGTGTATGATGAGTTATTTTGCAGATGCACTGTGTAAGCCGAAATAACAGAAAACCTTATCGCCAAGTGAAACCACCTTTGTCGTTTTCACCGCACTGCTCAGAGTAGTGTCGCACAATGCTATCTGCCTTCTAGATGACATAACAGTCCCCATCAACTTACATCCTTATTCCAACAAATTCCTCACCACATCACATGAGATTATCCAAAGTTCTCTTTCTTCTACTCCCTAGGACCTTCCTTCAACAGCCAAAAGTGCGAAAACGTTACACTAATCCCCTCTTTGCCTATACAAAAATTTCCGGAAACCAGGACAACTATGCATGCTGGCCGTGCTTAGCTCCACAGGCTCTGGTGAGTCCGAGTATGACGGTTTCTTCTCGTAAACCGTCTGCATTTAAGGGAGACTGATTTGCTCATAAATATTTCATCTTTGGAGGAAGATGGGGGAGTTATAGGCGAACAGTACAACCAGTTTAGAAGAACGCTAGTCCGAAATTCATGATTGCGCACCAACATAAACTGGCTCATTGGCTAGAGAAGATACATTCTGAAACAAGAGGCTTATCCAAACACTTATGGCCTAGATGAAATCAACTGTCAGACAAATTCATGTGCTCCTTGTATTTCGAACCCTTACATACCAGCATCCCACTGCATCCGACGATTGATTACTTGTGCGAATTAGCTGAATACTCTGGCTGCTTGTTACCAGTTCCGATGGACTTACTATACTTGATTTATTTACGCTGATGATCGGAAGAGATATTTCCACGGAAATAGCCCAAGTATCATACTACAAACGCTATCTTGATGGCGTTTTTGTTCATGGGAGCATACAGTCAATAGAGAACATTAACGGAGCACATGCGAACTTACATGTCACCAGCAAAGTGAATTGGACGCATTATCCACCGTCATGATTCACAGAAAGGATGGATTTTCTGAGTTATCCGTTTACTGAGAAGCAACTTGCCCTTCACTAGCATCACACCAGTGCTGTATAGGCGAACACTCGTGAAGACTCTAGTTAGTTGTATTAGACGATTTTGCTCGACTGACTTGCCGATGAGTTGGCGTTAGTTACAACACTACCGATGGTGGACGGCTACCCTCTAGTATGTATCGAGCATTATATATATATATATATATATATATATATATATATATATATATATAGTGCGAGTTGGTCCCGATAGGCTGAGCTTCCGTTGTTAGATGCACTAGGAAATTTCTGATTCAGTTGACGAGGACAACTTTTGCGCAATCGACATTATACGTTTAGTCGGTTTCAGCGTGGTGAAATAAACTTTGAAAGCTAACACCATATGGATCTTCTTCTTGACTGTCGTGAACACCAAGATCTTCGATCCACACAATTGACTGTAATTCTCGATACATACTAGAGGGTAGCCGTCCACCATCGGTAGTGTTGTAACTAACGCCAACTCATCGGTAGAGCCTATGATGCGCTGAGACTGGTGGTGGCTAGATCCTGACAGATGGTCTACCCACTGCTGCTACTGTTGTGCCATGGGCTCATGTCCTGGTGTCCTCCTCGTGGCGACCGCTGGGTGGGAGCTGGGTTAACCCCTTCTCCCTGCTAAGATCCAGGACACCAAGCCACATGAGTCAGTGAACTGACCATGTGCTAGACCCGCTGCCTTTCGAGTGTACATTTGGCTGAGGACCCGAGTCGTTCTCCTGTCAGGTGTGGGCGCCCTGCCAGTATCCTAGTCCATCTTCTTCGGAGGTGGGTAACTTGTCTACGGTCCTCATCCCGTAGAACCTAGCCATGGGAGACAACAGGTTTACGGGTTATATTCTCAATGCTCGATTGGCGTAGAGCACGAGCGGCGGGCATTGTCTCTGACGGTGAGAGGGCACCTCCGGGTGCTCAATGGTTTGCTGCTGCCCTCCTCAAGCCAGGCAGCCCCTGGTCAACTTGGTGCAAACCCGCCTAAACCCACTTGCGTCTGGCCTTGGTCGCAGGTGCGTATCCTACGACGGTCGCAAAACACACATGTATCGTTCCAGTACCTCAAAGTCTGTGTGTGACTGCCGTCAAACAGATCCCAATTTGTTACTTCAGTAACATTTCCGAGCTGGATCTGCTCCCCACTGCCTTTTAGGTCAAGCTGTTGGGCGAAAGGCTCCGGGCGGAGTTCGTCAAGCAAACCTCTAAATCCCCCACTGCCTTGTGGGTCAGGCTATTGAGCCAAAGGCTCCGGGTGGAGTCCCTCAAGCAAACCTCCGAAACACAATCGCCACCTAGCGTGCGATTGCCCACCAATGCAATTCTATGCCTGTGCGCAAAGCACTCAGCATCGGGTGCTGGAATGTGCGCACACTAATGGACCGGAACTCCAGTGAGCGCTCGGAGCGACGCACTGCACTCGTCGCGATGGAACTGGCTCGCTACCACGTCGATTTTGCGACGCTCAGTGAAACCCGGCAACGCCACCTCGGCACCACGTGCTTATGGGGTCGGATTTTCAATATCCGATCGCCTTCATGACCAACTGGTGGGTGAACCAACTGGCAACAGCGCGCGAATGATGACTGTTCGTCTACAACTCTGAAGTGGCAACTTTGCCACTTTTCTAAGCACGTACGGTCCGACCATGTGTTATCCTGATGACACGCGGGATCAATTCTACACTCAGTTATCCTCCGTCTGTCTGTCTTTTTCAGCCTTCACCGGAGGTGCAATCTTCAAGCTTGCCGCGAATCGGCATTGGTGCCGAAGTATTGGAAACCACCTCCTGCTTCTGCTACCTTGGGAGTGTGATGTCGACTGATCAGCAGCTTCACAGTGAGCTATGTATCCGAGTATCGAAGGCAGCGACGGTATTCGAGAAGCTAGAGTACCGAGTGTGGAACAACCATCAGCTTACCATTGGCACGAAGCTGATGGTGTACAAATCCATGGTGCTTTCCATTCTTCTATACGGCAGTGAAGCGTGAACGATGTACCGGCGAGATGTGCGATATCTCGAGCGGCTCCATCAACACTGTTTGCGACGGATTCTGCCCATCTGTTGGTGCGACAGAGTTGCGGACACGGAAGTGTTGCGCCGAAGTGGGATGTATGCAGTGGACTACATACTTTTACTGAGACACCTGAGGTGGCTCGGTAATGTGAGCCGTATGGATTCGATGCGGATACCGAAACAGCTTTTGTATGCTCAACTGAGTATTGGGAAGTGGCATGTGGTGAAACCGAAATTACGTTTCCAGGACATGATCAAAGTGAGCCTCTCACGTTCTAATCTTGATTGCAGGTCATGGGAATCGAAGGCGGTAGATGGGCGTGTATGGCGCGATCTAATCACGAAGGCAGTTGCCGAGGTGCAGGAGAAAGACCTCATGCATGCAGAGATGAAGCGGCAAGTGCGGAAGCGGCAAGCACCGATGGGTTGTACTCCATCGATATCGAGCGCATAGTGCTGTAAGCACATGCGGGGTTGCGTGCTGAGTCACTTTATTTCACGTGGTGCATTTGCTATATTGTCCTAATGCTTTTTTATCCCATATTAATGTCTACCTGAACTATCTTCTATTATCTTGCACACGTCGCTAAAGCTGATTGTAGTTAACTTCGATAAGATTTTCGTGGTTGTGCTATTTTCTTATGATATATTTTTTGACGTATTGAACCTTTCGCGGATTTGTTGGTCACCAGTTTATTTCATATGCTCATTTAGTGAGGAGTTATGTCACCGTATCTGTATGCACTATTCGATTTATTTTATTTGATATCGTCGTTTCAAGTGATTGTCTGTTGCTTAACATCCCCGGTGTGGTTGCGCTTGATGTGCATGTTGACAAGGTGCCTACCTGTCTATTACCGCCTACCTCGTCCATACTGACTTCAGGAGACAGTTGGTCGTTGCTGGAGGGGACGGGGTGCAGGTCCTTGTGGCTGTGGTAGGCTCGAAGAGCGGTTCCATGCACTCAGTGTGGAGCGGACTACGGTCCAGCCACCGTCTTGTGTGCACTTGATTTCCCAAATACAGCGTGCTTGTGTTTGCCTGTGAAGGAGTGTGGGCCGGTTCCGTGGATGATACGCTGCTCCCATTCGCATGCCTCCCGGTCTTATTCCTTCGGTTTTACACTGGATATGGGGTGTGTGGTTGGAGCTGTGGATGGTGCAGCGCTAGCCGCTCATGGTCTCTCTGTAGGTGCAGGCATTCTGTGGCTGTGCACAGTGACAGGCAAATCCGAAACTGGATGCCGCCAACCAAGATATATATATATATATATATATATATATATATATATATAAATGGCGGAAGAGCCTATGGTGCGCTGAGGCTGGTGGTGGCTAGATCCTGACAGATGGTCTACCCACTGCTGCTACTGCTGCGTTATAGTCTCATGTCCTGGGCGCATCCACGTGGCGACCGCTGGGTGGGAGTTAGGTTTCGCCCTTCTCCCTGCTAAGATCCAGAACACCAATCCGCATGAGTCAGCTAACTGACCATGTGCTAGACCCGCTGCCTTTCGGGTGTTCATTTAATCGAAGGCTTTGGCTGAGGACCCGAGTCGTTCTCCTGTCAGGATAGTGCGCCCTGGCAGTATCCTAGTCCATCCTCTCCGGAGGTTAGGAAGTGGTCGATGGCCCACTTCCCGTAAAACCTAGCCATGAGAGACAACAGGTTACGGGTGATATTCTCAATGCTCAATTGGCGTAGAGCACGAGTGCCACGCATTGTCTCTGACGGTGGGAGGACACCTCCGGGTGTTCAATGGTTTGCTACTGCCCGCCTCAAGCCAGGCAGCCCCTGGTCAAATTGGTGCAAACCCGCCAAAAACCCACCTGCGTCTGGCCGTGGTCGCAGGTGCGTATCCAATTACGGTCGCAAAACCTATGATAATTGTTCCAGAACCTCAAAGGCTGCGTGTGACTGCCGTCAAGCAGATCCCCATCTGTCTCTGCAATCACGTTCCCGAGCTGGATCTGCTCTCCACTGCCTTGTGGGTCAGGCTATTGAGCCAAAGGCTCCGGGCGGAGTCCCTCAAGCAAACCTCCAAACCACCCACTGCCTTGTGGGTCAGGCTATTGAGCCAAAGGCTCCGGGTGGAGTCCCCCAAGCAAACCTCCAAACCACCCACTGCCTTGTGGGTCAGGCTATTGAGCCAAAGGCTCCGGGTGGAGTGCATCAAGCAAACCTCCGAAGCACAACGACCACCTCGCGTGCGATTGCCCACCAATGCAATCGTATGCCTGCGCGCAAAGCACTCAGGATCGGGTGCTGGAACGTGCGCACACTACTGGACCGGAACTCGAGCGAGCGCCCGGAGCGACGCATTGCACTGGTCGCAATGGAGCTGGCGCGCTACCACATCGATATTGCGGCGCTCAGTGAAACTCGGCTCGCTGAGCAAGGTAAGTTACATGAAGCAGGTGCTGGCTACACATTCTACTGGGTGGGCAACGCCGCCTTAGCACCACGTGAACATGGGGTCGGATTTGCAATATCCGACCGCCTGAATGGCCAGCTGGTGGGTGAACCAACGGGCATCAGCGCGCGACTGATGACTGTTCGCCTACGACTCGGAAGAGGGAAGTTTGCTACTTTCATAAGCACGTACGGTCCGACCATGTGTTATCCTGATGACACGCGGGATCAGTTCTACACTGAGCTATCCTCCGTGATACGGTCTGTGCCGAGGAGCGACCGACTATTTCTGCTGGGTGATTTCAACGCGCGCGTTGGGCGTGATGCATCAGCGTGGACAGATGTTATCGGTTCGCATGGGATTGGTTCAGCAAATGCGAACGGGGACAGGCTGCTCTCACTGTGTGCCACTCACGGCCTGACGATCACGAACACTCGCTTTGCACTGAGTGCGAGTGATATAGCAACTTGGACGCACCCACGGAGTGGTCACGCTCACCTGCTCGACTATGTCATCGTACGTCAGCGTGATATGCGTGAAGTGCGCATGACACGTGTACTGCGTGGAGCTGAGTGTGGCACTGATCACAAGTTGGTTCGGACCAAACTGTACATATATTTTCGTAAATCGATGTATTGCACTCCCGCCGTGAATCGGGGTAAATTTAACATTCTCTCCCTCGGTACTGTGGCGAAACGTACTGAGCTGGAGAAGGCGATGGCTGCACGCCTGTGTGGTGATGTGGACTGTATAGCCACAGTGGGCGACCTGTGGCACCACATTCGCGACCAGGTGACAGCTGCTGCGGAGGAGACCATCGGGCGCGCAAACTGTAAGCGGCCTGGTTGGTTTGATGACAACTATGTGACGATTGACGCATTGGTGTCAGAGAAGAATGCAGCATTTGCTGCACATGTTGCAGACCCCAGTGACTTGGGGAAGAGTAGTCAGTTTCGCAAACTTCGACAGCGACTGACCCTAGAGCTCCGTCGCATAAAAAATGCATGGTGGACGGAGAAGGCGAAGCAGATGGAATGCTTCGCCGTCAACACAAGGAATTCTTTGACTCCTTGAATGCGGTGTATGGACCGAGATTGGAGCCGCTGAGGACACTGATCGATGGTAGTTCAGGCGCTACCTGCACCCAGACTGCAGACATAATGCAGGTCTGGCGGAAACACTTTGACTGTCTCTTGAACAACCGTTCAGAGATCGACTGGCCTACATTGAACGGCCTGAAGCAGCAGGATGTGAAGGCGGATCTGGCGGATATGCCGAGAGTGGATGAGACGCAGAGGGCACTTGCTCAGCTGCGAAACGGCAAATGTGCCGGAGGTGACGGGATCCCACCTGAAGTATTGAAACACGATGGACCCGCGTTGTTGACTGCGCTGCACCACTTGGTGCAACGCGTGTGGATTGAGGAGGAAGTGCCTTCTGAGCTGAAGGATGCCCTTGTGCTACCACTGTACAAGGGCAAAGGGAGCAAGCAATGTTGCACGTATTATCGTGGCATCAACTTGCTGAGTTGTGTGGGCAAGGTGATTGCCCGAATCCTGCTCAATCGCCTCGTGAGTCAGATTGTGGAACCTAACGTGGCGGAAGAGCAATGTGGATTCCGTTCGGGTCGCAGCACTATAGATATGGTGTTTGCGGCTCGTCAGTTGCAGGAGAAGTGCAGAGAACGACACCAGCCTTTGTACTCGCTTTTTGTTGATTTCACTAAGGCATTTGATACGATGAACCGCGAGGCACTGTGGCTGGTGTTGGGTAAGTTTGGTTGCCCGCGTAAGTTTGTAAGTTTAATTGAATGTCTGCACAGTGGTATGCGAGCGAGGGTGCAGCTGAGTGGAGAGACCTCGGAGGACTTTACAGTTGTCTCTGGTGTGAAGCAAGGCTGTGTCTTAGCTCCTGCCCTGTTTAATATCTATCTTCATGCAATGTTATCTTGTGCTTTTGATGCGGCTTGTACTTACGGTGTTCGTGTGGAGCACCTTACTGATGGTGGGTTGCTGAACATCCGTCGTTTCGGTGCGACAACTCTAGTCTGTGAGAAAACTATCCGTATGTTGCTGTTTGCTGACGACTGTGCGTTGTTTTCACACAACGCGGATGAGTTACAGCACATGACTAGTGCTCTGGCTTCGACAGCGGCCAAATTCGGGCTCACCATCAACACAAGCAAAACTGTCTGTCTCTTTCAGCCTTCACCGGAGGTGCAATCTTCAATATTGCCGCAAATCAGCATTGGTGCTGAAGTATTGGAAACCACCTCCCGCTTCAGCTACCTTGGGAGTGTGATGTCGACTGATCAGCAGCTACACGTTGAGTTGCGTAATCGCGTGTCGAAGGCGGCAGCGACATTCGGGAAGCTTGAGTACCGAGTGTGGAACAACCATCAGCTTAGCATTGGCACGAAGCTGATGGTGTACAAATCCATGGTACTGTCCGTTCTTCTATACGGCAGTGAAACGTGGACGATGTACCGGCGGGATGTGCGATATCTCGAGCGGTTCCATCAGCAGTGTCTGCGACGAATTCTGCGGATCGGCTGGGGCGCCAGAGTCGCAGACACGGAAGTGTTGCGCCGAAGTGGGAGGCATGCAGTGGATTGCATGCTTTTATTGAGACACCTGAGATGGCTCGGTCATGTGAGCCGTATGGATTCGACGCGGATACCGAAACAACTTTTATACGGTCAGCTGAGTATTGGGAAGCGGCACGTGGGGAAACCAAAGTTACGTGACCAGGATATGATTAAAGTGAGCCTCACACGTTCTAATCTTGATTGCAGGTCATGGGAATCGAAGGCGGTTGATCGGCGTGCATGGCGCGATCTCATCACGAAGGCAGTTGCTGAAGTGCGGGAGAATGATCTCATGCATACAGAGAAGAAGCGGCAGTTGCGGACGCGGCAAGCACCGATGAATTGTACTCCATCGACATCGAGCGCATGGTGCTGTAGAACATGCGGTCGCGAGTGCCTTAGTCAGGCAGGCCTAGTGAGCCATGAGAGAGGTCACTCGGGACCACTGCCGACGCGCCGACGGGTCCCGCAGTGAACGTAGGCAGCACCGGCGCAGCGTTTGTAGGCACGCTGAATTCGATTTACTAACCGCATGCTTGCATGCTAAGTCTCTTTATTTCAGGTGGTGGGTTTTCGATTCTCTCCTAATGCCTTTCTTTCTCATATTAATGTCTAGTGGGCCATGAGCTTGGTCCTTTGGGGCCACTACAGAAGCGACGACGGGTCCTGCAGAGAATTACGGCGAGCCGGCACAGCGTTTGTAGGCACGCTGAATTCGATTTACTAACCGCGTGCTTGCATGCTAAGTCTCTTTATTTCAGGTGGTGGGTTTACAGTTTTTACTTTACTGCTTTTCTTTCTCATATAAATGTCTACCAGTACTCTATTCCATTAACTTGCACACATCGCTTCAGCCAATTGTATTCGATTTCCATAACATTTTTGTGTTCGTGGCATACCGCGAACTATACTTCCTGACCTCGTGCACTTAGCTAGGATGTGTTTGTAAACAACTTATTACGTATGCTATTTAATTAAGGTTGATGTCACCGTTTCCTTATGCATTAATCGAGTTTTTCTCTTTTTCTTTCTCTCTCTCAAGGGATTGGCTGTTGTTTGATATCCCCGGTGTGGCTGCGCTTGATGTGCATGTTGACAAGGTGCCTACCTGTCTATTACCCACTACGTCGTCCATACTGGCTCCAGGAGACAGTTGGTCGTTGCTGGAGGGGGCAGGGTGCACGGTCCTTGTGGCCGTGTTAGGCTCGAAGAGTGGTTCCATGCACTCAGTGTGGAGCGGACTACGGTCCAGCCACCGCCTTGTGTGCGCTTGATTCCCCAAATACAGTGTACTTGTGTTTGCCTGTGAAGGAGTGTGGGCCGGCTCCGTTGATGAAACGTGGTTCCCATCCACATGCCTCCCGGTGTTATTCCTTCGGGTTTACACTGGAAATGGGGTGTGTGGTTGGAGCTGTGGTTGGTGCAGCGCAAGCCATCCATGGTCCCTCTGTAGGCGCAGGCGTCCTGTGGCTTGCCACAGTGACAGGCAAATCCGAAACCGGATGCCGCCAACCATATATATATATATATATATATATATATATATATATATATATAATATGTGTGACGACAATGCGAAATGTATACATCTGTCTGCTTTACTCTTTTATCCATACTTTTAAACTATGGAGTAGCACCTAATGCTTTATTCGCAATCACTTAGTCTTCAATATTTCCCATTTGAGATGATTCGCACAGGCTTACTTCTTTGGTCGACTTTTGTATTGCACTGCGAACATAAGCAGTTTTCTACTTACTTTATGTCTTTTGGTTCTCACTCTTCCCCTCTCTCCCTTTTGGATCTTGTTTTTTCTTTGTTTTGGGTTTTTTTTCTACAGACACCCTTTCCATATTGTGCGCGGAGTTAGTCCGAGATCTTTCGAGAGGTGCTGGTATATTCCATCACTAGCTGATGATATCTCCTCTTGTTTACCGGATCGTCGCCTAAAGGATCACAAGCCTGCCTTGTGATCCGAGGGCGATCGTTCGAGGTTGCGTGGGGAACCAGACTACCCTCGCAGCATACTTAGCCTACGTATGACATTTAGTGGTTTCGCGGCAGCGAAGCCTCGGTACTGCGTACTTCTGGTACCTTGTTTGCCGGGCTAACACGGTATGGAAGCTTTACGACTTCATTTTTAATTGTTCTGATTGCGACTCCTTCCACAACACGCTGTCAGATAGAATGATTCGTTACCGTAACAGCTTATGCATCTGCGCCCAACACACCCACATCGACTGTGTCTCCATCTGAGCTATTCTCCCCGGCACATGCGCGCATCCAGAATTGTTATTTAGTGGTTATTTGTCTTAGCTGTACTAAACTCATGCTTCCTGATTTTGTTGCTTTTCAACTGGGTTGCAGAATGTATGGCGCGAAGTTTACCAAAAGCAGTTGATCACCGATCCGGAGGCATTGTGGAACAAACCACGTCATTTGGCTCGGACCATCAAAGACCGGTTTGACGCCGAACAGAAGCGCACCCGTCGGCTAAGGAGGTTAGTGTACGCTCATCAATCAGTTTTCACTAATCGTCAGTACAGCGCGTTTCTGTCCAACCCTTCCAAATTCAGCGATATTCCTAATGTTGCGCCTTGTGATCCAGTTGCGCAATCAATCATGAGACTTGCTACATCCGTGCCTACTGCCATCATTTTCAACATGTCAGACAACGACACTTTATTCACTATACTTGCAGCATATTTATTTGCATGAGCCTTGTACTCTGGCAAAGTTTTCCCTCCCTCTATGGGATCATTCTACTGTCACGCCGATGCAGTCGCATATATCTCCTGCACTTCGACCACATGCGCTCATCGGCATGTCAGCGTCATTCATCGTGTCATGCCGAGTGACACTTTTCGTGTACCTTCAAGCTCAACAATATCAAATAACGAGAACGCTTCGGAGAATCGAGCTTGAGCCTCAGAATGCAGTGGACTCATTGGGAGCATTGTTTTTACTCTGTTGACTCCTTTTTACTCTATTGATACTTGTCGGTTCAGGCGTTTTGTGTTTGCATGTTCCACTTCTAACTGACGAGTTATTCGAGAGCGAAACATGCTTTAGGATTTAAAACGCCGATTGCATTGATGACTGCGATTGTGTCTTCGTGCCTCTTTATTCGAAACGTTCTCGAACACGCCTGAGGAATGATGCCAGCCATCTGTTCTTCTCCTCTACCTACAGTCCTTCTCATTCGCTTGTTCCAAAATCTATGCTTTCTTCTTACCAGTTCGATGAAACTGCAATATAACACTGTACGATGGTTTTCGTACCTTCATGTTTTATTAGGTTTCACTGTGTATCGCTATCCAAGTCCCTTTAAAATCATTCCAACCAACTAGTTTAATGGGTAGTGATCGGACAGTCAGGGTTTTCATGTCTTCTGAATTCGGGGAGAGTTCAGTTGCTTCGTCCCCTCCCTTTCATGAGGGAGTTCACTGGTGTATAACATGAGTGCCATCTGTTTGGTGCTGCCTCTCTAAACTAAGAAGACCCTTGCTGATGGACCACCGAAACTTACATGTGTTGACCGTGGTCGCTGTTGTACAACTCGACACGGTCGAAAGTGATCCCGTCCCATCCAGACTGTATGGAATTATCCGCCTAACCAAAACCCCGCGAAAACCCGTTCTCAAACTAGGTCTACTCCCCACTATCTCGTGAGTTAGACTTTTTGTTATGAGGTTAACGGTAGGAAAACGCGAACCAAACCAGTTCTTTATCTCATTTCGCTGTTTTTCCTTCCTATCTCTCATCGCCTTTACTCTAAGTGTTGACAGTACTTTCAAATCATTCTTCGATTTGGCTCAGTTAAACAACTGTGATTCAGACACTCAAGCTGTTATCTATGTTACCACGACCCGCGTGAAGTAGAACTCAAAGAGATTAAAAACAAAAAGAGTATCTTAAATGTGGGTAAAATTGATCACAGGGAATATTGACAATGACTTTCAAAAACAAAATGCAAGAGCGCCACTGACTTTGCCATATCCGAGACTTTTTATCATCATCAATACACGTTAGTTGAGGGTGAGAAACACACTTCAGCAAATGTGCCGCAATACGAAAAAGATACGATACGGAAACTTACATTGAAAAAATTCGAAAAGCAAGTAGTACAATGTTAACTATCCAACAATCCATTTATTATGAAACGAGGATTAGAGGAAGAATCTAAAGGATAGCGGGATAGACAGTGAAACTCATAACACAAATGTCATTGGGGCCGGCTCTTCGCCATAACAAGCAAGTGTGTCCAACCAAACGTATTCATCGTCCTTAGGATTGCAGTCAGGCAATCGGGATGCACCAACCTTCGCCACCTTCAAAGTGAGACTTCCCTCGATTGATCATTGGTTTGCCTCCGCTCCTTCTCTTCCGTCCAGACACCGGGTGACCAAGCGAACGCACGTCGAGAGAGTCGGTGGCCTGACCTGCACAACACGTGGTCAAGCTAATGGAATCTGGTGCGTGATATGATGGTGCTGAGCATTTCACTAGCTCTTCCTGCACCAAATACCCGACGCCGAACATGCTCGTTGCTCACGCGGTGCTCCCACCAGACATGAGTTAAGCTGCGGAGACAGCGATGGTCGAACGCAGCTAGCCTTACTATGTCTGTCGACCTGAGGAGCCAGGTTTCACAACTGTATTAGAGGGTAGAACGGACGGCTGCATTATAAACTCTGTTTTTCAGGGAGACAGTTCTGTCGCATCGGCGCCGCAGGTGGCGGCGATTGGCAAAAGCATCTCCAGTTTTTTCTATATCGTTCGTGATCTCATCTTTGATCCCAAGGGCCCACGTACGTGAATTCCTAGACGACTTCTAGCTGATCACCACCAAGGGTCAGGGCAGGAGTGCCTCCCTGCCACTCTTGGAGAAGTTGATTTCTAGGGAGCAAAGGGGAGCCCAAAACGATCGACAGCCAGTGCTGTTTGGTACGTTTGGGCGCTGTCGTAGACTAGGGCTGTCGTCAGGAATTGGCTCACCAGGAAGCAACTCCACACCTTATAGGTCAACTCCTACGAATACTATTTCCATTACCTCGTTAATGGCGAAGCTGAAGAGGAAAAGTGACAGCGCGCAACCTTGTCTTACACCGCTGAAGATATTGCTGGGCGGCGACAGTTTGCCATAAACCCGCACTCCGCCCGAACTATACGCTTACAGCGCTCCGATAATATTTACGTATTTATCAGGCACACCTTCCCTTAGCAGACAGTCCCATAGGGCGCATCGATCAACCGAATCGAAGGCGCCTTTGATGTCAAGAAACATGACTGCGATGAATCGCCAATAAATATAGCGATGCTGCAACAACTAAAGTGAAATATACGTGTGGTCAATGCAGCCTCGATTTGGACGAAACCCGGCTTGTTGCTCGCGAATCTGACTTTCAGGAGTAGCAGTCAGTCTGTGGAGAACGACGGATGCAGGGATGGGGATGTCACACCGAAACCCTCCACTTCGGGGTCGGTCCCGGTGATTGTATTGGCAGAGGCTAACTTCATAATTAACCGAGACCACAATTGAGATTGCGTATCGCAATCCCAGACACTTGGTGGGTGCTACAAAAACCCAAAAATCAATTTAGAAACAGTTACAATTAAACTGATCTCTCCATGCTTGCCGCATTCTGAACGGGAGCCTCCATTGAAAATGGGGACTATGACGTAGTGGCTCCAGTCTATTGGGATAGTCCCCTGCTCCCACAGCTTCATTAATACATTGTACCTATCATCTACAAGAGCAAGTTCCACGAATTCGAAGAGTGCTGGAAGACGTCTACTTATGCAATTTTAACAGTCTCATCTTACTTTCGACTTCACGCATGAGGTCGGATCTAAGGAGACGGCCTAGTGAGGAGGGCATCCAATGCCCGGAAAAGAAAGTGATAACTCAGCTTGGTTAAACTGCCTTACAAAGTGTTCACTTTAACGCTCCAAGCGTTTTGACAGTCTGTGCATCGGCTGTCCATTCTCGTCTCGTGTGGTCTCGCTAATGCCAGGTCATTGCTTCCCGTATCGGGCGGAAAGACTTCCGGTGGTTACCAATAATAGCAGTTGTTTCCATTTCCGGTGCACGCTGAGACCGATAAAGTCTGATTTGGCCCATTCTGAGTCTCCCATCCACGAAGATAACGCGCACCAGCCTGACTAAGTTTTAGGTCAGTTTCTTCATGCCATTATGATACGTCATTGACCGGCCTCCTCGCGGTTTCACCCAACTTCGTGCAGGGACGACATTTAATGCGCACCGGGGAAACTGGTGGACGGGTATACGGAGTACATGACATGGCCAACGTAAATGGTTCAAGTTTAACAGGCACTCCACTAACGTACCAGAGGGTTTGTTGCTTAAGCCAACTGACGGATAGCAGATACCCGATCCGCAACAAAGTGATAATGCTTACGATTCTAACGTTTGCTACTGGAATCAGGGTACGTTTTTTTCTAGTCCACTACTCAAAGATTTGAAACAAAATTTCAAGTGATATCAGAACATGGTGTACACTGCGTCATTTTAAGCTTCCGATGAGTAGGCAGTTAACTGTCCAAAACGCGATTAATATGTTCGGAACATCACAATTTCTGTAGAACGCCTTCGAGAATGGTATCCATGGCATCTGACCGAATCTCGAACAATACATGCATATAAATTTTTTGAACCATGGTCCCTTTTATTTCATTTCATATCTTTCCCTGCCCGAACATCTTTCATGTGAACGGGAAGATCCCTGATTCAACGACGGGCAAGGGGAATTATTTTGTTTACTATGTATTACTTAATTTGAATTTTATTGAATATTCTATTGAACTCAACTATTGAATATTATTAATGCAATGGCATGTAAAGGGTGTAATAGTTTTTGGTGTGCTCCTTTTAAGGAACAGCTCGCATCGTCCAAGAATGTACAACTTTTTGTTTTGTTTATTTATTTTTTGCGCATTCTATATATCCGTCAGATGTGATCAATACTCCGCAAGCACGTTTAATCATTGATGCTCAGTCGTTTGATGTTCTCACTGTGAACTGACCTGGCCTCTGATCCTTAACCGTAACATCTGCTTTATCGCAGCGTTGTACAACCACTGTTTGATTAACCAGCTGATTTCCCTCCGGCTTCGTAGATAGTTAAGCTTCCTGAAGGTCACACGGTGTTATCTGAGTAACACTCAATGATGCGACACTACGGTCAGATTTAATGAACCGATTCGCCCCTTCCAGTGGCTGATAGCTAAAATCGGTAGCGTGTTGGCCCTGCCCTACAACCACTTTGCCTTTTGAGAGGGCAGAGAACAGGTTGAGGCGTCAATGCTACCCTTCTGCTTGTTGAGTGTCGCTTGCATAGCTACGGAGTGTCTGAATCTAAGATAATGGTCACTCATATTCCAGGTTTGTCAGTCGGCCACCTGGTAACATTTCCAATGAGGGAGAAGGTGAGAGGACATCGTCATTTGTGAGTAGTTCTATCACAAGTTTGAAGAGGAAATTCGATGTATGACAGTCTTGGGAAGGCAGTACCACGAGCTACCACAATCAGCAGAGTCGGTTGCTTGCATGCCAAGGAGAACCACCATAGTCGGTCACAAGTGTATCTTTGTTCCAAACTTAGAAGTGTAAAGTAATCAGTATGTCCTGAACCGGAGTGGAGGCCAGTCTGGCTCTCATTGATTAAACTCACATGAATAGCACAATAAGAAGACGAATGTTGCAAGATGGTACCATTTCGTGCCCTCTGTTCACTTGCAAACAGACAACATTTCAAATGACAACGTGACAAAAGGCAATCAATAAGTTGAAAACGTGAGGTCAAATGAAAGCGAAGTAAACGTCGGCTACATGTTGAGGAGGAAATATTAACTTCATGGGTGTTTGCGCGTAACGAACAATTGCTTCTGGACGCACAATCTTGGAGAATGTTTTTTGTGACCAATGTCTCGGCAAACTTGAGGACTCTGGCGTTTGTGCTACGATATATGACACTAAGCACCGAGTTGGCGTCCACCTGATGACCCGTTTCCATCAGATGTTTCGCAATCGAAGAGGCAGGTATGTTGTTCGTCGACACAGGTCCCGTTTGCGGCTGCCTTGTCAAGGTAACGGTACGCTTCGGAATGTGTTCCCCAATCCGCTTACACAAGCACCGGTCTGTTCTGCCGAGGTAACTGCTTTCACAGTTACAAACAAATCGATAGATACTGTGCGTTGTGTACAGTTCAAAATCCCCCCAAAGAAAGTCAATGGCAGAAAACTTAGTAGACGACCGGTTGATGTATTTATGGTCGTCCACCAAGTTTTCTGAAATGATGACTTCCCGATCGGTTCCAAAAATTTTCCAAGATATTGAGAAAGTCAATGGCATTCAGGTTGCGGCAAAATTTGAAAACGTAATTGATCAATTCTCTAAGCTAAAACAAACATCTCAAGAGAACTGTACTTGGCTCACAGTTAAGTTAGTTGAAATCGCAAATGGTTTCATGTTGGCTCCGATTCGTCAGTCCTGCTGCCTGGATACTAATCACATTAAAAGGCTACCTGATTTGAGAACCAAAGGCTTAATGTTGTTGGAACCGGACGAAGGTACTGGAGTGGTCATCATGGATAAGTCGGATTATAAAAACGAGAGGGAAGAGATTCTGAAGGACAAGTCGAAATTTCATGTGGACGAAAGAGCAACCTATAAAACACAAATTGAGAAGAGCGTAACACAATATCTGAAAATATTACTGTTTCTTGGGATGACAACACAGGTGATATACAATGCTGTTAAGCCGTTGGGCACCGACATCCCCCAGATGTATTGCATACCCAAGATTCGTGAAGACAACGTCCCGCTCAGACCAATATTATCCATGCATAACTCAGCGTACCACAAGCTAGCACGTTGGCTAGTTGAACTACTGACGCCATTTTGAAAGATGATTGTAAAGCACACCTTGAAAGATACCTTTGAGTTAATTGAAATCAACATTTCGGACAAGGTGATGTGTTCCATGGACGTACAGTCTTTGTTTACCAACATTCCTCTGAGAGAAACAGTGGATTTATCATGTGACTTAGTGAGAAAGTGCCTCTGTGGATTCCTGTAAAGGATCTCAAGGATTTGTTGCTACTCTGCACGGGAAACGTATCGTTTATGTTCCAGGGGTCGGCATATCGACAGGTTGATGGCGTGGCTATGGGGAGTCCCCTTGGTCCTCTGCTGACGGACATCTTCATGGCGATGGTCGAGTCGCGCTGTGAGTCAGCCCTCGGACGAATGTGTCTCTACAAGGTATGTGGACGACACATTGGTGATCGCACCATCCTTAGAGCCGGCTCAGTCCGTTCCCAGAGTTATGAACGCTGCACGCCCAAATGCCCGATTCACCTATGAAATTGAGGATGATAATCGCCTGCCTTTTCTGGATATACGACTGACGAGGCGAGAAGATGGCGCGATACAGAGCACCGTTTACCGGAAAGCTACGTGGACCGGTTTGTATGAATACTTCAGCAGTTTTACACCGGGTCAATACAAGCGATGCCTTGTCAAAATGTTGTTCAATCGGGCACACAGATTATACAGTATGAAATGCATCGAGGCTGAATTTGCAATTCATCATGCAAACCTTACGGGCAAATGGCTACCCAGAAGCCTTTATTAGGTTTCATACCTGCACCGCGGAAAGTGAACAGCCGGTCTTTCTTACTGTACCAAAAATGCCTGCTTACTTGCGACTACCCTTCAAAGGGGATGTTCTGATTAGGCAGGTAGAACGACGCACAACAGTTGCAATACCGCGTACATTCAGTGCCGCTACATTCTGCCTTCTGTGGACAACCAAGAATCTACCACTGCACCTGTCAAGCCTTCTAAGCCGGTCTTCGCCACAACGTACGTTATCTATCGATTTGTTTGTAACTGTGAAAGCAGTTACCTCGGCAGAACAGACCGGTGCTTGTGTAAGCGGATTGGGGAACACATTCCGAAGCGTACCGTTACCTTGACAAGGCAGCCGCAAACGGGACCTGTGTCGATGAACAACATACCTGCCTCTTCGATTGCGAAACATCTGATGGAAACGGGTCATCAGGTGGACGCCAACTCGGTGCTTAGTGTAACACAAGCGCCAGAGTCCTCAAGTTTGCCGAGACATTGGTCATAGAAAGCATTCTCCAAGATTGTGCGTCCAGAAGCAACTGTTCGTTACGCGCAAACTCCCTTGGAGTTAATATTTCCTCCTCAACCTGCAGCCGACGTTTACTTCGCTTTCATTTGACCTCACGTTTTCAACGTATTGATTGCCTTTCATCACGTAGCCATTTGAAATGTTGTCTGTTTGCAAGTGAACAGAGGGCACGAAATGGTACCATCTTGCAACATTCGTCTTCTTATTGTGCTATTCAAGTTAATACAGGGAACTCAATGCTTCAGATTCAACTCATAATGAGTCGTCGTAGAATAGTACCTTTGGGAAGTTTGAAAGTATTTGAGTTAATTCTTCTACCACGACTATTTTCCCACAAAACTTCCTGACTCTTTTTGAAGATGGGCACAACAGTTGACAGTCTCCAACCTGAATGCTCCCTTTCATTGTCACGTATGACGTTGAATAGTTACAAGTTAACTTAACAAGGAGTCATCATGTTTCAGAACAGATGGAGGAATGTTGTCAGTTACAGTAGAGATTTGTTTCGTTCCAATACAACGCATTCACTCCGGTTCTCCCTTTATTGTAGTTATGACATCAGCTCGCGTAAGTTCAGGCACGCTTATCTACTGCGACTAACGAGCTAGTTGACGCGGTTGAAAATAGACCAGTGATCGCTCTTTCTCCACTATTTCTGATAACCGCCTTATCTCTTAGTTAGGCTCTTCCAATGGATTTGATAGTCGGATTTGGAAATTGAACCCGAAAACTCAAATTTGCCGAGGAGCACGTTTTTGCTAGACCACCGAGACCAGACACTTCAAATTTCCTAACATCGGTTGTATTTTCACTTTTTGGTGAAATTACTATTTTTCTGTACTCTGGACGCCCTATATACTGTGCTTTCATTTCTCCACTTCAGAATTCTGGAAGAGTTGCAAAAGGAAGCCATCGCTAACGGTCTTCTTCCGACTGAATGATTCCGATCTCTCTGTTTCTCTTCACAAACTGCGTTACGCCGGCTTCGCGTTGTTTCGCGCACACACACACAAACTGTGTACGGCGATATCTGCGTACTCGCCCACTTCGGTGCCACATTATATGTCATATTTGTGATCTTGCTTTCCGCTTTTGTATTTTTCTTTGTCTCTGTTTCTATGACGATGTAATGGTTTTGGTTATCTACTTCTTTATCTATTCTTGCAGTGTATCTGAGTTAACGAGTTACCATCCGCTTTGCTGATTTTGTAAAATAAACAATTTGAAACCGGTTTTGTTAATGGGTCACTGTTCCATGTGAGGTAGCTTTGTACACTTCTAACTGTCGAGTTGTATTGTCTCATCGTGTGTATCCTTGTAAGGAATCCACCCTTCCACCTCCGGTCCTTACATTCTTTCTTCTCAAGATCCAAATAGGCTTTTCCAGTAGTCTCTTGTCGACCTGCTCATCACGTATGCGCATCTGACAAGCTCACTAAGCTCCAACTTTAAGCTCTACCAGGAGACGTTACCATCTGCCACACATTACCTGGAATCGCAGCTTCCTCGCATTCACCTGTGTGAACGCTGGGGTGCCAACAATGTCAAATGCGATGCATTTCTCTTGTCTCCATCTACCGTTTTATTATGGCGTGAGCATGAGTTTCGCCCACTTCACTCCAGCAGACTAAATGTTTATTGGGGGGCTTGTCGGTGCTCTCCCTCCAGTGCACGCGCTACCATCATATTGAACGACAGGACTTTGACATCTGACGCGCATATTGCCTATCTTGGGTGCCGTGTGACCCAACAATCTTGTTCAAGCAGTTAGTACCAATGACTAGGTAGCACACATTTTGAGACATCTTTATGCACTACCGGTCTATCCGTAGTTACAACGGGGCATGATTTCTTGAGCATCCCACACGGTCACGAGCTGGTACCTCTGCTTTTATGCTATCACGTGGAGTGGAATTTCTTTTCTGAGCCTGCGCTCAAGGATCTTAGCGGGATTTGGTGTATTGTACTTCCAGTCTATTCTCCTTACGTGGAGTTCTCCATAGCTTCCTCTGTGTTTCCAATCGGTTTAACACCGGTGTCTATATCACTTCGCCTACTGTCCTGTCGCTTCGACACTGGGACAAACTGATGCTGTTTACCCCACTTCCCATTCGAGTGATGCTTTGATTACAAATAGCGCTCCACAGAATGCCTGCATAACGGCTCCCCTTTTCCAGGATTACAATGTATCCATACTCCCGAAAATGCTGGGTCCAATTAACTCATCTATCCCTCGTTGGTTTACCTTTGCACTCCATTCCACGTGCCTAATTTTAATTTAAACTTGAAGTCCCAGCCCGAAGTTTTTAATTCTTCAGTATCTGCACTCCTTTTTGATGGAGGCGCATTATGTTTAACTGGTATCGGAGTGTTGCTGGTGTATTCGGCAACTATTTTTGATGCGCCAGTGTCAGTGCTCATTTCACCTTCACCTGTGGTCAACTAAGACAGGTTCCCGGCAGTGAACACTCTCAGCGCCATTCCCCTCTGACCATCTGCATTCGAATTCCACTGAATACTCGTATTTCCATGTGAATTCCTCGTTCTGTCAACACGTCTTGCGTAGGAATGTGGCCTGAATGTTAACCTTTAAAAACTTGCAATGAGCCATAAATGGTACGTCGGCACGTTGTACTGACGCTTTGTCGCCATCCGGTCACCACTAATCGCTTACGGTCCGAAGCTACTTCATAGTCGCGTGCATCTACATAGGCTCGGAGCTGCGACTGTGAATTACGCCCAAACCGCAAATTTGGTGGGGCCTTTAAGTTGGCCGTTGTCCACTTTGCTGAACATCACTTTTACGTTACTTCCTGTAGATATATCCCTTCTGCAAGAATCGTCCAACCTATTCTTTGCTCAAACAATTTCCAGGGTCACTGAGACTGTCATACCGTATCCACCTTTTGAATAAATACACTGAGATATTGCGCACTTTTCCTGATTCATCGCTTTTAGACAAGAATTTTACGTCAAATTAATTCAGTTGTAAAGGACATTTTAACAAGGCTGCGATGTTGATGCGAATCCCGAGGGGTCTGTTTAACACTGTGCGGTCGTTGCCCCGATTGATTACAGTGCCCCCTTTTCGTTTTTGTCCACCCATTTGCAAAATTTTGCATGTTTGTTGCCGCTTTATTACCTTCGCCACTACTAACGTAGAATGCTGGAATGCACTTATTATTATTATTAAGTTTATAATGTGCATTTAGTTCTCAGAAATTGGAACAGCTAGTGGCTATAGTTCCTTTCTCACCGTTTTATAACCGAGCGCTTTATCAGTTTAGGCTTCTGGTAGTTATTGCTGAGCTTTCTCCTTTGGGTCCGTTGCTGACTGCTTCTATGTGCTAATTATGTTGTCATTCGTGCAGGCTACACATGACAATGTCGTCTGCCTAGATCCCGTCATACTCTGACACTTTTGGCAGTTGCTGCAGCTTCAGTCTCCAGAATGTGATTGATATAGCGGTTAACTTGATTAGCCTTTCTTTATGAATCGATACAGTTTGTTACCAACAGTGAATATCATTTTCGCTTGGTCGCTTTATCTGACTGCTAGCCACCGTTAGTCTGATTGGAGATCCAACACTGCTACCTGCCAGACAGTTCGGATGGTGGTGCGAGTCAATTCGCCGTTGTATCGTCCAGCTTTCTGAAAGTCCCATATAAACCACGCTTCTCAGCTTCCTTCTCAGTCATCCCCATCGGATACTTGTTCCCGTTGTGTTTGCCAATTTGATCCTCAACAACTCGCAGACTTGTTGTTTCGCTTTCGTTGTCAAGTTAGTATATGCCTTATGTACCCGAATGTGTGCCTTTTCAGTATTATTATTATTATTATTATACACGTTAGCTGGAGGTGGGAAGCACCTCAGCTACTGTGCCGCAATACATAAAAGAAAAAAACGGAAAATATAAAATAGATGCAAGCCAGCTGAGCTAACGGTAACGGATGCACATCGTTCCGGTAAGCTACCAGCCGGCTAATATGCAGCAAAAAATATTTGCTATGCAAAATTATATAAGTATTTAGTGAGATCGTGGTTGGAGGGCGAGGCTAAGAAAGATGGGGTAGAACAAAGAAACTGACAGCACGAACACCATTGAGGTCGACTCCTAGCCATGTCAGCAAGTGTATCCAGCCAAACGTATTCATCGTCTTTCGGACCCCAACTAGGGAGCCGAGACGCTTTAACCGAGGCCAGGTCCGAAGTGAGCGCTTTCATTGCTCTCGACTAAGTTATCTCTTGGCCACTCCTCCTCTTCTTCCATCCACACCCCCGGCGCGCAAACAACGCACATCGCGGGAGTTGGTGGGCTGGCATGCGTAACACACGCCCCAGCCATCGGAACCTGGTGCGTGAAATGACGGTGCTGAGCGGTTCAGTTCCTTTTTCTGTACCGTAAACAAGACGTCAAACACCCTCGTTGCGAACTCGGTGTTCCCACCAGATGTGAGCTAAATTCCGAAGGCACCGGTGTTCAAACGTAACTAGTCTCTTTATGTCCGCTGATCTAATTTGCCAGGTTTCACAACCGTACAGTAGGGTCGAACGTACCGCTGCATTGTACACTCTACCCTTCAGGACGAGCGTGATATCATGCCGGCGCCATAAGTACCGAAGATTAGCAAAAGCGCCTCGAACTTTTGCTATACGATTCGTGATCTCATCTTCAATCCCACGGACGCTGATACAACTTCCCACGTAGTTGAATATTTGAATGTCTTCTAGCTGACCCCCACCCAAAGGTCAGCGTAGGAGGGGCTCCAGGCCAATCTTGGAGGAACACTTTGCACTTCGAAGCAAAGCCCGAAGTGACGGACAGCCAGTGCTAATCTGTCCAGTGCAACTTGGCACGTTTGTGAGCTGTCACAGATGAAGGCAATATCGTCAGCATACTCCAAGTCAAGAAGTCGTTCTCCTGGGAGCAGATACACACTTTCTAAGTCGTGTCCTGTGAACGCGATTTCCATGACTTCATCAATAGCGAAGTTCAAGCGGAAAGGTGACAGCGGGCATTCTTGTCTCACACCGCTGGAGATATTAAAGGGCGATGACAGCTTGCCGTAAGCCCTCACTCTGCCTGAGCTATGCGCGTTTAGCAAACGGATAATATTTACACATTTCTCAGGTACACCTTTCCTGAGTAGACGGTCCCAAAATGCACTTCTATCCACCGAATCGAATACACCTTTGATATCGAGGAACACGACAACGGTGGGCCGCCAATATATGTGGCGGTGCTCCAACAACTGACGCAAAATGAAGATGTGGGCAGTGCAGCCACGACTTCGACGAAACCCGGCTTGCTCTTCACGAATATGACTTTCACGAGTGCCAGTCAATCTCTGAACGGTGACAGAGGCAAGCAATTTGTAGGCGATGGAGATCAGTCTGATTCCTCTATGGCTGCCGCATTCCGATCGTGAGCCTCCCTTGAAAATTGGGACTGACGGAGCGGCACCAGTCGGTTTAGACAGTTTCCTACTTCCAAAGTTTCACTAGTAACTCGTATAAATCATCCACAAGAGCAGATCTCCCGAATCTGAAAATGGCTGGAGGAAGATCATCTTGTCCCGCGGCTTTATTTAACTTTAACTGTTCGATCTCACGTTCGACTTCTGAGCGAGAGGGCGGATCCAAAGGAATAGCCCAGGGAGGAGGGCGGTCACCTACAATCTGACAATTCCGACCGATTAAATCCCCTATCAAAGTGCTCAGTCCAGCGCTCCAAGCGTTTTGACAAATTGTTGATAAGCTGTTCACTCTCGTCACGTATAGTTTAACTAACACCAGGTTTCCTGCTGCCCGTTTCCTGTATCAGACGGAATAACTTACGATGGCTACCAAGGGCAGCGGCCATTTCCATCTCTGATGCACGATGAGACCACCAGGATTTGCGGTCTCTCTTCAGGCTAGCACAGAGTTTTGCCCGGAGTTTTCTGCGTGTCTCATTGTGTTCGCTTCCAGCCGGAATGTGCCGGCGAGCATCGATAAGTTCCAGAGACTGCGAAGAGACCCAATGACCATGTTGGCGATTAGATTTACCACATGAGTATTTGCCTGCTGCTACTAAGATCTGGTGAGCATGAGACCAGTGAGTTTCAGTTTTATCCAATGAGCGCTTACTCAACTCGCATGTCAACATACTTTGATAGGCATTCAGAACAGCTGGCTTCATCAGTTGACTGGTGTCAATGCGCTCACAACGTTGTCTTGGGCGCCCGCCAAAACGCATCCGTAGGTCGGCACATACAAGTGCATGGTCGATGTTTACACATGTGCTCCAAATCGAGCGACAGTTTTGGACGCAGCTTCTCCATCGGTAACTTATCTCAATGTGATCGATTTGCGTCCATAGCTGGTTCGAGACTGGTGGGCGGCAACTCACCCTCCGGCGGATGCTGCGTTTGAAATTAGTACTCGCAAGAAATAAGCGAGCATCTTCACACAAATGAAGTAACCGCTCACCGTTATCATCACGGGAGCCTACACCATGTTGGCCGCCCAGATGCAGTTCATCTGTGGATAATTTTTTCAACTTAGGCGTTCAGATCCCCAACCAGCACTCCAGTGTCCGAGCTTCTTCTGTGGCGATGGAGCTCGTTCAATTGGCGATGGAAGTCGTCTTTTACCGAATCATCGCTAGAGTTTGTGGGTGCATAGGCAGCGATGACAAATGGACGTCTGTTAGTCCCGCGTGACTTCGAAGCTTTGAACGAGCCAGCCAATCGGACCGCACACATCCGGCTACTGATTGGAATCCAGTCAACCAGAGCAGCTTCAGCCCCGGGGACTCTGGGCAATGCCAACACCGGCTCGGCCGGCATTGATATATATATATATATATATATATATATATATATATATATATATATATATATATATATATATATATATATATATATAGCAACAGTCTACGAATAAACAAGAGTCATCAGAAACCATGGGACTGAAAAGAAGGTACAGAAATGTTAAAAAAGATACAAAACATAAAAGTTAATGATTTCGTCAGAGAGCGAGATACTACCCGGTTGCCCGAGCCGAAGTAGAGTGTTGACTTAGGGGACACCAGCCGGAGCCTTTGGCTGATTAGCCTGCCCGCAAGCAGCGGAGCGAATTCAGAGAACCGCGTCCATTAGGAACCGGTGACTGATTGCTCAGTTCATACGCCTTTCGTTTTTTCCTGTATTAAACAGGGGCCCAATGCTCCCCAGAATTACGGCATAAAGTTGCTGGAATACAATGCTTCGCCAGGATGAAGCAAGGATCAGTGACTTTATTTAGTGGCGAGTCACTTCACAGTGTTGTTAAACAGACATATGTGGCTTTTTATAGGGAGAACGCTTGCCAGGCGAAAACCCACCACGTCCTGGAACACTGCCGCCGAACCATTTGCTGGAACGGGAAAATCCCGAACCACTCAGCTGGCACCACGAGGTTGTTTGGCAAACCAGCCGGTGCTCGAAGCTGCATCCTCACCGGATAGGCGCAGTGAGAAAGTGCTCCTAGTGTCACCTGCAGGGGATCGCAAAGTGAGCACTGAGCTCGAGTCTTGCAGGCGGGTCTCCGATAAGCAACAGATATCGATCGAGGGTCTCTAATGTTCGGGCAAGTCTTGCCTGTTGTCCGATCTGTAGCAATGTGCGTACATTGAGGCATGCCAATCTGAAGGAGGATCGAGGGCTCCAAATAGAAGCCGGTGAACTGGGCTTGACCGCTTGGTTGGACATGGGCCTGTCGACAGGGCAGGAATGACGCTCCGCGTTCACATGTGAGTTGAAATAAGAAGGTAAAAGACTATCAAAGCAAGGTGGGTGAGGGCCAAAAATTGGGGGTTGAAAATAAGGGAGATGAAAGTGAAGCTGGAACGGGACGGTAAGAGTGAAAAAGCTTAAGAGGGAGAATAAGAGCATGGGAAGGCTTGTGCAGTAGCTTCCAAATCCCTATCCACCCTGCTCGATGCAGCAGATAAGGCACCGTTGATTGTCCCCTGAGGTGGCCAGAGCATCAGGAAATTGATGAAAGACTCATAGTATTGCGTGAGCGGGATACTGTCAGGTTGCCCAGGCCTAGACAGGAGAACGATTAGGGTTCTCAACCAAAGCCTTTGGTTCAAAAACCTGACCGCAAGGCAGCGGCTTTGGCGTTGGGCTACAAGGAGTCCGTATTAAGGAATAAGGAGCCACCTCATTCCAACCTACAACCTGGAGGACCAGGAGGCTGAGTTTGTCTGGCCTCTAACCATTGACCAATCTGGTATGAGTGGCTCTGAAGGTGCAAAAAAGCACTACTCAGCATAGCTCAATGAACCTCTGAAGTACGCAAACCATCGCACCACGGTAAGGTCCAGCCTCATTGCATTTTCAGTGGTTCACATTATCAACTAAACGAGTACCGTCAAGAATGCAAACGTTTACAAATGGGTAGAACACTGAGAAGTGTGTACTGTCATAACGATCAAGCAACCATCGCATAATGCTGAAATAAGTCAGGATTTTGCATCCATTCAAAAGTAAAAGGCTTCATTTAATCATTTCCTCATGACTTTTAGATTATGTAAGATTTTGTGTTCAAATCAGCAGATCGAGGATCGTGCGCGATATCACTGCATTTATATTCAAGAGTTTGATAGAGTGGAGTGGTCTCGGTGACGAAAGTTAATCAAACAAAATATCTGTTCGCTTCTTACAAAGCTGATATGCCTACAGTATATAATGTAAAGAATGATATTCGGCGAAGAAGGCCACTTCCGATTAATAGTCCCCCCCCACGGAGAATATGAATTGGAACCGTTTTGACTTATCTGATCGGAATCGGATGTCCAGTGTGTTGCAGAACTCAGTCCTTCAGAGACAAGCGTTTTATTCGACCAATGACAGCATCACCTTGCATTCGCAAACTGTACATCATGCCGTCCTGTGAAGCGAATCTGATATTTGTCGATGAGCGACCAAAATCTGACCTCTGCTCTGAGGTCAATGTTGTAATGCACTTCAATGAACTCTCCATAATCCATAAATGTCACGGCACCTCATACTATTATAATCTTCCCGTTATTGAGTCACTCCTTTCTCTGATGATAAGAAGTTGACTCATGTAGTGATTTGTTTCATACAGTGTTTTGCGTCTATTGAACCGAACTCATAACTTGTAGTTATTGTCTCCAGTCGCTGAGTTCGAGAGCACTGTATCATTAATCCCTTCCCAACCTCCGATGAACTTGTCTGACCTCTAGTCATTGGCGTGTGTGCTTTTAGCGACCCTGAATGCGCACAAAAGTGCTACCCATCAGCTCAAGCTTTCACTGAATCACACAATTGATTCGGCTACGTTAAGGTCTAGCCTCATCTCTTTAGCCGGTCATGTGCTTGACACGTTTCCTCGACTGATGTGAGTGCTGGCTACTCAGAAGCATATGAGAAGACTACCGCGAGATAATCTATATTCGATTTACGACACAATCAATAAGGGTGGTCTTGCACTTTATTTGAATGTTAATCCAAACAGTCAACAAGGCCATTTAGACGTGAGTCGCACGCAGAATTTGCATTGTGCTTATTGTCCACACATGCGGCAACCGCCACCACGGCGGGATATGCGACTACTGCTAAATCTTCGGAAGCTTGGGATGTAAAACTGCGTATTAGAAGTATGTTCGTTTTCTAAAGTCTCCGTGACAAGTACAATGTCAGAGCAGGAGCGAAACAGTACGGAACGTAGGTGGTGCATTTTGTTGTTCCGAGACCAAGACGGAAAAGAAATTCTGACGGCATTCCAAACGGCTGTACTGCTCTGCCAGCTTGAGATGTGAGCCTCTCAATTTACTGTTGTGACTGAGTTCTAGAATATGAGGGCCCGCGTGATTGGGATTTCCCAGTACGTGGTCAATCAAACAATTAGGCACCTGCGCATTCGCCGTTACTGTCAGCTGAAGACCCCGAGCACACGTAGTCTTCATTCATATGACAAATTATACAAACCTTTTACATTCTCGGTTACCCGGCGTTGAGCTATCTCCAAAGCGGTGAGAGATCTCCCCAGCCCTGGCTACCAGACCTGTACTGCATATTCCACATGTGGCCGTATGTGTGAGTCGAGAATTTGCAGAAAAATCGAAGGGTCGAACAGTCCGAATGCACGCTTCAGGAGGCCTACGTGTTGAATGCTCTTTCTTGACGCCGTTTCAGCCTGATTCGAACATTCAAGGTCGACCTGGACCAAAACTCCAAGATCTTTCTCGCCAGAAGACGTTTGAAGCTCCTGGTTGCCGAGTTTGTAGGAGTACACCAACTTGTGTCATAAGTGCAGCACTCTACACTTGTCCACATTGAATCGAAGTAGATACTGGATTACCCACGCGTATACCTTATTTAGATCGGCTTGTAGTACTTTGATATCATCCGGTGTATTGATCACCCTTCACACCTTGATGTCATTGGCATAAAGAAGGCAGTTCGAGCTTATGAGGCGTGTGATGTCGTTAACATACATCAAAAATAATCGCGGTCCAAGTACCGATCCCTCTGGTACTCCTCATACAACTCTGATGGGATCTGACAGGGATTCACGCACTCGTACTTCCCAGCGCGGTTGTAGAAGAAAGTTTGCTCCATCCTAGGAGACGATAACCAGTACCAAAGTTCTGGAGTTTGAAGAGCAGTATGTTAAGGTTTAACCGGTCGAACGCCTTTGAGAAGTCGAGAAGTACTACATCAACTACTGTGTCAGAGTCTATTGCTTCAGTACAGCTGGATCGTGCTACTAGTAGCTTTGTGGTGCACAATCGATTTCCTCGGAGCCATGATGTTCTGGTGCGAGGTAGTTAAATACTTCCAAGTAGGCGGTTGGCGCATCAGAAATAATAGCTTCCATGATCTTTGAAAGAACCGGTAATAAGGTTATGGGTCGGCAGTTGACTAAATTGTATCGACTACCTCCCTTGTGAATAGGCGTACTCATCCCGTGTTTCCACATGTCGCGCACGTACATTTCGTCAAAACAGTGTTGGAGGAATCAAGCCAAAGACAGCTAAACTCTCTATTACCACCGCTAGCGACTTCGTGTGTATTTTATCAACCTCAGGAAGGCTGTGCTTGCCCATACTCAACAGCTTTTTCAGTACGGTTTCTGTCGTGAAAGATATGTATGTGATTTTTGGGGGGTGACACAACCCTTGTCATCTGGTTATGTGGTCATTGATAGCACTGAAATGTTGTAGCATATTGTAAGCGCAGGGTATTCGCTGCCTCCTTCGGTGTCCGTGTGAGTCCGTCCGCTGTTTGGAATAACTCCCCGTTTCACCTTACGTAGACTGTTAACGTGGTGGTACAGAAGCTTGTGATTTGAGGCCATACGCACTGCCAACTTCTGCTGGTGCGTCATTCTATCCTCGCGTACAAGCTGAGTACAATGGTTAGGTTGGGTCGTATAGGATATCCAGGTCTTGGTGCTCGGAGAGAGTTTGTAGAGATGCCAACTTGAGTTTCGCACTGCTATACACGTGACTGTTCTGCTTCACAGAAGCAAGACACGTTTCTCAGGCGAAAGGTCTTAGTCTCTGACACTTCGGTAACCAGAGAGTTATACTGGCTTACGAAAGGTTCCCATGCACTAGCTGGTGCTTCGTCTGCTAGGAAGGTCCAGTTGGCTCTCACCTAGTCGAGCTAATATGTCCTAGCGCATAATCGTTTTTGTTGCGTTGGAAATTTCCACGGGATATTCTGCATAGCAAATGTATTCGAAGTGGAGGACTACATGATTGCTGTGGCCCAACGGAACCTCGACGATCACCCTCTCGATCATCAATTCTTCGTCGGTGAATATCCGATCCAGTATTGACGGCTTATCTTTTTCTCGGAATCGGGTGGGATTGTTGATGTGGCCATACATCGGGTAACTGGAAACAAACTCTTGTAGGTCGGCTTTAATCTGTTCTCCGGGAGCTGCTTGGGATTCCAGAGCGTGAATGTTGAAATCGCCAGTAATGAGAATGTGACTGTAAGTTGTGTTTATCACCCGCCTTAGTGCGGATGCCAGATGGAAGTCCATCTCGGGCGTGGAGGAAGGAGGGCGGTAAATGACCGCCACTAAGCAAGTGTCGTCGCCTTTTAAACGTAGACGGCACCAAAGGGAATCTTGTACCCTGCTGACCGGATCCTCTATGAGATCATATCGGAGGCCGTTGCGAAAGTACAGAGTCACCCACCTTTGCTGGGTCTGTCGTGCAGAACAATAGACATGCCTGGCAGTGCGATCTCCATGTCACTTATGTCAGGGCATAACCATGTCTCCGTTATAGCTATGCTTTTTGACGCAGCCGCATTTCGGAAAGTTTACTCAGGATGCCTTGAGTGTTGTTATACATACAGTAAAGCTTCTCGGATACCAAAAGCTGTTGACTAGGAGCACATGAATGGTGTGGATTTGCGCCGACCGATGAGAGGCCGGCACCTAATCGTTTTTTGGGTGATTTGCCAAATCTCGCTATGAAAGCAATCTGTTTGTGGTCTCATTCTCACTTGCAGTATGTAGTCCATCACGTTAGATGCGGGGCTCGGCGGACAGGTTTCTGAATCGTTGTTGTCGTTCTATTGAGTCGCGGGTGGTGTCGTTTCCGCGAGAACAGCGAGTGGCTGCGGCTCTCGAGCTGTTGTCTTCAGTTGTGATTCCGAAGGAAGTTTGTTGCCTAGTATCTGCCAGCTACGGATTAAGTTGGCCGCCATCTGTTGTGATTGCTCCGTTAGTTCCAGTATCCTCGGGCCAATGCCTCTGTAGTTTGGCGACACGGGTAACCGTGTAATTGACTGAAGTATGACGTCGCCGCACAGCTAGCTTCACGAATGTAACGCCATTTTTCCAGGTCATGGGCGTAGGCTTCTTCATTGCTAGATGTCGGTAGCTCCGGCACGCCATGAACGAAAATAATTCTTTTGTTACTCTCCGTGTGGTGGTCGTTTGCATTATATTTGTCCCGCTGGCGTTCGCTCCATGGAACATCCGGAAATATGCGTATCCCACTGTTTTCAGTCCGTAGGCGGTTTGCCGACAAGATCACCGTCTCAGCATCATCCGTTGATCCCAATGTTACTCGTATTATCCAGGACACTCCTTAATGCCTTGATGTTGGATGTTTAGTGATGCGCATTATATTAGTCGGACTGCCTTGAACTCTCATTCCATCACAAATGAAATTCCATTGCTTTAAACCATCCACTTGTTTAGCCCTTAAGGATTTTGCCCTGGACTCAGGAATGTTGTTGCATATAAGTGTCAATGCACCATAGTTCCGCTTGGTCTTCGGTGATGTGGGAAGCACTTTTAAGGAGGGCTTTGGTGACGTCTTTGCAGGTTACACTTGGTCCTTGACCCGTTTTGCGGCTGTACTGGGTAAGGCTACTGAGGTCGCACTTTGATTATATCGGTTGCATAAGTGGATCGGTCTTCCGAGCGCTTCGGATTTCGTTAGTCAGTCGGAAGAGTGGGTGTTACCGATGTTGCATAGTTGGTGCATAACTGAGACCGGATATTCCACGTGTTTCCTAGGTATCCCTTCTTTGGGGCTGCACCAAGCGCTAAATGTCTCATTTTAATCATTGCGTCAGGCCTGAACCGCATGTTCAACCTGGGGACGAATATACGAGTTAACCAGCAGGGGTACTAGCCGTCGTTCAAACGCACCAACAGCTCGCCTCAAAACCGCCACATTTGATACCCTCGAACATTGTAGCCAATTGCCCAGAATTTCTAGTAAGAAGACACCTGAGTCTCGTTCCCCAGTCACTTATTGTAGTACATGTTGTCCCAAAAGATGTGTCGTTGAAGCTGCCGCGCAGCGTTAGAAAGTGATACTTTGTAGGTTTCAGAGGGAGCTGATTCATTTCTATCCATTCGTAACTCCGGTCCAGATGGTTCTGGAGATATGCACGGTCGGAAGGAGAACGAACAGCTCTCCAGAACTTAGCAATATCTGCATTTGCACCTAAGATTGAACATCTACTGAAAATTCATTAATATAATCTAAAAACAGTAGCGGATCCTTGCGCCACACCAATGGAAACGCACTGAATTCCTTAGTGTATGTCGGCGATTCATACCTAGATTGTTCTGTCGTGTTGGTAACCTTCCAACCAGGTGAGAATGGAACCGTTGATACCGTAGGCACCAAGCTTTCGCAGAAGAACTAAGTGAACGGCGGGCACGTCAAATAACCCCGCAAAAAAGACGCCACAAACTCCAGTGCGTTGGCTGAGACACGGAGTTCAATTCCTGCCCACAACGTAGCATTATCCAACCACGGATTCGGCGCACAACTGGGCTAAAGTGGATAATGTTCTTTCGTAACCCACCAGCCTACGTGGTGATTCATTTCACCCACAAAATGAAGCGTTGTTCCAACTGTGATTCGGCCTTTGTAGGACGTAAAAGAGCTCCCAGAGGTCTGCCTCGTCTCCTCTTCCGGGTGGTCGGGAACCGCGTGGTCACGTGATGATGTGCGCTGCTCTAGCCGTGTCTTGCCTGTACAGCTATCTAACGCGTCTAGTCCCCCGGTTGTGTGCGTATCGTTGTCCGTTAACGAGGGCTCCGCGTGTCACCTGAATACGTGCGTGAATAGGGTCCGTGCGCGTTACGCGTAACTTTCGTCTAAGCTAGCGCGACCAGGTCTGTGCAAATCCATTACAAGCACTTAGCATCAGCTGTAAGTATTTGCAACAAAAATTGAACATCTGCTGGGAGTTCATTGATATAATCTAAAAACAGTAGCGGATCCTTGCGACACCTCAATGGAAACGCACTGAATTCTTTGGTGTATGTCGGCGATTCATACGTAGATTGTTCTGTCGTGTTGGTAACCTTCCAACCAGGAGAGAATGGAACCGTTGATACCGTGGACACCAAGCTTTCGAAGAAGCACTAAGTGAATGGCCGTCGTAAGCCTTAGAAACGTTTAAATACATCACATATAGATGGCTCTTTTGTCAGCCTTCCTGGTGCATGAGTCCCGAGCGGGAAATAGATTGGTGAGAGGGGATCGTGTGCGTCCGAAACCATGTTGGAGATTGGAAAGGATTTGCAAAACTTTGCAATATCGCGTCTGCTCATCTGAGATTATCGACTCCATCATTTTTTATAAAACACTAGCTGTACCCGGGCATGCGTTGCTGTGGCTCAGTGTGGTTAAATGTAACTGAAAAAGGAGAAAAAGCTTACCTTTCTAATAGATGTAGTTTCATAATGCTTGTCGGTATGAAATGTTCTTTGTTGTTCCGTTCTCTGTGCAGTTATAGATATCGTCAGGTTTGCCGATTCTAGAACACACAACATATAATTGTCCATGTCGTCCGTCGTTTACAGGCTTCTGTTGCCCATCATTCTTCGAAGGTTATCCCCAACGCGTGAAGAACAGGCTGGGTTCCGCCCTGGTCGCGGCTGCATCGATCAGCTTTTCACACACCGCCAGCTTCTCGAGCTTCGCCATGTGTGTCAAAATCCGACGGCTGTTGTGTTCCTGAACATCCGTGCTGCCTTCGATTCTGTCGACATGACTGCATTGTGGCACTGTCTGTTGTGGGATGGTATTCCCGGGAGGTACGTTTCCGTACTACATGTTCTGTATAGTTTGATCTCGGGTAGAGTTATGGCTTATGGCAAGCTTTCGCCTTCCAGTGGGGTTCGAACAGAATGTCCCACCACCCCATTCCTCCTCAATTTTGCCATTGGGGATGTCCTCAGAAATGCACTAGAAGACTTGTTGAACGCTGACCTTGAACTCCTCCCAGATAGTCAGTTGGTTGATTTGGATTATGCTGATGATATCGTCTTGATGGGTGACGGTCCGCAGTTCGTCCAAATTGCACTTAACCGCCTGGCGATTGAAGCGTCGGAGTAGGGCATGCACTTTTCACCGTCCAATTGCAAAGCGCTTTTTCAAGACTGGCATATGCCCCTACCTGCACTCATCATCGATAGGGAAACGTTAGAAGTAGTACAGAGTTTTGTCTACCTGGGAAGCTGCATCACTGCTGGTGGGGTTGTTGGAAATGGGATTTCGATGCGGATCTCAAAAGTTCGTCTCACCTTCTTCAAGCTGAGGCATTTATAGCACCGCCGTGACGCGTCTCTCCATCAAAAGGCGGGTTCCTACTGCGGTCGTCTGCGCTGTACTGTTGTACAGTTGCGAAACGGCCTACGCGTACCGAGGACCTGCGCAGACTGTTTTTGAAAAATAAACAATGAACAATGATTTGTCACGAGATAAAAGCAAGTGTTTGACACGTCCCGTAGGATGGTTGAGGTAAATATGATGAAATTAAAATACGTCTGGGTCATCTACCGAACGTCTGTCGAGATGAATACTTTGATAATTAACATCAGCGTAAAATTAAAAACGTATCGAACGCAAACCTTCAGCAAGACACTAGGTGCAGTGATCGTTGATGTAAGGAGTGAAGAGTAACATATGGTCGCTCACTTAGGTCCATTTGATACATAAATCCTGTTGAAAAGCATGCTTGGAGTAATCCACAATAGCGTAATTTAGGTAACAAAATGCTGGGAGCTGAGAGCAACATCTAGTCGTTTTTTGAAAATATCCAAGGTAGGAGAGGATCCAACTGAGTCTGGGGTTCCTTCCAGGGTTGGCAAACCCGAAGGGAAAAGTAATTCCGTCGACACTCTAGATGGCTATATTGTTCCTTCAGTTTTAAACAGTTATCCCTGAGCTGCGTGTTGTGGCTAAGTTTCAGCAAATGGCGGCATACGTGGTTGGGGTCACTCAGTATCTGATAAGCTAATATGAGATCGCCGCGCAGCCTTCGATAGCTTCCGCTGAAAATTCCCAGCAACTTCAGCCTTCTGTGGTAAAAGTGGTAGCGCAGGCCCTTTACATTCGTTGTTGCTCTTCGCTCTGTTGCCTCTATCGCTTCTAGGTAGCACTGCAACCAAGGTTGCCAAGCTTGGATTGCGTACTCAACATGCGGGCGCACGTAGGAATTGAGCATCATTGGGAAGATTGATGGGTCAAATCTCCCGAATGCCCTTCGCAGCATGCGGACGTGCTGGTTGCCTCTTTTCGCAGCTACCTCAGCCTGTTTTGAACAGTTGAGGTCGCTCTGTACGAACACACCAAGGTCACGTTCCTAGGAGCTATTCTGCAATCCGTTTGTCCCAAGCAAATAGGTGTAGTTTTGTCTATGGCGTAATTGTACGACGCGACATTTGTCTACATTGAACGGTGGGGAGTTTTGAACTGACCAGTTCGACACTGTGTTAAGATCACACTGGAGCCGTCCGTGGTCTTCCGGTCCTCTGATCCTTCGCCATATCTTGATATCACCAGCGAAAAATAGGAAATCGGAAGCAATTGATCTCGCCAAATCGTAAATAAACACCAAGAATAGACGACGTCCAAGAACCGAGCCTTGTGGTACTCCACATGCCACATCCATTGTACCAGACAATGATTCTCGGACTCTCACCACTAGCCGTCGTTCTTGTAGAAAATTGCCAATCCAACTCAGGATTCGGTCACCAATGTCGTAATTCCGAAGCTTCTGAAGGAGAATGCGATGGTCTAAGCGATCAAACGCTTTTGAAAAGTCCAGGTAGATGACATCGACAGTTTCAGTCCAGCTATTACGTGCAATTAATAGGTTAGTATTCCACGAATGCTTTTGACGAAAGCCACGTTGCTCTTAGGCTATTAAGTTGTGGCTTTCCAGGCATTGCATCAGCACATCTGCGATGACTGATTCCATCACTTGGGATAGTACGGGAAGTGGTGTTATTGGACGGCAGTTGGCAGGATAAGTGCGGCCACCTCCTTTATGGATAGGAGTGATGACCCCTCGCTTCCATACTGGTTGAATACGGTTCTCTTCTAGACATCGCTGATAGAAAACAGCCAGTTGTTCAGCCAGATCACTAGATACTGCCTGCAGAGCCTTTGGTCGGACGTTGTCAGCTCCGGGAGAACTGTGGATGCGCAAGGATAACAACTTCTTCAACACAGCTTCCGCAGTGAAGGTGATGTTTTCTAAACCAGATGGTGGAGTATTAGAAATGAGAAGAATGTTTGGGATCGTTACCTGCTGGAAAGTTTGGGAGTAATGAAGCCGTAGGAGATCGGCTGCTTCCATTGCTGATCGCGTGCACCCATCAGCCGTGACTAGCGCTGGAACCCCCAGCTTCACCTTTCGAAGACCGTTAACTTGCCTGTACAGGAGTTTGCGCTTAGTGCAGCATCGCTTCATTAACTTCTGCTGATGAGTGACCTTGTCTTCGAGGATCAGTTTCGCACTGAAGTTACGATGTGTCACGTATGCAGTCCAGGTTTTGGTATTCAAGCAGTCCTGGTGATCTCGTGTTCTGCTCCTCAGAAATGACTTACGCTTGTTTTTGGGTTGGAAGGACTTCTGTTCCGATGCGTGCGCAACCAGCATGCTAAACGTCCTTGTAAAGGTTTCCCAGGCAACATATGTGGGGCATTCGGTTATGAAAGTCCAAGGTGTATCTTTAACAGGCTTAGATAACACATTGTAGTGCGTGACAGTATACACTTTATCATCCTCCTTTTCAGGGTACTCCGCATAGCATATGTAGTCAAAGAGTAGAGTAACATGATCACTACGACCCAGTGGTGTGCTTGTAACTATCCCGCCAACCATGCGTTCTTCGTTAGTGAGCACAAGATCCAGTATCGACGACTTGTTAGCAGTTCGAAATCTGGTGGGAGAGGTTACGTGGTTGTACAGAGGGTGGCTAGCAATTAGCTCTTGCAAGCAAGCTTTAAACTGCATACCGTCGGTTGCCGGCGTTTCTATGTCGTGCATGTTAAAGTCTCAAGCGATAAGAATGCGGGTGTAGGACTTGTTCAATGCAAACTGAAAAACCTGGTCCCGTTTGGAGTCCATTTACGACGTTGAGTTTGATGGGCGATAAATCACGGCTAGTAGACATGTGTCCTTGTTTCGCAACCATAGGCGGCACAAAAGCGAATCGGGAGCTCGGATTTCCGGGTGATCGATAACTTCACATCGGAGGTTTGTATTATAGTAAAGAATCACACCGCCACCCCGTTCGGTTCTATCGGTCCGAAGCAGCGACATACCGGGTAAATTGATCTCAGAATCGGTTATCTCAGGATTTAACCATGTCTCTGTAATCATGACGAGGTCCCGCAGTTGTGAGGCATGGAGTTCTCTAAGTTCGGCCAACTTGCTTAGAAGGCCTTGGGCGTTTGTGTACATGCAAGATAGGGCTTTTGTTGTTAGGAGTTCATTAATTGATGTCAACTTTGTGTTAGTTTTTAAGCCGACCGTTAGGTGGCCGGACATTAATCGTTTTTTGTTTATGTATTTCAGTCATGTTGCATGGCATTATTGAGCGTTCCTGAACAGACGTTTCACTCGTGCTGTGCTCGGTCCTCTTGTGTGCCGTGGTCGCTGTTGTCTCGGTCTCCCCGCAGGACTGTGCAAATAAAGAATTTGTAACGTTTGCAAATTCCATTGAATTGCTTCCGACTTTTGCTCGTTCGTCTGCTGCCTTTAGCCGGATCTCTGTTGGTAACCTAGCTCGAAACTTTAACCAGCTATCCAACAGAACTTGCGTCATTCCCTCGGAGTGTAGTATTACTTTCATTAGCCTTGGACCGCAGCCCTTCTAGTTAGGTGATGACGGAACTCTTGTCAGGGATTTGGCAATAACATTGTCAACAGAGAGTGCTTCGTGGATGTAGCACCACTGCTCTCGGTCATGTGTTTGTGCATCGTGATCAGAAGAGTGCAGAAACTCGGGAACACCAGGAACAAATATTGTTTTCTTGCTATCCCTATTAGGAATACCGCGTTGCTCCACTGCTTCTTTTGGGCGATCTTTCCAAGGTAGATCAGGTAATATGCGCACTCCGCTCGGGGAGTTGCGAAGACGAACTGCTGAGAGCAGGACAGCCTCTGTCTCATCTGCTGAGTCTAGTGTTACTCGAAGAATTCGAGGTTCACCAGAGTGCACTGAGGTCGGGTGACGCGCTACGCGTTGCAGCATTGCAGGCTCAACCCGAATGTTAATTGCCTCGCAGATGGAACTCCACTGGTTGCGATCGTCTTACAACTTGCCTTTTATGGTGCCAGATTTGGATTCGGGAACATTGGTGCACATGAGAGTTAACGCAGCGTGGTTTTGTCTAGCGAGTGTTGGCTTTATACTTTTTGCCGGCAATTCGGGTTGTTTAGAAGGCACCACTGGAGTTGACAGTGAAAGCTGCTTTGCGCCACGCGTGCTCGGTACTGAAGATGGACCTATGTGCGTCGCTCCCGGTGTGTTTGTCGAGGCAATCGATGCGTACGTTACCTGCTTGTTATCTGCGCCGGATTTCCTTCGACTTTGAGCTGTCGGCGTCATGGCTGAATCTCCAAGTGAAGCGTCTATGGTTGGAGAAGTGGAAGCAGGCCTGTTTGGGGCTTGCCCACTTATGGGAGTGAGGTGACCCAGTGGATTTAGAGTCACAGACGCTGCAGTGCGGTTGGAGCGTCTAGCTCTTTTCTTCGGTTTAGGCTCAGAACTTACTTTGGCTGGGTGAGTTATTATCGTGGACATATTTACCTCCGTGGGATCGATCTTAGTACTTACAAAATGCGCGATTATTTCAGTCATTCTATCGCATTTTTTCATTAGCAAAGATAAACAGTTGACAACTGGAATGACTTGACATGTTGGGCAAAACCAAATTGTGTCAGCAACTTGGTTTGTCTGTCTCACTTCTTGGACGGATTTGCCTACACATTGCGGACAGTACGATCTAATGCAGTTAGAACAGGTAATACTGATCTTAAGGACTTTACTGCAATTGTCTGCGCAACATAGGTGACGTTGAACCATTGGAATGCTAGTCGTCCTCTTATTGTTTACAGCAAGGCCTATCTAAGCGCTCACCTTGATGAGTGTTCTTTGCGCCAGGGGTGACGCACGAAGAGATCAGAACACGCACACGAATTGAGAGTCGTTCAACCGCACCAAGGTCAGACGGTAGCGGCAGATGGAGATCGTAACGCGCAGGCTGTCGGGTTCAGCGATCAGTCGACTCGCAGCGGAACACACACACCCACACAAAGTGGCAGCGTGTGTTAATCGGCCTGCCTTAAGCGACGATGCATCTGGGGCGCTGATAAGCGTCCCTAGAGCTGCTCAGTTGATGAGCGGAGCAAAAAGGCTGTATCTTTGTTATGCTGCAACTTGCAGGGGTGCTTGCCGGGTAGTTTGGGAGCCCTCAGTTTCTTCATCCGAATGAGACCAAAATCTTTTCCGAAAAACAGGTTTGATGTAGTTACACAAGTGGAATTCGGCAAAGAAAATGCCGCAAACTGGGAACTGGAGCAAGAGTCTAATCCACACAGGTTAGATCCAAGAGTTGAGAAGCACTGAGTAGAGCTCGTCGAACTGGTTCGAACGAGCGCACGCACAATATTGTGTTGGGAGGATTAGAGTGGCCACAGAGGGCAAAGCGAGAGCCGAGTTAACGTGCGGCCACACTGTAGGTTTTCGCGTCAGGACGGTTGCTTGCGATCCATTGCCTGTGTGTCGTGGCTGCGCCACGTAACCAACGTTGAAGTCAGACAGCGTGTCTTGGGTGGAGACAGCCACTCCCTCGAGGCGCTTATCTCGCTGCGCCAACTACGATGGCTTGGACACGTACTGCGTATGCCCGTTCAGCGTCTTCCGCGTCATGCGTTGTTCGCGGTCGCTGGAGGAGGCAGTGTGGTGGACAGTTACAACTTGCAGAAGTAAGATCAAAAAGCTGACAAAACAGCTGGCCTCGGTTGGTTCCTCTCGACTCTCTGGATGGGATCCCAAAGATACTGAGTGCCGCTGGTTGGAAACTTTAGAAGTCATGGCTCAAAGTTGAAGTCAGTGACGGTCGTGTATTTCTGCTTATTGCGGTGATCCACCTTCCCTCCACCAACAAAAGAAAAGGACATCATAAGCTCAAAAACGGTGACTGGGAAAATAGACAAAAACATTCGTTTGTTTCCTTTCTTCTTTTACTCTAATCCTGTTTTCCTATTCCGCCATGGTTCCAATGATAATATCTGTACACAGAGCGTGCTAAGGATATATATATATATATATATATATATATATATATATATATATATATAAATCGATGCGTGTGTGTGTGAAGCAGTCGGTGCTTAGATCTAAACCGCATACCTCATAAGATTGGCCCTGAGCTTTGTTGGTTGCGATTGCAAACGTCATACGAATTGGGAATTCCAATCCCTGAAACCCCAATGGTGTATTAATAAGAAACATCGCATTGCGAAGAATGGGGGCATCTTCAGCTTTGAAAGGTCCGGCCAAAACTGTTACTTGTACGACGTTGCTGCGTAATCCTTTTACTGCAAGCCACGTGCCGTTGCAAATGCTTGGTTGGTCGATATGTCACAATATGATAAATGGTGTGCCGATTTTCAAATCCACTACATGCGGTCGCATCCCTGGCGAAATGAATGAAATGCACGGCAAGAAGACCAAAACTGCTAGATGCTTGCGTTTTGTATTGTCTTCTCACTACCATTAACAATAACCAGCATGCAGCTGTAAAACCACCTGTGAGTGGGACCAAATAAGCTTGAGAAGCCAAATGAATGACGGAAGTTTCACCCTATGTCCACGGCAGTCTTCAGCTGACAAATAATTACTTTTGAACACACAGCACTGGCTTTATCCGGCTTATCGCGATGGCCTCAGTGAAATGGAGGTAGCGGGGATTAGGGTGAAGTAACACAAGTGTGAACGCTGAGCCAAACCCTATCCGGTGACTTGTGGTTAGTAAGTGTTTTCTATTGAGAAATCTAGCGGCCTGTGTAAGCACGGGACTTCAGGCGGACATTGATGCTAGTCAATTTCACATTCAGCCCACCTTGACACGAGTTCCTTTACTCGGGAAATCAAAGACCAATTGGTTCTGCCTATGTAATTGACTCCGCAGTTGCACGCGAATTGGTGTATGCGGTGTGAGTTAGCCCCGCTCGGTCTAGCTTCCTTCGTTGGAGGATACGGCAAGTTACGGGTTTTGTTGATGACCACAACCTGAGCAACACAGTAACTGCGTAGCATAGATTAAACGTTTCGTGATTTTCCACCTAGTAAACTTACCCTTGTAAGGTAACTCGATATAGCTATTTTTCTTGGCTGCCGTATGCACCAAGTTTTTCGAGCCTCGTTGTTGGCTGTGTCTCTCTACAAATCTACGGTTATAACCATTCGCGATGTGTTGTTATAATTAACTCTACTTCCTCGGCCAGCCAATCAGCCGAGGAAATTCATCTTGCACAACTAACTAAAGCTTTCACAAGGGTCTGCTCGTACCCCACTGGTGTGGAGCTGGTGAAGTGCAGGAATTGGCCGGACCATGTCGCTTTTCTTTCGACAGACGACAATGAGCCCGTCGTCTCTGCTTCTGATAAGGATATATATATATATATATATACTTTGTTAAGTACTATAGTGTGTTTGCCAAAGCGTCCTTCTATCTGCCGCTAATTTTTCAGTCTTGTGCCTCTCATTCAGGCCCTTCTACGAAGCTTGTTAAATAGTTGCTTTCTTGGATTAATAGTAAAACACTGTTCCCTCGTTCCACGGAATTTAATTTGACGAACGAACAGGAAGTTATTATAAGAAATAAATTACTCTATATGACTACCTCTGTGATCGAATCCCACGGATTGATTGCTGGTGAGGGTCTATAGACCCTCCACTTCTGTGTTACGCAACTCGAGTTGTGGAACGCGTTTCGTTCACTGACCCAATGGCCGCCTACGCTTCTTTTGTTCTGCCTCCGGCACCTAAGTGGAATGCAAGTAGGTTTCCAAGTACTTTTCGTAGTGGGTACCATCGGGTTTCACATTTGGACCTCTAAAATCTAAAAGGACACAAATGTATTCTATGGAATGTGTCTAAACGTGACCCCATGTTTCATCGGTGGTTCCGACAAACCGTAGGGCTAGATATCGAAGCACCGGTTAGGCTACACATTCCTGCATTTTTCTCCACAGCACGTGCACGCTTTCGTGTGGTTGTCCGATGTGATGGTTTTGTGTATTTCTCAGTGCGTATAACCCGATCAATGAAGATCACTCAACATAATATAATCGGGTGATAACGCGCACCGCATTCACACCGATAGATCCTTGCATATCGTTCGTGTGGCTGATGGCTAAAACACGGATTGTGTGTATCTTGGCCCTTTTTGGTGTAGCGCTCGGCTGTGTACACATAGCTTTGTCCCTCTACTCTGGATCAGCAGTTCAATGGATTCATTACTTGGTGCAGGGGAATCCAGCTGCCCCAATGAGTGATCGACGTTGGAAATCACGGACTCGTGGCCTATTACTGGAATGTTTGGACGAAGTGCATGGTGAGTTGGTGGGTCTGATTTCACCGGGCGCGAGCCATATAAGTGAGGTGAAACGGTTATTATCGTTATCCCAGCTATCTTTAACTCCCCTGGCGAATAGTCCGAGCTGATGAGTCACTTCTCTTATTAAAACAGCTTTCCCAAGACAGAGCAGTTGTCAAAAGTCACTAAGGCGGCTGAACTGGTCTAGCGCAATTTGCTCAACCAGAGGTTTTCTGTCTAGTGCAATACTCGTTAAGTATATAATAAAAGGTCTACTGGTGTTCCCATCGTACACAAACCTCGTGAGCTTAAGCGCGAGAAGGCGAAGTGAGAGTACTTCGTTCTTCATCCTCATCCCAACTCAAGCCTTCGTAGTCTTATCGGTCCAACTAACGTGACATGAACAATGAACAATGATTTATCACGGGATAAAAGCAAGGATGGCTGAGTGAATACGATGAAATCAAAATATAAGTGCGTCATCTGCCGAACATCGGTGTCAAATATAAATTGATCGCGGGTAAGCGTGTAGAAATACAACTGGTGCATTGGTCTTTGATATAAGGCGTGAGCAAAGTAAAATATGGTCGCTCACCTGGGTCCATTTGATACATAAATCCTGTTGAAATGCCTGATTGACGTAATCCACATTAATGAAGTTTAGGTAGCAGTGCTAGGAGCTAAGAGCGGCGTCTAATCCTTTTTTGAAAATGTCCAAGGTAGGAGAGGATACAACTGAGTCTGGGAGTGCGTTCCAGGGTTGGCAAATCCGAAGGGAAAAGGAATTACGCTGACATCAACTGAGGGATGTCGTGATGGTAATTGTATTGGCAGTTGGGATAAATGCAAAAATCTGACTTATATGCTAAACCGTTACGTTTTGTGAATGGCAGGGAGAATGTCTCCGTTAAGTAGTTACGTCTGGTACTTAAAGCATTCCTCCTTGCTTTCACTTGGTGTGCACTCGCTTTTCCCAATTTCATGAAACTCACCGGCTTCTCCTCTGTTTGCGTAGATTTCCTTTACAGGTATAAGCACTTAACTGCTATGACAGCTGTCGGCCGTGCTCAGTTCGATTTAGGATAGCTGACATTTCACAGGTTTTGAGATATTAATATTCATAGTATTGTAATCCGTCTACCTGGAGACGCTTCTTACTTGAAATCCTCTTGTGCTGCACGCCAAACCGATTGTACACACATGTGAAACCAAGTGTCTCATTATATTTGTTGTCGTCGTTGCTGCTACTGTTGTTGTTCTTATCCTTGTCCTTGTTGTTGTCTTTGTTGTTAACCATAATCCGTCCAGCAGTAATACCGTCATATTTGTCCCAGATAGATTATGGCGTCCGGAACTGTTTACACTGACCATTTATGCCGCCTTATAAATAATTTCGCCAACAGTATGACTTCTCAGCACCGTTCTTTGCCCTTATTATCAAGCACTATCGGTTAGAGTCTAAGGTACTCATCCGATGGTAACCTTGCCTTCGGCCAAGGTTCACGAATTACGGTGGCTACGAACAGCCGTCTTAGTCACCAAAAGAGAAATAGGGTATTCTCAATAGTTGCTTGGACACAACTCAAGGCTATTCAATAAGGGTGGATAGAAGGGACCAGATCACCCAGACAGCGGACATGCTTTGCGGACAAGAAAGTGTCATAATCTCAGACTTTCACTAAACGGTCGAGTTTGAACCATTAAGGAACGAACATTTCACTTGTGTGGCTGCAAGATCGAGCCAGTTCAAGCGGGCGATGACCAGAGAATCTGTATTTGATCAGCACTGACTCCGAAGCATCGCCGGTATACGTTGGTAGCATCGCAATAGTAATGACGTGGTTAGATGTCGGATTTTCAAGTAAGATAGCCTCAGCAGATCACGAAATAAATAAGTTAATTGTTTGCGTTCCCGTGACTCCGGCACGTTGTTTGTACACTTCGCAACAGTTGCCCTGCCAGCCTTGTGTGCATGCGCGGCTTTGACTGGAATCGAGAAATAGGTGGCCGACACACAACCAGGGTCCCGGGTATAAAGGTGATCATATTGAAGCCGGCAACATTGGGGCGCTCCGCAAAATCAAAATTGGGGCACCAAGGACACTGGACATACCTGGTTGAAAATGCAGTAGGAGATGACTCGGAATTGTACGGTGTCGAAGGATTTTGAGCCAGACTTACCATGATTGTCATTCCTAATTTTGCGACAGTGTACAAATTGTTCTTCGGTGAAATCTTTATAAACATATGTATATATATATATATATATGGCGGGCGAGCCTATGATGCTCTAAGGCTGGTAGTGGCTAGGTGCCGACAGATAGTCTACCCACTGCTGCTCATGTCCTGGGCGCCTCCTCATGGCGACCGCTGGGTGGGAGTTGGGTTACGCCCTTCTCCCTGCTAAGATCCAGCGCACTAATCCGCATGAGCCGATGATCTGACCATGTGCTAGACCCGCTGCCTTTCGGGTGTTCATTTAATCGAAGGCTTTGGCTGAGGACTCGAGTCGTTCTCCTGTCAGGTGGACGCCCTGCCATTATCCTATTCCATCTTCTTCGGAGGTTAGGAAGTGGTCGATGACACTCTTCCCGTAAAACCTAGCCATGGCAGACAACAGGTCTATAGGTTATATGCTCACAGCTCGACTGGCATAGAGCACGAGCGCCACGCGTTGTCTATGACGGTAGAGGGCACCTTCGGGGGTTCAATGGTTTGCTACTGTCCGCCTCAAGCCAGACAGCCCCTGGTCAAACTGGGGCAAACCGGCCAATACCCACCTGCGTCTGGCCGTGGTCGCAGGTGTATCCTATCACGGTCTCAAAACATATTTGAATCGTTCCAGTACCTCCAAGGCTACGTGTGACAGCCATCAAGCAGATCCCAATCTGTCTCTGCAATCACATTTCCGAGCTGGAACTGCTCCCCACTGCAAGTGGGTCGGATTATTGAGCCAAAAGCTCCGGGCGGAGTCCATCAAGCAAACCTCCCAAGCACCCACTGCCTTGTGGGTCAGGCTATTGAGCCAAAGGCTCCGGGTGGAGTGCATCAAGCAAACCTCCGAAGCACTACGACGACCTCGCGTGCGATTGCCCAACAATGCAATCGTATGCCTGCGCGCAAAGCACTCAGCATCGGGTGCTGGAACGTGCGCACACTACTGGACCGGAACTAGAGTGAGCGCCCGGAGCGATGCACTGCACTGGCCGCGATAGAACACGCCCGGTACAACATCGATATTGCGGCGCTCAGTGCAACCCGGCTCACTGAGGAACCTAAGTTGCATGTAGCAGGTGCTGGCTACACATTCTATTGGGTGGACAACGCCGCCTCAGTACCACTTGAACTTGGGTCAGATTTGCAATATCCGATCGCTTCCATGGGCAACGCGTGGGTGAACCAACGGGCATCCGCGCGCGACTGATGACTGTTCGCCAATGACTCGGAAGAGTTAAGGTTGCCAATTTTATAAGCACGTACGGTCCGACCATGTGTTATCCTGTTGACACGCGTGATCAACTCTAAACTGAGCTATCCTCCATGATACGGTCTGTGCCGAGGAGCGACCGACTATTTCTTCTGGGTGATTTCAACACGCGCGTCGGGCGTGATGCATCGGTGTGGACAGATGTTATCTGTCTGCATGGCATTGGTTCAGCGAATGCGAATGTTGACAGACTGCTCTCACTGTGTGCCACTCACGGCCTGACGATCACGAACATTCTGTTTGTACTGAGTGCGAGTGAGATAGCAACTTGGACGCACCCACGGAGTGGTCACGCTCATCTACTCGACTGTCATCGCACATCAGCGTGATATGCGTAAAGTGCGCAAGACACATGTACTGCGTGGAGCTGAGTGTGACACTGCTCACAAATTGGTGCAGACTAAACCGTCCATATACTTTCGTAGATCTATGTATTGCACTCCCGCGGTGAATCGGCCTAAATGTAACATTCTCTCCCTTGGTAATGTGGAGAAAGGTACTAAGTTGGAGAAGGCGATAGCTGCACCCCTGTGTGATGTGGTATTCATAGCCATAGTCGATGAGGTGGGGCACCACAATCGCGACCAGGTGACTGCTGCTGCCGAGGAGACCATCGGGAGCGCATACTTATTAGTTTGAAGCCAATAATGCGACGATTGGCGCATTGACCTGTGAGAAGAACGCAGCATTTGCTGCATTTATCGCAGACCCCGGTTAATTGAGGAAGAAGAGTCAGTTTCGAAAACTTCGACGGCAAATGACCCCAGAGCTCCGTCATATTAAAAATACATGGTGGACGGAGAAGGCGAGGCAGGTGGGATGCTACGCCAAACGCCGCCGACACAAGAATTTCTTTGACCCTTTTAAGGCGGTGTATGGACTGAGATTGCAGCCGCTGAGGACGCTGATCGACGGTAGCTCAGGCGCTACCTGCACATAGGCTGCAGACATAATGTAGATCTGGCGGAAAAACTTCGACTGTTTCTTGAACAACCGTTCAGAGATCGACTGGCCTACATTGAACAGCCTCAAGCAGCACGATGTGAAGACGAGTCTGGTGGGGACGCCGACACTGAATGAGACGCAGCGAGCACTTGCTCAGCTGCGAAACGGCGAGTGTGCCGATGGTGACGGGATCCCACCTGAAGTATTGAAACACGGCGGACCGGCGTTGTTGACTGCGCTGCACCACCTAGTGCAACATGTATGGATTGAAGATAAGGTGCCTTTGAGCTGAAAGAGCCCGATGTGCTACCACTGTACAAGGGTAAAGGGAGCAAGCAATGTTGCACGAATTATCGTGGCATCAACTTGCTGAGTTGTGTGGTCAAGGTGATTGCCCGAATCCTGCTCAACCGCCTCGTCAGTCAGGTTGTGGAACCTAACGTGGCGGAAGAGCAATGTGGATACCGTTCGGGTCGCAGCACTATAGATATGGTGTTTGCGGCTCGTCAGGTGCAGGAGAAGTGCAGAGAGCGACACCAGCCGTGGTACTCTCTGTTTGTTGATTTCACCAAGGCATTTGATACAGTGGACCGCGAGGCAGTGGGGATGGTGTTGGGTAAGTTTGGTTGCCCGCGTAAGTTTGTACGTTTAATTGAATGTCAGCACAGTGGTATGCGAGCAAGGGTGCAGCTGATTGGGGAGACTTCAGATGACTTTGAAGTTGTCTCTGGTGTGAACCAAGGCTGTATCTTAACTCCTGCCTTCTTTAATATATATCTACATGCAATGTTGTCCCGTGCTTTTGATACCGCTTGTGCTTACGATGTTCTTGTGGAGCACCGTATTGATGTTGAGTTGTTGTACATCCGTCGTTTCCGTGCGAGAATCCTACTCTGTGAGAGAACTACCCGTATGTTGCTCTTTGCTGACGGCTGTGCGTTGTTTTCATACAGTGCGGATGGTTTGCATCATATGACTAATGCACTGGCTTCGACAGCGGCAAAATTCGGGCTCACCATCAACACAGACGAAACTGTCTGTTTATTTAAGTCTTCACCGGAGGTGCAATCTTCAATATTGCCGCGAATCAGCATTGGTGCCGAAGTATTGGAAACCACCTCCTGCTTCTGCTACCTTGGGAGTGTGATGTCGACTGATCAGCAGCCACACAGTGAGCTGCGTATCCGCATGTCGAAGGCAGCGACGGCATTCGGGATGCTTGAGTACCGAGTGTGGAACAACCATCAGCTTACCATTGGCACGAAGCTGATGGTGTACAAATCTATGGTGCTGTCCGTTCTTCTATACGGAAGTGAATCGTGGACGATGTACCGGCGGGGTGTGCGATATCTCGAGCGGTTCCATCAGCAGTGTGTGCGACGGATTTTGCGCATCACTTGGGGAGACAGAGTTGCTGACACGGAAGTGTTGCTACAAAGTGGGATGTATGCAGTGGACTGCATACTTTTATTGAGACACCTGAGGTGGCTCGGTCATGTGAGGCGTATGGATTCGACGCGGATACCGAAACAACTCTTATACGATCAGCTGAGCATTGGGAACCGGCATATTGGGAAACCAAAGTTACATTACCAGGACATGATCAAAGTGAGCTTCACACGTTCTAATCTTGATTGCAGGTCATGGGAATCGAAGGCGGTAGATGGGCGTGTATGGCGCGATCTCATCACGAAGGCAGTTGCCGAAGTGCGAGAGAATGACCTCATACATACAGAGAAGAAGCGGCAAGTGCGGAAGCGGCAAGCACCGATGAATTGTACTCCATCGACATCGAGCGCATGGTGCTGTAACACATGCGGTCGCGATTGCCTGAGTCAGGCAGGCTTAGTGAGCCATGAGCGAGGCCACTCGGGACCACTACCGAAGCGACGACGGGTCCTTCGGAGAACGAAGGCAGAACCGGCGCAGCGTTTGTAGGTACGCTGCATTCGATTAACTAACCGCGTGCTTGCATGCTAAGTCTGTTTATTTCAGTTGGTGGGTTTTCAATTTTGTCCTATTGCTTTTCTTTCTCCGATAGATGTTTACCTATACTTACTTCTATAAACTAGCACACACCGCTTAAGCTAATTGTAGTTAATTTCGAAAAAATTTTCTTGTTTGTAGCATTACCGTAAGATATACTTTCTAACCTCGTGAACTTATCTAGGATTCGTTAGTAGAAAACTTATTTCATATGCTCTTTAATTTAAAACTTTTGTCACGTTTCCGGATGCATTACTCGATTTATTTTATTTGTTACCTTTCTCTCAAGTGATTGGCTGCTGCTTAATATCCCCGGTATGGTTGTACTTGATGTGCCTGTTGACAAGGTGCCTACCTGTCTATTACCCACTACCTCGTCCATACTGCCTCCAGGAGACACTTGGTCGTTGCTGGAGGGGACGGGGTGCACGGTTCTTGTGGCCGTGTTAGAATCAAAGTGGTTCCATGCACTTAGTATGGAGCGGACTACGGCCCAGCCACCGCCTTGTGTGCGCTTGATCCCCAAACACAGTGTGCTTGTGTTCGTCTGTGAAGAAGTGTGGGCTGGGTCAGTTGATGAAACGTGTCTCCCATCCACATGCCTCCCGGTCTTATTCCTTCGGGTTTAAACTGGATATGGGGTATGTGGTTGGAGCTGTGTGTGGTGCAGCGCAAGCCACCCATAGTCTCTCTGCAGGCGCAGGCGTCCTGTGGCTGGACACAGTGACATGCAAATCTGAAACCAAATGGCGCCAACCAGATATATATATATATATATATATATATATATATCGTATGACATTCTGACACGGGGTTCACGAACGTGCGATGTTGTTGTCAAGAGGTAATCATATTCCACATCTAATTTTGGTACAGCAACGGACCGGTAATCCCTATGTCCGAGGTTCGATTCCCGTTGAAGCAGATTATTGTGCAAACTTTAATCGCGACCTCTAATTTCTACAAGAAGCATACAACTCACAAAATCCACCAATAAAATCTGAATTTATTAACACTTTAACTACTGCACATATTTGACGTCCGTTATATGTTCCGGTAAACTATTCCAAACACTGACCGCTCAGTGTTCGAACTACAGGGTGTGGAGAACTTGCTTTGCTTCCGCTACCGCAAGCTTTTACTAAGCTCTGCCTGTACTGCATGGTATGCAGGCTTTGAGTATATGTCTCAGCACAGGTAAGTCACCCAAAGTATAAAATACATTAGGTTATGATGAGGTCTACTCGTATCTGATGATAGAACATAGTGTGCGATAGTAGAATCTCGCACCGGTCTTCATGCGGTAAACCCTGTAAACCGGGGATGAGTCTTATGACGACTTGTGTGACATCTTCGATCTCATGTGTCTCACCTTGGGTGATCGTGCGTCACACGAGAGAGCCACGAGCTAGCCGTGGTCATTTGATGAAGGAAAACAGATGAGCAACGACCTCTTCAGACCGGAGATAGAAGTCGCTTGCGTGTACTCGAAACATGTACAGTCCGTTACGGTACCTACTTTGGCACCCTACAAGTTAACAAACAACCAATCGTATCGGAATGTGACCGGCGTACACTATTGCCGTGCTCTACCAATTCCTTCAAATCAGGATACACGTTACCTCATTTGAATGACTCTAAGGAAGCCTTGGTGAAAACTAAATATTATTCCTCTCCCCTTCAACAAAAGCACTTGCACCATTTTATTGATGACTTTGTACTACAGTAGTTTAGGTCGGTTATCAGGCCAACGCATGCGCTCAAGTAGTTGTTCGGTAGTGAGAAAACCGCCTCATACCGATCACGAGTAAATTTCGCTATGTGTATGAGCACTGATCCGGTGGAGTTGGGTTGTCCTGAAATTGGTACCAACTACGCTATAGTACTAGATGATCGTCCACTTCTACAGCGAATTCACTGTCGCCCACAGGCTTATCAAACATGTTTTTTTAGCCCCATTTATTTGACCACACTACCTCGTGCTACTGGGTTGGACATCCTGATAATTTCAGTAAGTAATTTTATGTATCTGTGCCGAAGAATGGAAGATGTGTTGATGCCATAGTGCTTTTAACTTCTTGAGTTGGCCATGGATCAGCATTGTCATTATATGCAACCATACGAACATTGAAGTGTCAAAACTGAACGGGGGAATGCCCGCGGAATCAAAGAGCGTTGGTTGCAGATGTGAGATGTACAGTTAGTCCCGATTTGAACCGCCGCGCATAGTCATACTATGTAGATTGCAATGAATGGTGCGCACAGAAATGCGTAGCCAGTCCGCGAACCGGGTTAGGTGGACTGAACCCGGACAACTTTGCCGCACAGAGTCCAATTCATCAGTTTGATCGTTTCAATCTGGCTAAAACGTGAATGGTCCTCCGCAACGTTTCGCGGTAACAGTGCGAAATGAAACAATTGAGATTGTGGCAGTATTTTACTAAAATTCCTACAGATTCCACGTATTAGACCAAGCGTCGGTCGCGACATGACACCGACTTGTCATTCTGCTACCATTGTCCCCTCTTTTCAAACAATGTAAGGTCGCTACTATTGAAAGTGATATTCATACTTAGAGATCCATCGAAAGGATTTGTCTCTTTTTCAGGGTAATGCTTAGACCGCAATTCCTCAAAGATTAAGCGGAAATCGTTAAGACGTTACTTTTTAATCACGTGCGTTTTAAGACCCCGTTGGAAACATTTTGGCCAGTTGTACAACCATGAAAATGTGAATATAACCTAATATGCAACTTTGCTATCAGCTGTATTGTTCAAACCACATGACACCCATCTCGAAACATTGGGAGCCATGCCTCTTCTTCTGAAGGTATCTTGTCCATATTTTGGCCACTTCCGTGACTACTATCGTTCTAAGGCATCGACATCCTTCTGCCACATCTGCTCCGACTCAGTTGTGTTCAGCAGTCATCGATTTTAGCTTTTCAGGAGAATTCACTGCTTGTACGTAGGTATGTAAGCAACACGGACAGTTTCTCCGTCATAATTTAGCATCGGAATGAGCGCACCACTATGTAACCAGACAGTTGTAAAATGACACCACTCACCGCATATTGATATAATGCGAGCAGTTAAGACTGTCGATGCGCGTTACTCTTAGCACTTTCATGTATATTCCGGTGCTGTGACCCAGTTGTATCGCTGGCATTCTGACTGGTTTCTTTAGCTTGTGAACCATTTACCCATCTGATTTGTCGCCATTCATATCTGTCTTTCTAGGTGCATGTGAGCATTTGGAGGATCACAGAGCCGCAGTAAATCTCAACGACAAAGTACACCATGCACTGAGTAAGTTGGTGTCCTTACTTTCATAATGAATTGTAAGTTGTTTTCATTAGGGATCTTCCAATCATCTTATATACCCTCTTCACATGTAGTTGATTGTAGCAAACCAAATGACAAGTAAAACGTTTTTACTTGTTGAGAATCAGTACCGTAAACAGAGTTAATTGCGCTCCCTTGTCAGTAGAACACTTGATGCTTACTGGTAAAATTTTAACGTTTGAAGTCGCGGCTGATTGTCAAGGTTGGGACTGTAAGATCCAGAATAAAATTGGTTACCAAACACTTCGTACATTTCGTGGACTCGCCATGCTATTCACCAAAACACGGATGGCAACCTATTTACATGAATCTTACTAGCAGACAGATGAGTGCACTGTTTGACAGCGCCTTTCGTAGCTGGTTGAACACGTGACTTAAAAGGCTTAGCGCATCATTATTTTGTTTTTGAACATCGTTGACTTAGGAGTAGGTGGGTTTGACCAGAAATTTTTAGGTCGTGGCAATTAGATTACAAACCAAATGGGACAATACAAATTCAGAAAAGCACCCGACGATCATTTCGTTCTCTTTGAAATCGTCAGTGGCGCGTATTCCCTCGGTTCCCTCCAGGGAATCGAACAATGACCGCTATTCTTTCAGCAATCGCCTGCAGCATATGGCACTGAACCACTGGGGACGAAAGTTGACCACTATGAACTTAAATCTAACTGCGATATAGACTGACTCATAAGTAGTCGAAAATTAGCCCTAGTAGTCTCCGAAAATGCTGTGTGGATTCAAGGCTAATGGTAGGGAAGTCCGAAAACTTATAGGTTGACTACTGTCCTGTGCACAGACAGTAACCTACCTGGCAGTAAAGGATTGTCGGGGTTATATCACAGTTAGGTTTCAATGCATGATGGTCAGCTTTCGTCCCTCATGGTTAAGTAGAATAAGCTGCTGGCTATTAGTAAAAGACCAGCGTTCATGGGGTCGTTACGCTGAAGCGGACCAAGAGAATGCACATCAATGACGAGTTCCCAATAGGATGAAACGATCGTCTGGTGCCTTTCCTGATTGGTAGTTGGACCATCTGTCTTATAAGCTAATTGCGATGGAATAAATAAATGTCGATTACTTGACTGTACATGAAAGGTAAGCTGAAACATTCTTTCATATGTGAGCCATTCCCAGAGAGAGACAATTTCTTTATCGTTCCGACCTGCTATACAACGCGTCCAAATTTACCTGGTGGCCCCTAGGTTGACTTTGTATCACCGCGTTATGGGATGGGGTAGGTTATGGCTGGGCTTCTATGGGATCTGGTACGTCAGTAGATCATTTCGTAGATATTTATACTGTTATTTGTACGCTATTGTTGCCTTTGGTCTAGGTTTGTGAGGGAGATAAAATGAGTATGTGAAATTCTTGGTTGCCGTTCACTGTGGAATCCGCAGCGCAACCATATCGTTTAACTTCTGCAGCTGTCAAGTTTAAAAGACGCACTACACAGAAAAACGTACGTAAACGTCATACCTTCTCGAACGCCACTACTACCCATTATCATAAAGGAGTAAAATTAGAAAAAAAACACATTCTCCGCTTTTGAATTATGTATTCACTTAGAGAGTACAGCAGCATTGTTTGGTCGTTTAACCGGTACATTTCGGTTATGCCGAGTACGTGAGTTACTCAACCATCACTAGCTGCTGTCCTTTTCGCTACCAATCAGGTGGATTTACTCGTCTACAAACGCTAGTCTTCTTTCTTTCCTGTTTCACACAGTACTCAAGGATTTGGCTAATTAATCATCGCCACTCCCAAGCAGCAAGCTTAGGCTAGTCTGGAAAAACACCAGACGCCGGTGTTTTGACACTCTGGGTCTCGTCAGTGGTGCGCCTCCCAGTGGACCCTTGCCGGGTTCCGCTCCAATGACTTCAGGATGCCAGCAGCCAGTGCCACTTCGCCATGGGTGACAGCCGCGGACCTGCGTGATTGACAGTTGAATATGCTATAGCCCGGCTACTCATCCATTGCCATGTCAGTTATGAACTGTGTAGAGGACAGTGGCTATCCTCACGATCTAAGACTTTCTCCATAGCGTCTATGTACAACATAGGATGTAGAAGCTCTAAGGACAGATTTATAGTACTACTACTTAGTACTAATCAACGATGGTCAGCGTGGTTAATATCGATGTTATCGTTTCGTACTTATCACTCTCCTAACGGTGTGGCATCGATATACATAAAAACTGGTCAGATTCTGCTACTAATATAGTTTGAGGTAGTGAATGGGGGTTATTGCTGTCATCGTAGGTGCACTTGATCCCACGAATCATTTAACTGGATCTGAGTAAAGATGGCACTTTGCCTATATTCCTTAGCGAGTTAAACCCAATTATTGCTTCAAGAATGGATGACGACAACCACAGCCAAACAAAATGCACTCAGAGAAACGTGAGGTTATTTCAACTTCTAACAGACTCCCAGCTGCGTATTTAATGTATGCGGGAGAGGTTAACAGTTTCCCAGAAAAGCCATTGTTTCAGTGGTTAATCGTGTGTTACCGATAATCGCATGGATTTTGAACTTTTTGGATTGATCTAAAGTTTGCACATGACTGCCAAGCTCCTGAAGGTTGGCCGCATAGGCAGAGAACTACCAATTTTGACAGCTGACCCTCCAATTCCAGAAGCCGACGGTCAGTAAGCGACCCATAAATACAACCAAGCTCTGCTTCAATTGCTCAGTGCTTTTTGGGGGCAGTCAAAGCCTTTTGCATTCGGATGTTTACTTCGGTTGTGCTAGAGGTATCGTGGAGCAGTAAAGTGGATATTTCGGAATCGCGACAAGTAGAAAGTTTATAGCACAACGCTGAAAAAGTAGACTTATCATCAACATCGTCATCGTTGCAAGTATCACCAAATGGTACCAGAGTGCTATGAGCGTAGCTTCGCACACGAAGTGCTTTCTGATACAAGTCCACCGAAAATCGGAGTACTCATCATCACCATTATACAAAATGTGTTAAAGTGGTTCTATAACTGGATCCACAAACGCGGCGAAATCACTTCGTAATCTGCATACGGCTATAAAATAGGCATCCATCTTGAGGCGCAGTGGTAATTCCGAATAACGGGTAAATGCTATCTAACGCGTCTGTTGTTTCCACTCTTACTCGGAAAGGACGAACGTTCCTTACAGAAAGTACCCCACGCGCGCAGAGTAGTCAATCGGATTCGTAACGTTGCGGGCTGAACAATGAACAACGATTTATAAAGGGTTAAAAAAGCAGGTGCTTGACATATCCCGTAGGAAGGTTAAAGTGAGAAAAGGTAGATCAAGGGATAATGGAAACGTCGGTTCGGTCGATTACAGATTTAATTTTGGATGTTTGTGCGAAGTGTAAAGTTTGTAGAAAGTAGAAGTCACGATTAAAATTCACGCACAATAATGTGCCTCGACGGGGAATCGAATCCCGGCCCACGAATTTCCGGTCCACCGCTCTATCACTGAGCTACCGAGGGCTGACGATTAGGTGCACAAATTTTGCCACATGCCTTCTGCTTGGTACGCGACGTATTGCCAATCGGCTCACAGTACCTGTCCTGGTGTTGCAGATTGGCTCACCCACTGCACTACCGTATAAAGGGTTTGAAGTTAGAATGTGCGCACACAAAGCTATAAGGGGAGTGGTTATTGATCACGTACTAGGCGAGAGAAAAAATAACACGGACAACGCTTACTCGTGTGCAGCTATTTTGGGTCGACGGGAAACAGAAATCCAGTTTCTACGGTAGTAGCGTTTATTAAATTGTGTGCAAAGCGTTTGGAGTGACTCATTCTCGAGTATGGTTGTGGCACTATCCACTGTCCGTTGTGCATTAGTGCCAGCATCTGGTGGTCATGAGCTATAGCACATAGTGCAGATGTGACAGAGTATCGTCAAGGCGTTTTTTGAAAAGGGCTAGGGTGGGTGCATTAATTACATGTTCCGGGAAGGTGTTTCAACGCGGTGACACTTGAAGGGAGAAATAGTTTCGCCGACGTTCCACTCGGCTGTACTGTGTGACCAGCTTAAATTGATGACCTCTTAGCGGGGTGTTTTTACTGAGTATCAGAAGGGCATGGCATGGGTGGTTGCGGTTTCTCAGGATCAGGTACACCATTATGAGATCGCCCTTTGGACGCCGATAACGTCCACTGTATATTCTGACAGTCTTCAGCCTGAGTGGGTAGGGGAGGCTAGTCAAACCTCTAACGCTCTTCGTTGCCCTACGTTGTGCAGTATCGAGCGCGGTGAGATGGTGCTTGAGCCAAGGTTGCCACGCGTGAATAGCGTATTCCGCTTGTGGCCTCACTTACGCATTGAGCATTGCTGGCAAGATCGAAGAGTCAAAACTTCCCGAAAGCTCTGCGAAGAAGGCCGAGGTACTGATTTGCTTTCTTAGATGCCTCTTCAGTATGCCTCAAACAACCGAGGTCATCTTGAACTATCACGCCGAGATCGCACTTGTGAGAAGCCCGCTGTAGAATCTGTGGTCCTAAGCGGTACTTGTGCATACTCTTGTCCTGTGTGCTGAGAACTTTGCACTTGGTGACGTTGAAATGCAGCATGTTCTCGACGGATCATGTGTACGCTTTGTCCAAGTCCTCCTATAACGCTGTGTGGCCCTCCACTGCAGCTATAGTACGCCATAGCTTTAGATCATCAACAAATAGCAAACAGTTAGAAACTAGCACGCTCGCGAGATTATTTATGAAAACCAGGAACAGACGGGGTCCAAGTACCGGGCCCTGCGCTACGCCGCACTGAACTTCGACTGGTTCCGCTAGGTTGCTTCGAACCCTCACGTTCAGGTGACGTTGCACGAGAAACTCTCCTATCCAGCCCAGAACAGGATCGCCGATTCCGTATTTCTGGAGTTTGTGGAGTAGAATATGATGGTCTAGACGGTCGAATGCATATGAGAAATCCAAGTAGGCCGCGTCGACTCCTACACCAGCGTCAACAGATTCCGTCCAGCTTGCACGAGCAAGCAACAGATTAGTGGTGCAGGACCGATTTTGGAGAAATCCGTGCTGCTCCGGAACGAGAATTTTGTGGTTCTTCAGGTACCACATCAAAGCCTCAGCTACAATGGACTCCATACCCTTGGAGATCACAGGAAGTAGTGTTATCGGGCGATAATTTGTTGGTTCAGCACGGCTGCCACGTCTGTAGATTGGCGTGATGATTTCATGCTACCACATCTTGAGGACGTGCATCTCGTTCAGACATCGTTGAAAGAAAATGGCTCTTGGCGCCACCAAACTCATGGTAGTAACTTTCAATGCCTTCGAGCGAATGCCGTCCGCACCCGGGGATATGAACTCGCGCAGAGACATCAGCCTCTTCAGTACAGCTGCGCAGGTGAACGTTATGTGATTAAGCCCTGACGGCGGCGTTATCTGCTTAGGCAGGATGTATGATGACTACACGCTTTGGAAGGTACGGCTAAATTGTTGTCCAAGAACGTTGGCCGCCTTTTGTGCGGTTTGGGCTAAGCCGCATGCTGTGTGCAGAGCAAGAATAGTGCGCTTAACACGGCACAAATTGTTTACGTGTCTGTATAGCAGTTTGGGATTGGAGCAAAACTTTTCCACTAGACCTTGTTGGTTCTTCAGTTTATCCTTCCGGATGAGTTTGACACAGTGGTTTCTTTGTATGGTGTAGACATTCCAATTATCGTCGTTCGGGGAGACTATGTAGGTATGCCATGCCAAGTCCCTTAATACCATGCATTTACGTGTCCTGCTCCTTACGAAGGACTTCATCCTTTTAGGCCGGTAGAGTTTGGTTTCAGATGTCCTTGCCACGAGCTTGTTAAATGTGTTGCCGAATTTTTCGCAGGCCACCTCAGGGGTCAATTCGGCTAAGAACGACTAGCTTGTTGCATCAATGAGGTCAGACAGATCGTCATAGTTGGTTACGACATGATATTCCTTGGCATGCTCTCTAGGATAATCCACGTAGCACGTGTAATGAAACACTAGCGTCGCATGATCGCTGTGATCCAGAGGAGTATCGGTTATCACTCTCTCGACCATCAGTTCTTCACTAGTGAATATTCGGTCAAATATGGATGGCGTGTTAGTTCCACTGAATCTGGTGGGTGTAATCAAATGGCCATAAAGCGGGAAGTTTGAAACCGGATCTTGCAGGTCTGCTTTGAATTGCTCTCCTGGTGTGACCTGAGATTTTAGAGCATGTAAGTTGAAGTCACCAGTGACTAGAATGTGACTGTACTTCCTGTTTATCACTCGCCTCAACGCAGCCATCAAGTTGCAGTCCATCCCAGGAGTAGACGATGGTGTGCGGTAAACAACCACCAATAGACCAAGGCCGTTTCCTCTCAGCCGGAAATTGCACAAAATGGAGTCAGGTACGTCGGTTTTTGAAACATTAATGGGTTCGCAATGCAGGTTGTTACGAAAGTAGAGGGCTACCCCACCACATTTGCTGGCTCGATCCTTCCGGACAACGGACATGACTGTTAACGCGCTTTTAGCATCCGTTATCTTACAGCGCAACGTCGTTTCGGTGACAACGAAGTGGTCCCAAGCTGCTGACGCGCGTCGGAGTCTTAATTCAGCTAATTTGCTGAGTAGATCTTGGGCATTTGTGTACATGCATGAGGGCTTCTCGGATACCAAAATTGGGTTCGATTGGATGGACGAAGCAAGTGAGTTTACGCCGACCAATAAAGGGTCGGCGACTGATCGTTTTTTGGATGGCTTGCAGACTCTTGAGATGAATGTGGTATATAGTCAAGTATCAGATGCTCCGGATCCCGGTGTTTGCTCCTGCTCTGCTGTGTCCCTCCGGATATTATGACTACTGTTGAAACCGTCCCCGAGTCGGGTCCTACAGTTGGCGCTTTCATTAAGAGTTGTGCCTTCACTGAATTGTCATTAGAAGGTGATTGTGTACCCGCTGCGTTCAGACGAATTTCTATTGGCAATCTGCAACGGAATTTAGTCCAGTTCTCTAGAAAGGTTTGTGCCGTTAGTTCTGCTTGCAACACAAGTTTTAACAGCCTGGGACCGCATTCCTTATAGTTTGATGATATGGGGATCCTTGTCAACGAGGTGGCCACGACATTTTCGAGAGAAAGAGCCTCCCGGATGTAGTGCCATTACTCGCGGTCGTGCGACTGAACATCGTCGGAAGAGGAATCTGTAAGCTCAGGAACGCCGTGAGCAATCACTGTTTTCTTATCTTGACTCTTTCTGTACCTCTCTCTGTTAACGGGATACGCTGAAGGTTCCTTCCACGGGATTTCAGGTAGTATGCGCTCTCCACTTGAGTCGTTGCAGAGACGATTTGCAGAAAACAGAACCGCTTCTGTCTCATCTGCCGTGTTTAGTGTTACCAGAAGTAACCGCGGTTCACCGTAGTACAAGGCGTCTGGGTGACGCGAGATTATTTTTAATGTCGTGGGATTAGCATGGACACCGATCGACGTACATATGGAACCCCATTGATATCGATCGTCCGTCAATCTACCCTTAATTGGATTAGATTTGGATTCGGAGACATTTGTGCACACAAGGTTTAAGGCTCCATGGTTGCGCCTGGTGGCTACTGGTTTTGGATTTGGAGCCTTAGTATCCGGTGTTTTTGTGAATTTGTGAACGGAGCTGATGGGGGCCATCCGTTCTGCGGCACTTTGGTTTTCTCTAGTCCGGGCACAAAGGTTACCGGTGCTTTTCCCGATCACTGCTTGGCGGTAACCGAGGCGTACGTTGCCGGGTTGTTCACTATGGCTGGTTGACTGTAGCTTACGGTCTTCTGTGTAGCGAACAGACAACTATGTGCAATACACTTTACAGAAGTTGAGGCAGGCGCGCTGCGGGCAATGTTTTCATTTATAGGAGAGAGAGAGAACGGATTTGGTACTGTTGGAGGCAGAGTCGTTGGGGTTAGGTTGGAATGCTTGGCTCTTTTCTTCGACTTAACTAGGGAATTCGGGGTGTTATTTTCACTTCCAAGTGCAGAGCCGTTTCCTCCCATGGGTGTAAGCCTGGTGCTCATCACTTGCTCGACTGCTTCTGTTAGTATTTCACATCTCTTCAGTAGCCCAGCTAGACAGCTAACAAATGGGATAGAATTGCATACTTGGCAGCATCAAAACGCCTCTGCCTTGTTAGTGTAATGTTTTGTCGACCCCGTCCCAAGGCAGGTAGTGTGATAGCATTGCAAACACACGGTACACACCAGACCACTTTTTACCACTTTGTCACATGATTCGCATTTGCTCTTCATACGAGACCTGTTCACACTAGGCGTGCTGTTTTAAGGGGTAGCAAGAGGACAGAGATACTGACGCACCGTGTTTGATTCCACTTCACTTTTCGTTGCGTGGCTATTGGCGCTGGTTTGATGTCAGAGGGGTCCGACGTGTCGCTTCCAGATGAGTCACACATTCCTTAGGACAGATAGGCAACCTACGTGCTATCGATCAAGCCGGTAATTGGCTAGGCAGCGATGCAACGTAGGACTGAAGCAAAGCAATATGACTTGGAAAATACTGTAATGACGACAGTGGCTGTTCCAAGGGCGGACCAACTTGACAACTATCGCTTTGCACAGCGACTTGAAGGAATGGTAGTAAGATGATCGGGTGACTCTCAAAAAGATCTTCAAAATAAGACCACAAAAGCTCTTGTGCAACACGAGGAAAAATAAATGCTCTGAGAAGGTTCAAACACGGTTGACTTCGAGATTGCAAAAGCACAGTTTGTTGGTGATCCGCGAATGACTAATCCAAAAGACGAACAGTGGTAGGAGGAGCTCGCTGAGCCAAATCGAATGATAGCACGTAGGTCTTTGTGAGCATAAATCCGAAGGTTTAAAGGAGAATAACGCAGCAGCACACTTTTTGCGACCGCTCGAGAGCGTGAACCTGCTAACGAGATCTTGCCTCTAGACGTAGACGAATATGCGCAACCTAGCACGACTGCACTAAGACGCGACCGAGAAAGAAGACTGGCCGATAACAAGAGTGCTTTTAGACTCAGCGAAAGCTACTCATGCCTTCTACACTTTAATTTTTATAGCCCGTCTAATATAAAGTCAACTGGAACATTCGTGAACAGTATATCAAGCCCGCATGGAAACAACTGGAAGGGTTAGCTTACGACCAATCATGCAGTGCCGCTACCGTTCTAACTGGCCGGTTCATGTAACTAGCTATGTAGTCGTCCAATCCTTGCGGACGAGTTTCGGCGCGCCAGAAATGCTCTGACTCCGTATGGGCGATCGGCGGGTCAGCTATTTGCCCAGAGCTTTTTTCCTATCACTTTCCCCTTTGAGTTGTACGGTAAAAGTTCATTGTTGCGTTGACCTGCATGAGTGACACGATTTTGCATCTGCCTTTTGGCATTTGGGCTGCCAGATTTTGGGGCGAATCTGGTGGTTGGCGTATTAAGGTGAGCTGGGGAGTTTCCGATTTACTAGCGTCGACCAGCACGTCCAGACGTAATTTCACTGCTGGTACTTGCTGTCGCAGTCTTCTGTCAGTCCCCGTCGCCAAAGGCGGACTGCTTTGTCTAAACCAAATTGCCATCCCAACATGAATATCGTAGATCACGTTGCCGCGTTTTTATCACACACGGCCCATGCCCCATTTGGGATAGTAACTGCGATAATCTCTCACCAGAACTTGCTGGCCGAACATGAAACACTCGTCTGCGAGCACCGTGTTAAATGTCAAAATGACGTTTCATCTGGAGATTGCGGAATAGCAATTGTTCCTTCCGAGGTCTGTGGGTGTCATGTGGCCCTCCGTAAAGCAAAAAGTCAAAGTCTGGGCCCCTAACAGAAATCCATTATTCATAGAACACAAGAGCATTTTATATCTCGAGTCAATTAGAAGCACTCACTGAAGTAGCACATCTCCTTGCTAGTACACACTTGGCCAGCTTTCGAGCTTCGTTCATGTTGATCTAAATCGATTGCGTACTATCCTTCAGTTCGTCTCTGCAGCGATCGACCAGCTTTCGGACTTTTGGCACCAAATCGTTAAGCCCGACTTTTGATGGACAAGTGACATTCTCAGTGTGGCCTTCCCACCACAGAGTCCATCATAAAGCACACGGATTTTCCCTTGAAACAGGGTTTTCACCGGGGACAAGACGTTCGTTGTCTGCGGATTTGGAGTTGTGCGATAGGTCAGAAGAAGTGTGTCAACAATCTCCACCAAAGTGCCTTATCTTTTATTTACAACAGGGCACTTTTCAGTGTATCTATAAAATGTTCTGCTTGTCCGTTTGATTGTGGATGAAAAGGTGGAGACTTCACGTGGACGATCGTTTTTGTGACAGAAGTCAGCAACTTCAGATAAAGTGAACTGAGTACCATTTTCCGAAACCATAGTATGGGGAACACCGAAAGGAGCAAATGTTTGTTAAACAGCGAAGAGAATGGCTGCTGCAGTAGTTTCTCCATCGGAATCACCTTGGACCTTATTTTGTTTGCTTCGACAATGATGAGGAAGTGATGGCCGTTAATAGAACCCGGAAAGTCGATGTGTACTCTGGACAATGGTTCCGTAGGTATTGGCTAGGATTGTACTTCCGTCTAGTTGAGCTGTTTAGAGACTGGAACATCGGGGACAATTCCTCGTTAGATGTTCGAGCTGGGAATCCATATGGGGCCAATACATATAGCTTTCTTACTAACCATGTTATGCTATTCATTCCTGGGTGGTCAGTATGAACTTGTCGGATTATTCTCTCTTGGAAGATGACAGGAATGCCGACGTGGTCTGATAACTACAGATAGTTGTTGACGAGAGAGTGCTTCCCTCCGCTGGTGGAACTGTTGAGGATCCGGCGCTGCAACTTTCTCAGGCCAGTCATTATGATGAAACTTGTTTACTTGTTGTACGGTAGGATCATGACGCGTGGCTTCCTGTACTACGTCGAACGTTACTGGCAAGGCGCCGAGAGCGTCGGACACAACTTGATTTACTTGTATTTCCACGGAGATTTGGACAACAAATAACCTCCTGGTTCTTGACACTGTGTACCAAATAAACGAGATAACGCGTCCGCCTGGCCAATGTTGTACGTAGATCGGTACTTGACGTCGAAATGGTAGCCAAGTAGAACCGTTGCCCAACGTTGGAGTCGACTATCCGTACAGACCTTTCTTTGATCCATAGATTGCAACCAAGTGTCTGTGGTCGGTAAACAGCGTGAATTTGCGTCCATATACCATTTTGGGAAATTGCTTGACTGCAAACACTACAGGCAAAGCTTCCTTCTTTAGCTGCCCATAGTTACGCTCCGCTGGAGTGAGTGATCTGCCTGCGTGTTCCACAGCATTTTCCGAACCATCAGGGAAAATGTGGGATATGACCGCTCCGTCAGTAGCAAATAAGATCTCCAGCTCTGGATTAAAATGCGTTAGCAATGGGTCAGAACACAATCTAGGTTACATCATCAAATGCGACTCGACATTCAAGAGAACATACAGATTTGCGATCCTTTACCAGAAGGTCATTTAGGGGTCCTCGTAGGCGATGCGTTTCGGGCACGAACGAGCTGTAATAACTGATCAACCAAAAGAATGCTCTGAGTTGTGTGACAATGTCAAGGGGAGATATCTGTCTGTTAGCTTCAATGTTGGAAAGATCCGGACGACGGCCCTGCTTGTCGATGATGAAGTCAAGATACTTTACATACTTCATGCACGTACTACATTTTTCTGCTTTCAAGTGAAACCCGCGGTCACTAACGCGGTTGAAGATTGCTTTCAGTCTTTCTGTCAGTTCTCGGTGGATTGATCCTTTGATAATAATGTCGTCCAGATAAGCGACAACCCCAGATAATCCAGCTAACGTGGTATCCATAGTTTGCTGAAAGCTCGCGGGAGCTGATTTGACACCAAATGACAAACTGTTGAACTGCCAAGGATCTCGGTAGGTATGATCCTCGGCAACTACTTTGAATCCTCCTCGTTTACTTTAAAGATAAGCCTCTGTTAAGTCTAGCTTTGTAAATTAATCACCACCACTGAACTTGTCAAATAAATCTTCTGAGACTGCTAAGGGGTACTGGTGCATTTTTAAGCAGCATTCAATCCCTTTGAGTAGTCAGCACAGATACGAATATTTCAATTTGTCTTTTTGACAACAACAACAATAGGTGCTGTCCATGCTGAGTAGTTTACAGATTGGATGACGCCGGCTTGTTCCAGACGATCGGGTTCGGTGTTGCCAATTGGTAGGGCAGCGTCTGGTACCGGTCTTTGGGGTCGGAAGACAGGTTTGTCACCGTCCTTGAGGGTAAGACTCGCTTAGATGTTCCCGCATGGTCCCAGGTCTTTCCGAAATACGGACGGGAATTTCCTTCGTAGCTACTCGATCAGTTTATTGTTTGAATGTGACCTCATGTCCGAGCTGGAGGTTGCTGCAGACTTGCCTCAGGTGAATGGCGAAAAAGTGGCACTTCTGGATCCAATCAAGACCAAGCTGATTCCAATGTGGCAAATCCTGAGGCACGTTATTCTGTTTGCGCGTGCATAACCAGAAACAATTTCAAGGGGTAGCTCACCAATGAGCTTAAGCCGACCATTAGAAGCATGGAATGCAGCACCTTCCCTTGGGCTACTAGACGGAACCTCGATATACTGCCAGCTCTTGTGCGAGATAATTGTGACATATGAGGCTGGGTCCAACTGAAGGCGTACTTGATTCCCATTTAGATGGACTCTGATGTACTTCTTGCGAGCCACATGTTCACCGCAGTAAGTCGCTTGAACCGCGCTTTAGTTACGGAATCCTTTGTCCAGTAATGTACGATGGGATAAAAAGCATAACTCTACTAGTGCCACAAGATGCCAAGTGCACAAGAAAATTAAAATTAGAGCTTGTTCCAAGATGGAACGCGAATCATCAGTACTAAAGACATGGCACTTTAAGATACTTTTGTGTAGCGTTTAACACTAAGATGAAAGTATAGAAGTCTCTCGAATGTCACGATTCCTGGTATTTTCAACACATGAGTTGGTAGTGCATTCTAGTGGGGAGAAATCCTAAGAGAGTAAAAATACTCCCTACAATCCAAACGGAAGTGTTGTGTCACTAGTTTCAAGTGATGTCTTCGACATTGTTTGTAAGCGGATAGGGTCAGCAGTGATGTACATGGACTCTCGCTTTCAATTAGTATTCGGATGTGAGGACAAGATCCTCGCGAAGCCGTCGGTATCCTGAGGAGAACACACCGAGCAAACGAAGGCGAAGTTCATAACTGAAACAGGATAGTCCACATGTTGCCTTGGTGGCTCTTCTTTTGGGTTGCACTAAGAGAGGGATATCTCCTTTTAACAATGAGCGCCAGGCCGTAACTGCATTTTCAACCTGGGGGCGAAGATTTGTGTTGATCAACAGTGGTAATAGCCGTCGCTCAGAGGTGCCGAGAGTTCGCCTCAAAAGCTTCTACTTCAGGATCGCCAGACTCGCTGCTTTGTAGCATTGGAGCGAATTGCCGAAATTTGTTTTCTACCATGATACCGAAATCTTCTTCCCTTGGCAACCGTTGCAAAACGTGCTGTTGTTGAGGCTGCTACGCACTGCCAACAGGTAATATTTTGCAGGGTTCAGTGGGAGCCGGTTCCTTACGGCCCATTCGTTAATCCGGTCCAGACAGATCTGTAGATAGGCATGTTCGGATGCTCAGCGAATCGCTCTCCCTATTTTATCATCGTCTACAAATATTTGCATCGCGGATAAAATGTTTCCTGGTTGGTTCTTTATTTAAAAGAAACAGAAGCGGGCCGAGTACGGATCCTTGTGATGGTTAGCGGCATCCGTTTCCGGATTTGCCTGGCACTGCGGCGTCCACGTGGACAGCCAAAGGACACCTCCGTCTACAGAGGGACATTGGGTGGCTTGCGCTGAACCACACACAGCTCCATCCACACACCCCATATCCAGTGTAAACCCGAAGGAATAAGATAAGCGGCATGTGAATGGGAGCAACGTTTCATCAACGGAGCCGGCCCACACTCCCTCACAGGCAAACACAAACACGCTGTATTTGGAGACTGCAGTCCGTTCCACACGGGATAGAACCACGCTTCCAGCTTAGTGTGGCCATGAGGACCGTGCACCTCTTAGCCTCGAGCAACGACTAACTGTCTCCTGGAGCTAGCATGGCCGAGGTTGTGGGTAGGCAACTTGTCAACATGCACATCAAGCACAATTATATCGGGGATGTCAAGCAACAGCCAACCGCTTGAAATGACGATATTAAATAAAATAAATATTTTAAAGCATACGGAGATGCCCACTTAACCCTTCACTAAACTAGCCAATGCAATAAATTGTTATCAACAAATCCGCGATAAGTGCAAGATGTCATCAAAGTTAATTTTAAAAATTGCCATAAAGGTGAAAAGGATAACGAAATTATCCACAATTAGCATTGAGACACGATAACAAACCCACCACCTGATATATAGAAACAGCACGGAACCACGCCGTTAGTAAATCTAATGCAGCGTACCTACCAACGCTGCGCCGGTTCTGCTTACGTTCTCAGCAGGACCCGTCGTCGTTTAGAAACTTGCCGTGAGTGGCCTAGCTCGTGGCTCCCTTGGCCTGCCTGACACATACGCTCGCGACCGCCAGTGCTACAGCACCGGGTGCTCGCGGTCTATGAAGTAAAACATATCGGCGCCTGTCGCTTTCGCAATTGCCGCTTCTTCTCCGCGTGTACGAGGGCTTTCTTTTGCATCTCGGCAAATACTTTCGTAATCAGATCGTACCATTCAGGCCGATCAACCGCCTTTGATTCCAATCACCTGCAATCGAGATTAGAACGTGAGAGGCTCTATTTGATCATGTCCTAGTAACGAAGCTCCGGTTTCCCCACATGTCGCTTCCCCACACTCAACTGACCATATAACAACAGCTTCACTATTCGCGTAGAATCCATACGCCACACATGACCGAGCCACCTAAAGTGTCTCAGCAATAGTATACAGTCCACTGCATATATTCCACTTCGGTGCAACACTTCCGTGTCTGCAAATCTGTCGCACCAACCGGTGAGCAGAATCGGTCGCAAACGCTGTTAATGGAACCGCTCGAAATATCGTACATCCCGCCGGCACATCGTCCACATTTCGAGACCGTATAGAAGAATGGACAGCACCATGAATTTGTACACCATCAGGTTCGTATCAACGGTAAGCTGATGGTTGTTCCACACTCGGTATTCTAGCTTCCCGAATGCTGCCGCTGCCTTCGATACTCGGATACATAGCTCACTGTAAATTCGCTGTTCAGTCGAAGCCACATGCCCAAGGTAGCAGAAGCGGAAGGTAGTTTCCAATACTTCAGCACCATTGCTAATTCGCGGCACCATTGTAGATTGCACCTCCGGTGAAGGCTGTAAGATACAGACAGTTTTTCTTGTGTTGATGATGGGCTCGAACTTGGCCGCTGTAGAAGTCAGAGCACTAGTGATGTGCTGCAACTCTTCTGCGCTGTGTGCAAGCAACGCACAATCGTCAGCGAACAGCAACATAGGGATAGTGGTCCCGCAGACTAGGGTACTCGCACCGGGACGACGGATGTTCAGCAGCCAATCATCAAGAAGATGCTGCACACGAATACCGTAAGCACAAGCCGTATCAAAACACAAGACATCATCACATGAAGATAAATAGTATACAGTGCAGGAATCAAGACACAGGCCTGCTGGCGAGAAAGACACGAGCATCTTCACACAGGTGTAGCAACCGTTCACTATTCTCATTACAGGAGCCTACACCATGTTGGACGCCCACAAATGGCTCATAAGAGGACACTTTCCCGACTTGGGCGTTCAGATCACCAACAAGCACCACAGTATCCGTACTATTTTTGCAAAAAAGGAGATCGTTAAGTTGGTGATAGAAATCATCTTTCACCGAATCAATGCTACAGTTTGTTGGGGTGTAGGCCTCAATGACAAACAATCATCGTTTGTCCCTGCGCGACTTCGAAGCATGGAACGATCCAGCTAATCTAACGGCGCGCATCTGACTGTTGACTGGGATCAAGTCGATCAGAGCCACTTCAGCCCGGGGGCTCAAAACAATGCCGACGCCAGCTTGACCTGCATTTGAAGCCGCATTATCGCCAGATAAGCGCAATGAAAATGTGCCGCCAGTGTCGTATATGAGTGATCGCAGGGTAAGCACGGAGCTGGAATCTTACAGACGTGTTTCTGACAAACAGCAAATATCGATCGATAGGGTCTCGAGTGTTCAGGCAAGTGATGTCTGTTGGTCAGTCTGTAGCAAAGTGCGTATGTTGAGGCATTCCAGTCTTACCGAAGATCGAGGACTACAAAGGGAAATGGTTGAACTGATGGTGTCCGGTTGGGTGAACTTGGACTTGTCAACAGGGCTGGAGTGGCTCCCTGCTATTTTATGTGAGCCGAAACTATAGGACAAGTGACTATTGAAGCAAGGTGGGGAGGGCCAAGTATTGTGGGTTGAAAACGGGGGATAAAAGAGCGGGAAGCTAAGGATAGAGAAGCGCAAGAATGGAAACAAGAAGGCGGGAGGGCCTGGGCAGTAGCATCCAAACTCCTCTTCATCCTGCTTGATGTAACCGATAGGGCACCGTTTGTTATTCTCTGTGACGGTCAGAGTATTAAGAGATTGTTAGAAGGAAAAGTCATGGTGTATTGCGTAGGCAGGATACTGTCAGTTTACCTACGCCTAGACAGGAAAATGACTATAGTTCTCAATTAAAGCCTTTGGTTCAAAAACCTTATCGCAAGGCAGCGGGGTTTTGGCACTGGACTACAGAGGGCCCGTTTTATGGTGTACGGAGCCACCCTCACATCAAAAACCCAACTTGGATGCTCAGGAGACGGACTTTGTCATGCATCTAACCATGGGTCAATTGGTACGAATAGCTCTGAAGGTGAAAAACATCCCCCATCATAGCTCAATGAATTATTGACACACAAACCATCGCACTTCGTCAAAGTCCAGTCTCACCGCGATGGGTTTCACTGAACTCCGCAATATCGATGTTGTATCGCGCCACTTCCATCGCGACCAGTGCTATGCGTCGCTCGGGTTGCTCATTCGAGTTCCGGTCCAGTAGTTTGCGCACGCTCCAACACCCGATGCTGAGTGCTTTGCACGCAGACATACGGTTGTATTCGTGGGCAGTCGCACGTGTGGTGGTGGTCATGCTTTGGTGGTTTGCTTGAGGGACTCCACCCGAAGCCGTTGGCTCAATAGCCAGACGCACAAGGCAGTGGGTGGTTTGGAGGTTTTCTTGAGGGTCTTTGCCCAGAGCCTTTGACTCAATATCATGACCCACAAGGCAGGGGGAGCAGATTCAGCTCGGGAATGTGATTGCAGAGACAGAATGGGATCTGCTTGCTCATCCATACACTCCATATCCTGTGTAAACCGCATAGAAATAAAACCGGGTGTCATGTGGATGGGAGCCACGTTTCATCAACAGAGCCGGCCCACACTCCTTCAGCAAGCACAGCAGCAGCCTTCTTGTCTACCCATGTAGGGAATCATGCGTACCCGACGTGCACAAGGCGGTGACTGGGCCGTAGTCCGCTTCACACTGGATGGAACCTCTCTTTGAGCCTAGCATGGCCACGGGGACTGTGCACTCCGTCCCCCCAGCAACGATTCACAGTCTCCTGGAGCCAGCAATCGAGGTTGTATGTTAGACAGGTAGGCACAATGTCAACATTCACATCAAGCGCAGCCACACTGGGGATATCAAACAACCAGCGTAGAGTTTGTGAGCAAGCAAACACAAAATTGATGCAGAAGATACAGCAAAAGAACAAGACTGAACAATTGAAAGAAGTTGAATAACTTTTATCCAGATTAAAAACATCTGGTTTAACTGTATGTTGCTTTTGCCCAACTGCAGTGAAGAAGCATTATGTATGCAACATCAACACCAGCATGAGGCGCGGATCCACGTGATACCCCACTGGATGCTCACAGGTTTTCGGAGTGAGTGTTAGCTACCCTTCATGATTCTGTCTGGTAGGTACTTTTCCAACCAGGTTAGCAGAGAACCGCTGATATCATTGGCAGAAAGCTTTTGTAAGAGAACGAAGGGATTGACGCTGTGGAATGCCTTAGAAACATCTAAGTAAACCACACCTATGCGGATTCCTTCATCAGCCGCTCTGGTCTATGATCCCGGGCATGAAGCAGATTGGTGAGGCAGGATCGTCTGCGTCTGAAACTATGTTGGACATTGGAAATGATTTGGAGACTTTCAACATATCGCGTCAGTACATCTGCGATCACCGATTCCATAACTTTTGATAAAACAGGTAGGAGAGTAATAGGTTGGTAGTTGGCAGGAAACGATCTCTTACCTCCTTTGTATATCGGAGTGACGCTTCCACGTTTTTACTCAGATTGGGGTGTATGGGAGTCAAACAAACCCTGGAAAAAGGCTGCACGATGTACTGCTATGGTGGGGGTAAGAGTTTTAAGTACCTTTGGGCAGATCCCGTCGATTCTCGAGGTACTGCTTTCCCGTAGAGACTGCACTTTTTCATGGCATCCTCTGGGATAAAGGTGACACTAAATAAGACGACGGCGTTTGTTGGGAGTTGACAGAGCAAAGTTCCCATGGTATCTGTAGCCGCCAAACCGAATTGCAGGAGTAGTGCGTTCGCGGTATCCACAGCAGTAGTCGTTAAGCCAGTGACCGTCTATAGTGGTGGTATTTCAGGGTTAACCTTTCTTTTGTCGTTCACATTGATGTATAGCAGTTTGTTGATACTCACAAACTTCAGTACGATGGTCACCTGCCATTGATACTTGTGTGCCCTAATAAGTGAGGTGCAGTAGTTTCTAACTGATTTTTAATTCCGCCATGAGGAGTCACATGAGCTAAGCGTATGTTGCTTCCAAATCTCCTCGCTTCTGTTGATCCATTTACGTGTTCTGCTTGGGATCCAACTGTTGGTCCGGCGTGATGCCCGTAATAGTTCAACCTTTGAGGCCGCTCGTATGACCCAGTTAACTTTACCTTTCAATTCATTCCATGCGTCACTCGCCGAACAGTGATGCTGCAATCCCCAGTCAACGGTTGTCGCTAACTTGTGAAGCTTGGAATAATCAGTAATAGTTCGTTGGGTTCCGCCTTCTTTATCAACCATACTGGCATAGCACACGTAGCCAAATGTTAGGACTGAGTGGTCGCTACTGCCTAGTGCAGGGTCCTGTGCGACTGACTCAACCATCAACTCTTCATTTGTCAGCATTATGTCTAGTAGTGATGGTTTGTTTGAACCGCTCTGTCTGGTTGGTCGAGGTACATGGTTAAACAAAACTATCATGCCCATAAATTCAAGTTTCGATTTAAATGATGGTCCATTAGGGCACACTTAGACAATTGAAGGTACGTTGAAATCGCCCTTTATAAGGTAATGTGAGCACTTTTTGCAACTGCATAATGGAGTGCGTTCAACCGAATATCATCACTGTCTTCAGAGGGGTTCGGTGGCCTGTTGACAACTGCTAAGAGGCATGAATCACACCTCTTCTTCTGTGATCCACTATCTCGACCTGCTAGCTGCAGGGCAAAATAATGCGTCGGGAATAACAAGGGAATGTTTGATAATAGCCTCACATTTAAGGTAATCTCGATAGTAATTGGCAACACCGCCACCGCGAGATGGACGGACATTTCGAATGGCTGACATCGCACTGAGTTCAACCCCTGGATCTAGCATATCATTCGAGAGCTAAGTTGCAGTCACTTTTACGATGTCCCAATTTGATACTTCAAGTCGATGGCGCACTTCTGACAACTTAGAGTAGAGGCATTGAACGTTGTTGTAGCAGCGTTGTATTTGTTGACGAATTAGGAGCTCGGTTCGCTGTGAGTGACCCGCACAAATAGTGCCAGTCTGTTGGCGTTTTTTGTAGCCTATCTTTACTGTTGACTAGTCTGAGCCAAGAACGACCTAGCTTGGCTCATCTTTAACTGCGGTCTGTACTGTTTGAAGGAATGGTCTTAAGCGTACCCATGGAGGTCAACTTTTCCGGTTGTTATGCCATGCTTGGATTGCAATTGTTACCATCTCGGGGGTAGCCAAGGTAACTTTCAAAATTCTTGGTCCGCTGCCGTGGTAGTTTGGGGAGGCAACTAGACAGTTGATGTCAAAAGTGCGACATTTTGCATGTTATAGAGTTTTGTGATGAGCCTCCACTCTTCGATGTCGTGCTATTGTCGTTCACTGTTGTCGTCATGCCTTAATCCTGGTACACCATGAACCAGTACTACCTTCTTCGTCTCATTTTGACGTGACACGTTCGGGTCAGATTTCCGCTTCGGCCTTTCCTCCCATGACTTGTCCGGAAAAATGCGGGCACTGACAGAAGAGTTCACTAACATGTGGCTTGCTAAGAGAATATCTTCCAGGTCCCTTATGTTGTCAAATGTTACTCGCAGTAACTGAGATTCCCCTAAGTACAGAGATGATGGATTTCGTGAAAGACGAGTATGACTATTTGGGAGAGCTTTTAGTCCCAGTGCACAGGTTATCTCAACCCATCGGTTTTGCTCCTCGGTTTGTCTGCCTTTTAATGATTCACTCGTAGGTTCTGGAATCTTTGAACATATCGCTGTCAACGCCTGTTGGTTGAGCAGTGATTGTCTGTTCTACAGTTCCTTTTGAGCGGAGGTTTGTCGTGTGGAAGTATCTGACTTGTCTTCCATAGAAAATAAGCCAAGGCTACTGCAAGGCTGTTTACGTGCAAGGCCGTTAGTCGCAATATCTGTAGGAATCAAGTGTTATTGCCCAACTACTGACGGAGGTGATCGAGTAATTTATACGTAACTCTGCATGCTTTGCAGCATTTCGTGAGACTTGGAAGACCCTTCAACCGACCTGTTTTCACTGCTATTTATCACTAATGGTGTTTGCCTTTCGCTGGACTGTGTAGCATACTCGCTAGAGATCTTTTGTCTTTTAACATGTCTGGGATTTGGGCTACGTAATACAATAATCTGCAACTCGAGTTCAGAGATTTTCTCTCCCAATACCGCGACCAGTTCCTTTTGCTCTGCCGATGTAACAGACCACATTACACACCTTATCGTAAGGGTTTGAACAATTTTAATTATGGGACTATCTGAACATAAGTCACAGAACTACTACCCATCTGTCGATACGCTGTCACCTTCGTTAGGTTTAATGTCCACATATGATGCGTCGTAGGGATTGGCACAGCACGAACACATGATTTTCGATATGATTCCTGATCCACGCTTGTCTGAGCTACGATTGATTTTGGGTTTGTTGCTTATTAGAATTTGATCGCAGGTGTCTAGCAGATTTGAATAGCAGTCCGGATGACAGTGTGTTTCCTAGTGGCCCCGTCTACGACACTTAAGGAAAACGTGTTTCGGAATTGGACATACCCGAACGAAATGCCATTGGACACATTTCCAACAGGAATTCGGGGGTTTGGGATTCTCTCTGGGCTTTTCGCGGCCGGTCTAACTTGGAGGCGCTTTCTTTGAAGTGCTCTTCAGTACACTAATACTGGAGGTTGACTGTTGCTTCTCTAACATAAGCGTGTCATGCTTGAGGTTCAGCATTCTTTGCTATCCAGTAGTGTGGTGATCAGAAGAGTCATTTGCACGTCTTGTTCAAATTTGCTCAACAGCCTGGTGCGAATCTTTGCATCCCGTTGGGAATGTAGGCCACAGGTAAAAATCAAACATTTCATCTGATCAGCCGTAATGGATTTGAAGTCCACTTTTTCGCACTCACGACTGACGATGCCAGCGTAACGTAATCGTCAGCGTTCATCTTGGTGATATTTGTGCATGGATATCGCTTGTTCAAATTGGATGACTGCCCCCCGACTAATTGGCACAAAGTCTTGACCGTCTCATCGAAAGTACAAGCTCGAGCATTCCTTGACAGGATAAAATTGATATGTCTGGAATGCTCTGCTGTTCCAAGTTTCCTGAGCAGTATTCGGACTTTCCAGCAGTCGTCATGGTCCCCAAATTCAACGCGGAACACATCTTCATAAGGCTCGAACCAGGATTCAAAGGTGATGTCAGCATCAGGATCGGATGAAAATTCGGCAATACTCTTGATGATGGTGTCTACTGATGCTGACAGCTCAACGATTGTAGACTGTGAACCGGTCTGGATTGACAGATGAGCAAGGGTTTCTATCAGCCGGAGCTGGGACGCCTCAACTTATGCTTGTTGCTGCTATAGAATGGCCTTGAGATCCTCAACCAATACGGACATTTTGATTAGGGATCAATCCGTCACCAGCTGAAGTGGTCGTCCCTCGACTGAAGTGAAGGTGAGCTATCTTTTGGAACGCAAGATCGCTGGCCCCCTAAGGAATGAGAAACGACCGGTTTCGGACGAGCAGAGGAAGCAAAATGCATTGGCTCATCACACCGTCCAATATAAAGTCAACTTGAACAATGGTGGATAGTATATAAAGCTCGCATCGAAACATATGGAAGGTCAAGTTACGACCAATCATGCAATGCCTCTATTGTGCTAATTGGTCGATTCATTCAGTTAGCTAGGTATTCGTCCAATCCATGCGGGCGAGTTTCGGCTCACCGGCCATGCTTTAGCCTGTATGGGCAATCGGCGCGTCGGCTGTTTGCCTAGAGATTTCCTAACACGGGTCGGATTATCAATAAATTGATGACCGCGGGCCAGATTAGATTTCTGCACAATACTCTCAGACCAATACGCAAGCTCTGAACAACAATGGAATAAAATCAGTTAACATTTCATGGTAAAGATGGGTGGGTGGCTTGTAATCCACAAATAAAAAATATAGACATATTCAGTTACTTAAATTGTCAACAGGATACGTAGAAATATACTTACTTTAGAAGTTTAGTGCTTACCTCCATATGGCACAAACTAAATAACAAAATGATTAGTGTGATTTGTTAAACTGAACTTTGACTTTTAAAATTTCGTCAATATTTGGTTTTCAATGGCTGCATCCAGTCGGAAGAATTGCTTTCGTATGTTTATCAGTTAGTCTCCTTCGATGGATTGACTTTACACACTTTAGCTTGAGTCTGTTTGCTCACAGTTACAAGTTGTTACAAACACTGCGAACCTACCGGCAGCAACCTACTTCAGTCCCGGAAATTCAGCATCAGGTAAGCAGCAATACAATTCAAAAGGTTTTCCTCTGTGCTTCTGTCTCAACAAGCCAATTGCCTGTAAATCAATTAGCTCCAAAAGTAGCCCAACTGGAATGTCATGGAGGTTACAATCATACAGATTCTGCAACAGAATTCTGCTCTCAGTTCTGTCAAACTCCGAAAACCACTCTAAAAATGCCTCTAGTTTACGAATAGTTTCACGGGAAACCAAGAGACATCCGGTGACCGTAACGCTAAACTCTTTAAACCATTGAAAATGAGCAAACTTTTCTCCTTTCAGTTGTGATTTAAACAAGGACAGCTATTTGCGAAATTCCTTGATGCTTCCGTAGAAAGCACAGTTGAGGTCCTCCTTTACTTTCAGTTTCAAGCTCAGTTCCTGGGGGATGTGACGAGAACCATAAGCGCTAACTATGATAGACAGGTAGAATTAAATGGCTTTAGGTCAGTTTTATCGATTTCAGGGAGGAAGGCAGCCATTTCGTTTCGGAGCTTGTCAAAACGGAACAACACTTTACCGTAACTGAACCATCTCAATGAGGTGTGATAAGGAAAAACACATAATTTAGAATCAATATCTTCCAGAAAATACTGGAACTGCTGATGCTTGAAAGCATGTCCCTAAATGAAGTTGATAAATGAAACTACCGGCTTCAGTACGCAAGAAATATCCACGCTTTCCCCACAGAGTGTGCGTTGATATAGGATTCAGTGTATGAATAGAGTGACCCGGATGTACAAATCTTCTAACCGAGTCCTGATCTGCTCTAGCAGACCCTTCCTCACTCCAGCTATTTTGCTCCCTCCGTCAAATGTCACACCTCGAAGCTGATTCCACGGAAGATCATGGTCCTAGGAAATTTTGTGCAGTTCCACGAAAATGTCCTTTCCAGTTGTCGTTCTATGCATGGTGCTGACCGATACCAACTCTTCCGTTATCTGAAACTCCGAATTGACATCGCGAATGAAAATGAGAGGTTGTGACTTACTCGAAATATCAGTAGACCCATCCAGCGCCAGAGAATACGGTATAAAGTTATCAGGTTTATCGCATATCAACAGCACTATGTTATCTTCAAGTTCTTTTGTTCTCCGCACAACTGAGCTTACCGAAAGGCTCACGGTTACAAATAAATCGACTTTCTCTGGACCCAAATCATTCATAGCCATTGTTATACACTGATTTGCCATCAGTGAACGGTTTTGCCGCTTCCGCCATTTTTGCCCTATTTTGCAACTAGTACGAATGACAGACTCATTTTCAGATAGCTTTCCTGCGAAAAGTATTCCTTGCGTCTTTAAACCCCGTTTCATGGACTCATACTTCGTCGAGCCTAGCTTCCCGGACAAAGTTGAATATCCAGATAATTGCGATGAATCTACACAAAAACCTAATAAATCCCCTACTACTTATAGAGTCAGATAAGTGATTTATTTCCGAATGATACCGAAGACTGTACTCTTTCAAAACAACAACAGTTTCGCCAGTCAGTGATTTCCACGAAGTAGTATGCAACTTCCACTATTGGTTGAAAACGCGACAGGCGGTGTCCAGTTTTCTTAATAGCTATAAGGAGGGTGCAGTAAACGGAAGCAGAAAATGTGAGGCATTGAATTGGAAATATAGTTAACATCCTACTGGAATATCAAAACAACTATCTAGGGATCCCTGGTGATGCTATGACTCGCCAAAGGTGCACCTGAACTTGATATCATACAACTTATAGGTAAATTTGGTAATATATCAAATCATGAGTGTTGTAAATATATGCATAGGGTCGGCCTAAATAAACAGCTTGCAATAGTGGTTTTTAACTGCGTTTCGGCGAGTGGCTGCCAGAGGCGCCGCACAGGCAGATCGAAATCGCCTAAATACAGTCCAACACCCTTAATTGACCACCATCGTGCTAGTTCAAAAGTGGGCAATAAAAAGGGGTGGGCAGTTAACCGATATTGCCATTATTCCAAAAGGGAAACAACCACTTATTTATTGCAAAATATTTCATTTGAATTGTAACCTGCTATGAAGGATAAAATACATACTTGTAACTACTGCCTACAAAAGACGATTATTAAGCAGAGCATGGCTTAAAATTTAAAAAGTATAATTATGGAAACTGGTGCTACTGTATAATTATGCTGAAAAAGCAATCTAACGTCAGTTCTACATTATTTTGAGATGTTAATCCAGTCACTTTTTTACTGATGAAGTTCACTTAAGAAAATAATCCGTTGCCTAGCCTATGCAAAAGTCCTTAGTTATGCAGACCATTCACATAGTCCTTTGCTCTTGAATATGACACGCGCACATTTCTGTTACTCCAGGAGGCATCCGGCACGTCATGCTCTGCATCGCGGCCTTACTTCTGTTCTAATCGGTTCTCTAAAATTTTACTGACAATTTCATCTTCAACATTTGTCTGATCCGAGGTACATTCCATATCGTTGTCGATGGCGACGGATCTTTCTGCATTAATGACTGGGATTGTGCAAGCGTTAATCTCATCCTCAGAGATGACGGCATCATCAGAAATTGCATCGGATGCCAGTCGACTGAAGTCAGCATGTCGAAGCAAGCCTTCATTGTTGCACCGGTAGCCTGTCTCCAACATCTTGAAACAAACTGAATTGCATCGAGCACAGAAACCGTGACGTTAACATCCATTCCCGACGATGATAACGAATTCCGTTCATAATTTCCTTACTGTAACGCATTTTCAGATTCATAAGCACACCTTGCTCCATGGGTTGAAGAGTGCTGACCACTTTTGCCGGCAAATTTCCAGTTGAATATTTTTCAGCCGTTCTACCTGGGGATGCGCTGTGCAATTATCCAAGAGCAACATAATATTTTGGCCACTTTGGCCTAGCTCCTTGTCCCAATCGAGAACCCACTCAGGAAAAAATTCTTCTGTCACGCACGCATTTTTGTTAGCTCTGTAAGTAACGGGATGTATATCAACCTTCGCCCCCTTTAAAACAGCGCTTCCTTACATTATTTAATCAAAAGCAGCTTTTTTATCCGTGCTTGACATATTTGCGCACCACAAGAGGGTGATGCAATCCATCGTTTTTTTTTATCCGCGGAGCTTGTCGACAGAAAGACACAGAGAGCCCTCTGGAGTAGTTCGGTAAAAAGAGCTGTTTCGTCTGCATTGTACTCGTTGTCATCATCAAGTGCATTTAAATGTCCAGGCAATGGATCTTTCAGCCAATTCTCACAGACTGCTCGGTCCGCAGAACTCGTTACAATGCGCACGTTTATACACGATTCGATTTCCATTCTTCCATCTGTGAAACCATCCTTCTGTGGCAGCAAAGGTTTTCCAAGTCTTTCCTTGAATTCATCTGCCATTTGGTCAGAAGCGGGTCTGCAACTGTTTGGTTGTGCTCACAAACCTATACCATCGTCTTTCAATGCATTTTCAACTTCTTCATCCTTTCCGCATCACTTCCTTTTCTGTGAGCCTACAGTGCCATGCGACAAAGTCTGCTGGATTTCGTTTTCGCTGGCAATCAACGACGAAATGTGTAAATCACGCGACAACTTGGCCTGCGAGATTCCTGGTGGATAAGTTTTAATTTATCCACAACATCCAACTTTTCTGTCAAGGACAAATCCTTGCTGTTACTGGCAATACTTGTGTATAACGAATAGAGTATTGACAAATTGGAGTAGAAAGATTACCTGACTTTTCTCAGTTCTCAGGTTGTGAATAGGGCCTAGGACTTGCCTACAGCCGTCTGTACATTTAGGTGGCTCGTGTACTGAATGACTTAGGTAAACTTTTCTGATGTGCCAATAACGCCGCCGGCATCTTTGTAATGCTTGACTCGATCAGGCTGGTTAGCTATAGAGTAAGCATAATAAAAGATAGTCTGAGTGAGGGCGTCAAATGGACAAAGCGACAAGAACACAGCCCACGCAGCTGGGCAATTAAGCGGTAGAACCAACCCGGCAATGGGCAATTAGACGGTGAAAATTTAACGTATTTATGAGAAAAGCATTTGTATTTTGAAAAACTGGGCAATAAAGCGGGTTCGCCAGTACAACGCTTCTGCCAATCTGGTTTATCACAGGCACTCTGCACCCTTCTCGTCTCCATAATTAGTAGATATATGACCTGTAGCATGCTCCGCTTGTCTTGACGAGGTTACACTTCTCGTGAACATCATGGGCTTGAAAAGTATAGCACGGCGCCGTGATATACCTTCGCAAGTGGTGTTTGTACAGGTTACTGCGCCACAATGTGACTAGCTTATATGTCGCTTGGATCAACGACAAGGACAGCTGCATGAAAGCCACGGCGCGCGGAGCAGCGTAAGTTACATACAGACTAACATGCAAGCAGGCAAGTGAAGTCAAGCTTGCATTCAGAGTAAGCGAGTGCCAAACATTCCCGAGCTTAGCGTGCGAAGTGCGGCATTGCAGTGTGAGCGGTCCCTGTGAGTAAGTAACACGCTCAGCATCGCTCAAACTGTAAAATATGCTAGGCGACATGAAGGGGCCAAATATAGATGGAGTGCGGCGGTGCTATCGCATGAACGTGCTCAGAGTGGAATGATGCAAAAAATGATAGAAAGTGCCTTATTACGAAGAACGTAAACGCAGAGTTACGAAGGACGTGTGGATTAATGGGTGCTCAAATTAGAGTACCATTAATAGACCGGATGAACTAACGCCGCGGGTTGGCTCACGGGCCGTAGCCTTGTGACCCCTGAAAGTGGATGTTGGCAAGTTCCATGCGTTGTCTCTTAGTAGCGGTGTCCTGGAAGAATCGTAGTTAATGCGATAACTGTCGCAGCAACTGCGGAGCTCAAGTGGTTCACTGCGGCATGACACGACATAAATAGTAGTGTCATTGTAGGGAGGCGGAAGACAGTGGTTGGCCGGAGGACAGAAAGACCACTAAAACGGAAACGGACGGAAAGGGGAACGGGCGCAATGAGGGGGAGCAGACAGAGCAAAACTGCCCTAGCGGAACGAGATGAAAACTGGGCACGAGCGGTTCCCGGCAGTGAGTTTGAGCCAGGCAAAACTGGAAGAGTATTTGTCGAGAACGTAATAAATCGGATAAAACCGCCGTTATTGCATCCTCCCGGAACACCACAAGCAGAGCAATACATCCACGTTCAAGCAAAATACGAGCTATCGAACGACTCCGAATCGGTCAGAATGGGACGCGTGGAAGCGGAGCTACGGAGGCGAAATGGACATAGAATAATTCTTCTCGTACGTCAAAGAGTGCATGGACGTGTCGGGAGCGGAATTCGGGAGAGATGGTGCAACGGGGAAGGAAAGATAACTCATTAATGTACGCCTGTGTGAGTGGTGACAGGCTTTGATCGCGCCAATCAAGATTGCGCTTCGTTGTTGCGTCGTTCTTCCTACATCGTGAAGAGAGTTCAGTAGGTTCACTTCAGCGTACGCAACAGCTGCATGTGTCGTGAGTAGAGCTCATTTGGTTCTTTGTCGCTTGACGTCTATGTCCTGGGGATGACTCAGTTGTTTCTGGCACAGTCTGAGTCGCTGCATGGTGATTTTATGTCTCTGGTTAACCCGGCGAAATCTGTGCAAGTTTAGCGGTGTTATGCCAGCTCCGTAACGGTATTCGGAAAGTCAGTAGTAGAGACCCGTGGTAAGGCTTCGCACATCCGTTAAGTTATGTAGTTACCACAGAGGCAACTTAAAAATGTCTGTAAACAACTTTTTAACAGGATTAGCTGGGCTCAAATGAACACAGGATTTTGGAATGATAGAGTCAAGAATACCCGCGTGCTGATGGAAAGACGAGGATGCTGAATCAAAAGTAGTCGATCTGTAAATTTAGCTTCACACACAGTTTAGCTTCTGTCGGAAGGTCTCAAATGATCCAGGTAACTACCTACAAATGGGAAGTAATCCACATCATAATTTCAAGAGATGTCTTCATTATGCCGTTTATCACTCCAGTTGGGTAAGCGTTTGCACCCCGATGTTTCACTAAGTCTCACGTGTACACTATTTTACGCAGTGTGGCCAAAGAAATTATTGAAAAAAAACGAAACGTTTCTGTCACGATGCGCAAAAGCACCTTACGAATTATATTCAGTTTGATATACTGTTAGGTCCCTCGATCATTAAAGCCCCGCGGTGTCAAGTTTAATTAACTAGTATTCCTTATCCCCACACAGTTCCTAAACAGTATGTGAGAAACACTAATTATTGAAGCTGCGTTGTTGACCTTTTCTCCTCACACGAAGCAAGTTAGCGATCTCGTTGGTTTGTCTCAGCCGACTGGAGAGTTTATGGATGTGTGGATCAGCTCTTTTCTCGTAATGTAGCTATTATGTCACATCCGGCGATGGCGTGGGCAAAGTGGCATTTGTAGTAATTGCTTACTGTTCGTGTCCTGTCAGTCATACTGTAGTGTGTCCCAGCTTTCATCACGTGATTGTTGCAGTACTGACCAGCACGGAAATTTGTCTGAATTAATCCTCGCCGTTGTTTATTTGCATCAGACCTGCGTACCGCTTCGCTGGCACTCACCTTCCTCGGACCTATTATGGCCTTAACGGCCTACATTGTCGGGATCGTGCTATTCATAACTTTCCGCAAAAAGGCGCATCGCAGACAGCTGGTACTGTTTATCGTCGGTTTGATTGGATGGATTGCAGGTGAGTCAGTATGAAACAGTACCACCTGTGCTTACAGCCTATGCACCGAAAGGATCTATCGAATGTAGTGGCAATACATCTTGCCTATTTGTTATTACTGCTAGTTCCAAGAAATATTCGGAGAGTATTCATGTATTAATCTGTGATTGGCACTTCCACATAGGTAGTAACTGTTGGCTACGTGTCTTTTGCAATATTCCTTTGAAATCAACACTAATGAAGGAAAAACGTACACATTAACCATAAGGACGGACGAAGTTTGACAATAGGCCAAACGAAAGAGATGCTAACCTGTTTCAGGACAATCAGAAATGGCTTAATCCGGCTCACTTTTACACTATCAAACGAAGGCATTTTGTAGGTACACACACGTCGCAACACGAATTCAAACCCAGTTTCGGTAATAGCCTAACACGCAGACTCTACATTCGCACACGCGTACGATATTCGCTCTTTCTATGAGTATAACGCAATAGAGAAAATTTGCTTGATGTCCAAATTTGGGTGCCTTTGTAGAGAGTTCTACTAATTGAAAATTGGCAACACATCCAAGTACCTGAGTGGCAGTGTTTTCAGGGTTCGCACACACACAAGTACCATATTACACAGTCCTCCAAGGTCAAGGGTACATTTCGGATCAGAGGACTCATGGTTGTCTCAAGTTGCTCATTTTAAAAGCGCAGGCATTATGAAAAGTGAGGGATATCAAGACAGCGGTTGTAAACACACTCCTAATAAAATGTAAACATTCGATGCACTTTCGGTACCTACAATTCATTCCGTGGCGCCAGAAGTGAGAAGGCGGCATTTTCGTTTTTCTCTCGGTTGGCTCTGCAGGCTTGTTTTTAAACTTAATTACTGGATTAATAGCGGATACTTTCTTCAGTGTCAGATGTCTTGATAAAACTGCATGGTATAACTTGAAATTGGCTTTTAACTAACGTCAGACAGTTTTACGCTGACCATCTCTCATTTCAAGTTATGCTGATAGCGGCCGAAACCCACGCTCCTCTTCCAACATAACGTTAATGCTAAGCACCTGCAGCTCACCGAGGACGCTCAAATGGGAAACCTGAATACTCCAACGGCTTTAACAATCGTAGGCTGACTGAGGGCTATGAAGACGAGATCATTCGTGAGCTTGCTGTGATCCTAAATGCTTCATCAACCCTCATCTGATTCGCTCCCAACCTGATATCCTGCACTGTGAGGTCATCGACGATCCTGTGGTTTGTTACACCGTATGTCGGAGGCGGAGAAGACTGAGGGCCAAATAGACTGAATTACCTATAAAATTTTGTTCATCGTCTTCTACAACCTAAGATTAGCATCCCGGGTTCGATGACATACACGTGCAGTGGACCTATTTGATCCTCTGAAAAGTCAGATTTGGCATGCTTAACTGTGGTGCTTAGGACATCAGCTACGAGTACCCAGCCACCGGCTCGTAGGTATGCAATTTTTGTGCCGGTTGCGAAGGGGTACAGTTTATGCAAACGGATAATATGAGCCATCACAAGAGGTTCGTAGATGGACCCATCTGGATTTCTTCCTTGAAGTTCATTATATATGGATAAGCAGAGTATGGAGAGGTGGATTCAGTGATGTGTTTCTGGTCAGTCAGCATCACTCTGCTAGTTCAGTTAACTACTTCACCAAAGTCTGAGATACTGATGTTAAATTTGTTAAATTAGGCAAAACTTATCAAGCAAAATCGGATGTCAACAAAACAACTTACTACGACAGCGCTGTCTGAATTGCACACAGTGGAGACGCAACATTTGTCCCTTTGGTCTCCCGGAAGCTGCCTTGTTTCAGACAATAGAACAACGAAACAATGTAATTATCTGAAAAGCACGGAAAGAAGACGAAGACTGGTAGATGCGTGCATTTCGTATTGTCTCCTCAGTACCATTAACAATAACCGATAAGCATAGATATAGCTAACAGTGGATGCAACCAGACAAGCTTAAGGTGCAAAACGAATGACGGAAGTTCACACCTACGTCCAAGGCAGCTTTAGGCTGACAAATTATTGTTTCTGAACACACAAGGCTGGCTTAATCCGGCTTATTGCGACAGCCTCAGCAAACCGAAGGAGGCGGGGATTAGTGTGACGTAACACAACATTAAACGCTGAGCCCAGGTCTAATTGGTGACCCGAGTCTAATAGGTGCTTGCCTATCAAGGAAACCGGCAGTCTGCGGTAACATGGAATCTGACCAGGGTAGGCAATCTGAGCAACTTCACGTTGAACCCATCTTGGCACATGTTTCATTATTCGGGAAGTCAGCGTTCTATTGGTTCTGCCTATGTAACTTTTTCCGCATGCATCTACCAGCCTTCGTCTTCTTTCCGTGCTTTTCAAATTGTTGAAGGGAACTAACTACTTTAAATGTAATTATCACCGATAAAATTGCAGTACGCTTAACAGTTTCCTTGTGTAAATGCTGAGATCAAAAATAAATGCAACAAGGAAAGATAACGTGTAGCGGTTGACTTACAACAAATTTTACGTGAATACACAGTTTGGTTGCTTCGTTCCGTGTCTCAGATACTTGGGTTAAATTATGCAGTGCAAGCAGTGTAAAGCCCCATCAGGTCGGATTTCGAATTTCATTAACGTAAGAGCGGAGATGACCGAATGCGAGTAAGCTCTAGAACACAAATGGAGGAGAAGTTCCGGTGGCATTCCAACCGGCTGTACTGTGTGACTAACTTCAAACGGTCACCTCTCAGTGAGGTGGTGTGAAAGAGTTTCAATAAGGGTCGGTATTGGTGATTAGGATCACCGAAGACCTGATATACCAATAGGAAATTAGCTTGCAGAAAACGATATTGTTCGTTAAAAAAATCCCAGTCTTTCACCTCAAATGGCAAAGGAAGTTGAGCAATCCCTTAACATTTTTGCCGTCCTCTGTTGTGGCATCTCAAGAGCAGTGACGTCACGTGTTTGCCAGGTATGTCATGTTTAGATGTTGCATTCTAAATGTGTCCTCATGTAAGCGTTTAGCATTTTAGAAAAACGTGCGATTAAACTGGCTAAACGCCCTCCTTAATGGTTAGTTGGCTTTCTTCTCCGTTTTCTAAACTTCTCTTGAGCATCCTATATCGTCCTGCATAAGCACTCCAAGATGACTCACAGAAGAATCACGCCTCAAGACGCGTTCTTCTAGTCGATATTCGTAGGTGCACCTGTGGCGCATACGCATTAGTTTACACTTGACAGGGTTGGACTCACGAATGTTCCCAGCCGAACACCAGTAAGCCTTATTGACATTACCTTGTAATGATATGTAGTCTTCAACTCGTGTGATTGCCCGCCAAATCTTGGGATCGTACGCAAAGAGTAGCAGGTTTGTCGTCAATATTCCCACAAGGTCGATTTTGAGCAATAAGAATAGTCGTGATCCTAGTACCCAACATTGAGGGACGCCGCAGTGAACCTCCCTCAAGTCGGACAGGGTGCTTCGAACTAGCACATTCAAGCAGCGTTGGAGTAGCAATGCACATATGCAACCTAGGATGGGATCAACGATCCCATAGTTGCGAAGCCTGTAAAAAAGAGTGCGGCAGCCTTAGAGAAATCGAGGTAAGCGTCGTCGATTCCTTCCCTAGCACCGACAGATTCAATCCAGCTGGCACGGGCTAACGAGAGGTACGTCGTACGCGAGTGGTTTTGGCGGAATCCATGCTGCTCCTTTCTAAATATTCAAATGAGTGCTTTCGCTGCGACACACTTTATGGCTTTATCAAGCACAGGAAGACGAGTAATGGGGCGGTAGTTGGTGGGCACTGCACGACTGCATGCCTTATAAATGGTGACGATTATTCTACGGTTCCACGTGGATGGAATCTGCATCTCATCAATACACCTTTGGAATAACTGAGATAACAGTTTAGCTAAACTCATGGCAGCTACCTTCAATGACTTGGAGTGCATGTCATCAGGACCAGATGCATTGTACTTGCGTAGTGATCTCAGTCGCTTCGGCACATCTGCGATAGTGAAAATGTGGCTAATCTCTGGTGATGCCATGAACTGTGTAAGGATGGTATGAGATGGCGGTGGGTTCTTGAAGTCGCAAGAAATTGATATCTAAGGAGATTAGCTGTTTCTTGTGCAATTCGTGCTTGCTTACAGATGATGTTTATAGACAGGATTCTACACTGTACTTTGCGAAACTTGCTAACATGCATGTAAAGTAGCTTAGGATTACAGCAGAATATGTTCCGCAAATCCTGTTGGCCTTTCAAATTAATTTTGTGCGCAACTGACACAATGGTTTCGCCCAGTTATGTGAGCATTTTACTTTCCGGCGCCTGGATCAGATTCATATCTTCTTCATACTGAATCGCTCATGGACATTCGTTTCCCTTTCCTGCTGTTCAGGAAGGAGTTTACGTTCTGTACCAAAGATCTTAGTCTCTGATGAGTCTGATGCGAGAATGCCAAATTGACTGACGCACTTCCCCCAAGCGACATCGGGGATTTGTTCCGCTAGTAACGACAAAACAGTGATGTTGATATCGGATAAAATGTTGTGGTTATTTTGCAGACCTATTCGATCTCCCCACCGAACTGTTCTGCCTAACGGACGTAGCGGGAAAGCAGTGTCGCATGATTGCTACACCCAAAGGTGCTACTCATCGTTACCATGTCGATCATAAGATCCTCATTGGTAAACAAGAGGTCCAGTATTGCTGATTTGTTCCTTGTTCTGAATCTTAGAGGGGAAGTAACGTGGTTATGGAATGGTATGCTAACTACTAATTCATCTAGATTAGCCTTGAACTGCTCACCAAAGGAAGCCGGAACCTCCGTCGCGTGCAACCCGAGGTCTCCCACAAGCAGAACTTGGTTGTTTGGCTGAACGAAAACGGTTTTCAGTGCGAAGTGGACATGGAGGACGGTATAGGAGGGCAACCAAACATGTATCGCCGCGTCTTGTTTTCAGGCGGCACGAAAGTGGATCCACAACTTGAATCTAGATCGTCAATGGCTTGGAGGTGCAGGTCACTGTGACGGTACAAAATTAAACCATCTCCTCTACTAGATTGATTTTACGGTGTAGTGGACAACACGTGCAATAACCACGAAATACAACCGAGTGAAGTAAGCTCAATAAAGGTAGGTTAGATATAGCTCATCCGTCCTAGGCAGGTGCAATAAAGATACCACATCGCACCAAGTCAGTGGTTAATCATTCTAGTGAAACTGTCCAAGCGCAACTTACGTGAGCGATAGAATAAGGATGACACAAAGATGACAGAGATGGAGTAGGCAACTTTTCAATTTAGCAGGGAAATGGCGTGATTAAGTCCACTGTTATTCATGAGCTCTGCTAGGTTAAAGTCCGCGGTGAGAAAAGGGGATTCATAGCTATGCACACTTTAACAAAGAAGTAGAAGCACAATGGAACAATGATGACTAATCGTTGGTGTGGGCTGTGAATGCCGTCTCCTATATTAACTACAGGCCATCAGTGTCGGTAGGTAAATCAGAGCCGGTCCAGGCGTCTTTTCCGAGGTGAGCGAGAATTAACAGGTATGTGGAACCACCAGGCAGTCCGTCCTGTGTTACTATTTATTTCCCCCTGGTCATTTGTTCTGATCGCTAGCATATCTTGACTAATTCGTCAGTGTCTAGAATGCTACCTGTGCCCAAGCATTTCGATTTGGATGTCACAACATGTCGTCGCTGTTCCGTAATCAACCTTGATGACTTGTCTGAATCTCCGTGCGTTTACCTGAAGGCAGCAGCATTATAAGGGGGCGTAAAGAGACACTTGAGATGGGGTACACTGACCTCATATTGCAACCCGCAATAAGTCACGGGGTCACACGAGAAGAAATGTAATAAGATCCATCTGTCAAGTGGGAAGGTATGGAGACACGAACAGATGTTAGCAGAACTTGTAATTTAGGCGAGTCCCATTTAGACATTGAGCCAGCAGATAATGGTGTCGCGCGAGTGAAAATTCGATCAATCTGTCAAGCTGAAGTGTGGCTGTTACAATGTTTCTAAATGCTTTCCACTTAGTTATTCAACATGAGATATCAGTCGACATACCAAAGGTCCCTGGTTCGAGTTGCAGTACTGCAGTGCTGCGAGCGGGCATTTGTTCACACTTGTGTATGGACTACCACAAACTGGATGGGGAAACAATAACCCTGATGAAGCGTAACACTATGAACGGGCATGAGTATGGATTGAACGCAAGAATAACAGCCACATTTCTCTAGTGTTGGAATGTCGTACAATTATCGTACAATTATATGCAACCAATACGAAATGGAATAATGGTATGGAAACAGCCCTCGATTTGTATTCCAACCGTAGGGACATTCCAAAAACGCGTACTCAGTCTAAGCTCATCGAACTCAAACGACGGACAACGTGCAACACAGCGGCAGATTCCCCCTGGTTGTCCATTACGTAGAGTATGAAGTTCCACCCCCCTTAGTTCTAGCACCGTTTTACACTTATTAAATTTTATTCCTATTTAGATACGCTGGTGCTCAAGACAGCTTGTTTTGTGTCCACCAGTTTTGAAATCGATGTAGGTTGAGTCGTTGGCAGAAAGACGGCCGAGATCCGCGGTGTCGTGATAGTCTAACAGGTGGTACTTGCCTCAATTGTTCTCGCGGCAAACTTGAAAGTGCACCATGCCCACTACCCTAGGGAAGCAGGTTGCTCATCCTGCAGCAGTAGTGGATGTATCCCCACACCGTAGCGAATAATAATATACCGATCCAGTCCCCTGGGTAACCTGTGGGAGTAACGAGGCACCTGAATGGGTGGAGGTCACTCATTGTCCCCTACAACGATTCGGCATGTCCAGACGCCCAGATATTAATCGAATATATTGTCCGGAAGGGGGGTCTGTATTAGCTATCAGGTTCGGACCTCACTGCAGTCAATTTTGATGCAATGGTTTGCTGACATTCGTTCGCACGCCATCGCCAACACTTGGTCGCATTTCGACGCCATCATCACTGCGGTCCTGCCAACCAAGGTAGCCATATTCTGTGCGCAAAACCAAGAGGACTCAGCCACTTCCCTTGGTGCAGTTTGGCTCGCTTCAGATAAGAATGGTTATCGTAGTTGGAGCATCTTATCACAATCGGACAGGTTAAACTCCATTTCCAGCACCTTAAATGACTCCAAGGTGCCGTCCCTAGAGTTTACAGCGGAGCAGCCTTGCACACTACGCTGGTGACCTACATTATCCGTTTCCGTTATACGCATGACACAGCTGTGACCTTAGGCCTTTGTCACCACCAACGGCGTATTATGGGCAGACAGAAAGGCACAGTACATCATTACACCTATGGGGCAACATCAGACGGTTTTATGGGTTATGGCTGATTGGAAGTGAAACGGTCGATCACTTCCAGCTGGAGACAGACGTGTTCATTGTGATACAGGTTGGATGCACGGGATAAGTTTGGGCGAATGGATAGCAAGTGTTCACAGCAACGGAGCTACTACAGAGTTTCGTGCGAGCATAAAAGTTGGCTTATGATTAATCACAAAAGCGGTCTTCCGAATAAGACTTAAATACATAAATAAATTTGTTATTGAGACGTTCGAGGTACACCCCTTAAAGGGTGATCATAGACATACTGGATAGAGCTAGTTTATCCAAATGGATGAAATGCGGAGTCAAGGTGTGTGCCAAAATGAAGAGGGATAAGTCCGCGGCAAATGGAGTACCGTGGTGTGATACCAAACAGTGACACCAGACTGCACAGATTTTATTGATCGACAGCGTACTGGTTTTTGCGGTCCAACTTGGAACCAAAGGCTTACTTGGCGTATGTGCCTCAACAGCAAAGTGCGAAAGTGTTTCGAGTGTCACTCCTAGTATATGTAACAAAATCGTCTTGCCTCGGTAACAGTGAGTGTTGTTCAACTTGCATATTGTTTCATTGTGGTCACGATGGGCTACGCACCTTCCATCGCGTATTCCAATCCATACAGCACACAGCTCCCTCGTGCTGCGGAGTTGGAACCATCACCAAATGTTCTTTATTACTTGTTGTTTAAATCTCACAAAAAGAACAAGCCATCTCCCCGTTTTGTACCTACTGTATGTCTTCGTGTTAACTTCTCATTTACACAAAATATGCCAGTGGGCGTTAGCGAAAATATAATAAAATGCTCATAACTTCGTCAGCTTTAGTATGGTGGCTGTTTTAAAGGAAAGTGAAAGCTTGATATCTGTCACCAATCAGATTCTGTCGACTTATTCATGTCATCGATCAGAAGAGCAACTGAGCGGAGGCCAATCGGAGAGCAGTGAATGAAACACAAACTTCCAGAACCCCGTGCGATATGATAAACCCCATCAAGTAGTGTATATAAGTTGGTGGTAATTATGAGAGAAAAATAACCAAAGAAAGAGCGCACAGTCCCAAATGCAGGAAATAGAAATGACAACTTGTTTCCCTTGGAGTCCATATCACCGATGGTAAAAGTTGTTTCCTTTTTCTAATTAATAGCATTGGCATCATATTTTGGCGTGATAACGTTCCTCGAGGGAAAGAAACAGGAAAGCTACGTAGATGAACAAAGCATCACGACCTTCCGTGGATCCTGGGACACGGTAAGTACGTATATAGTCAAGAACCCCCATTATGCGGGCGAGTGCTTTTTCATAACGCTGCTCGTAAGATGATAAACACAAAATCGGTTGGATCATCGATTTCAAATCTTGCACTATAGTTTCTCGACCAATTACTGGCGCCTCAATCCTTTAACTTAAAATCTCCTTCACAGAGAGTACTATGTGCCGAACACTCAGCGTTTGTCGTCGGTGTTCGTTCCCCAAATTATCTATCACAGCAATTTACGCGAAACTATAAAATGTCTGTACCTGGAGTGTGTGTGTGTGTGTGTGTGTGTGTAAGTGGCTCGCGCTGCACTTCCACAGATATCTTCCATACAGTAGTAAGCTAAAGAAATAATACCAGCTGGCATGCCGGAAAGAGCAGCAATTACCTCGCAGTATATTCACCATACCCTTATGCCAAAGTCTGTCGTGATACAGGGTATCAGTAAGACGATACTCCGGAGTCCTGACAGGGCACCGAAACTGTTACTGCAAAGTCTACGAAAGCTGGTGCATACATTTCATTTGCCGTTGGTTTGTGGTTTCCCGTAAAATGGGGGTAATACGCACCCTACACATCAAGCGCAGTTACTTCACTGCAATCTGTATCATTTTGGAACCGGTCTTTGGGCCTAGCACCGTCACGACACGTTCGCGCCCAATCTCCCGTAGCAATGAACAACAGTTTCCTGTATCCAGAAATACTGATAGCGGCGTTGGACGGCCGGTGTACTCGTCAAGTTCAGTCCAACCTGCATTGTCAAACGAACAACCATCAAACCTGGGGCGACGCGTTTATTCACTTGGACATTTCAACTGTACTGACGAACACGATCTGTACATGCAGGTGGTGTTTCGGGTGAAGGAAATCGGCGAGCGACCAGTGAACCCAGGGCCAATGATCAATGGTAAATAGCCTATGGCATAGCCTAAATGTCACGCAGGATGGTCGATGGGGTTTTTCAAAAGATAACCATAAACAGCGAACACTCGAAGATAGTAAACATACCGCTGAAACACCTTCCAGGCGAGCTGATCATCATCGTGCAATCTAGAGGGACGTGACAACAGCTATTCGAAATGCCTGAGCGGATGGCGGCGTGGTTGCGGACAGAGGCAAACAACAACATTGGGCGAGCGGTGCACGGAATCTAACGAACCTAAGCTGACGACGCGGTATGCAATCGTGACTGGCTAACTGGGGGAACAAAGCCGACGAGAGCCAACTGGACAGAAAGCGGACCAATTTCCATTCAGTTGGCTTGATCGGCTTGCACCCGTCAGCTGAGCAACGCAACTTAACATGAACCAAACTCAGTGTAACCCAAAAGAGGCTACCTGTGGGTTAGAACCAGCGCTGTGGACGGACGGTGCGTGTGGGCCAATAAACATAGGCACTCATATGGGAATCAGCATGGGCGACTAGGGAGTGCGAACCTGTCGCATTGAAACAACACATCGAGTTGTTGTCAGTGTAGATGATGTGATGGTTGATGGTCAATAGATTTTAACCACTAACTAGACTTGGTTTTGGTTCTCGGAGGGCTATGTGACACAGTCTATGCCACAACAGGTTGGGCACAAGCCTGTTCCAAGTTGTTTGTTCATAGCCGCGCTGTGGATAAAATGGGTGCAATTAAGTCAATCATGGCTGGCCCTGATGCTGATGTGTGGTTGCATCATCGCACTACCGGTTGCATCCGACAACTCTGGCTTACTTAGTTGCCTAGCGTGATGGCGAAATTCCACCGAGATGAAGCCGTTTGTAGTGTGTCTTTACATTTCTGCTAACTGAGCGAATCGACTGGCAATTTTTTCACCGGCGTCCATATGACTTCTAAACTCTGGGACCCAAACTAGCTAACATGGGGGTTGCAGTCTGCATGTGCAGACCTAACGCAACCATGCGAACACAGTAATGACTGGTAGCCGATCGACGCAAGGACAACAGAACACAGTGAGCTGGCAGCACGCATCGTTTCCCTGGCAAGAACGTGTACAGTATCCATCAAGTGACTGAAGCCAAGTCACTGGTGAGTGTGTGATCGGTAGGCAGCCATAAATGCCGTATGTAGCGACAGTCAATGCTGGGTGTGAACATCAGGCTTGCGACGGTGACTCATACGACACAGGTTTATTCTTATGGCCACGTGTGACGGACAAAATCAACGAATCCAATCATCACACTCCCGGAAAAGCAGTGTACGGCCGTCTCATCACTTCATGAATCAGTTGAGAGCTCGTCGCACGTTGCAGAGGACAGGGTTGACCCCATTCGCAACTTGAATGGCAATGGAAGATAAGGCGCTATGTTGCAGTTAGCTTGCAAATCATGACGGTCCGAAGCTGTCCGCCGGTGATGCAAGCCGCTGGTGGTCATGGGTTCGTATTCTAATAGATCCGATGGATGCGCACTACTGACTATGCCCAACAGGCTGAAACTGCGGTCTAGTGCATTTCCAAATAAGTGGAGGACTATCTGCTTTGGAAGCTGGTGCGATGAACTCACAGTTACTTACAGCAAAAATCCCCTACTCATGAGTAAGCCAGTGGATAGTGAGCGGCGCTATATCACATCTAGTAACTTATTCACGATGGTCGTTGCCGTCCCCCGTAGCTCAGTGGTCTCAACTACGGACTGGCAACAGTCGAGTTGTGGGCTCAAGCTTTATCAGGGTCCGATGGAATGCGCACTGCTGACGATTCCCGAAAGGATGAAACGTGCGTACAGTGCTTTTCCGGCGTGTGGTGGCTGTCTGAGTGAGTCTAGATGTGACGAATTGCTACCCATACCATTCAACTCCACCTACTACATTTCTGTAATCATGAGTATTTGTTGAATCGTCTACAGAGCGTTCTATCTTTCTTCCGTTAGGTAAGAACCCGCAACCAAACTCCTGCGAGTCCCTGTTTTAGAGCACAGAGCTACAGGATGGCGACAACAGACATGACTGTTACCAGAGGTGATGAAACGCAACGCATGCCCTACTGACTTGCACGTTACTACTTTGCAAACAAAGATGAAAACTTCACAAAGTTGAACCGCCAAACGACTTACGGGATTTAAAGGCATCTGATCAGTGTACCGAATACAAGACGGTAATAACGAGATTTACAGGAACAAGACTAGTATTAGTGAATTCAAGTTGTACAATTTAAATCCCAACGCTACTGCTTTGCAAATCGTTTCCTAGCTGTTTTATGTGAAATACAGTCCCGTCGGCTTTAATCCATTGGCCTAATGGCAACGGAACTTGGATTCACAACATTAACTGGGCCCTTTGCATTGCTCAGGCCTGCAGAGCGAAACACAGGTACTGGTTGCGATGAGAATGAGTGAGAACCAGTACGGATAACAATTATCCCAACATGTGTCCGTAGTCTGGCACAAGGTGTATTGTAAGTAGCTGCAATGAACTAGAAGCAAATTGGCAAGAGCAGAGAGTAAGGTAGCGTACGAATTACAGAGAGTTCGAATGACAATCAGACGTACCGTCAGTAAACCGAGTCGACGATCGGAAGAAATAAACAAAAATAAAATTCAATGTCACAAAATACTGAAAGCGTAAATGTTTCATGTTCACTACAGGGGTATCCCCCTGTAGTGCGATGGTTTGTGTACCCCTGTGACCCATTGAGCTACTCTGGGTGACACTTTCAATTGCCCTCAGAGCCACTCATACCAGACAGGTCAATGGTTAGGGGTCAGACCAACTCAGTCTTCCAATCGCCTCGCTGCCTTGCGGACAGGCTATTTAGTCAAAGGCTCGGGGTGGAGTCCCCTAAGGCAACTCCCTACTTCGGCTTGGGCAACTGGGTAGCATCACGCCCACTGAGTAAACTATGGACTGTTCAACTGAAGTATCACTCTCAGCTGCTTTTGCTCCTACTAGGCACTCACCTTCACACGTCACCTGCTCACTTGTTACAAAGCAGTAGTATCCGTTACCAAATAATTCTTGTTTCTATGATTCTACTCCGGATGGTTTCCTCGACACGAAGAGAGCTCGCCCAGTTGCACTCCTTCGGCCTCGGTCTTCGTTCCGTCTGGTATGCTTCAATGTACGTACACTCGTGCAGATTGGGTAGCAAGCTGGTCTTGCGCACACCCTGAAATCCCTCGCCATCGATGTTTGCTGTCTTTCCGAAACGCGCTCAAAAGATCCCAGTACTGTGATTGAGTTGAGATCACCCACCAGCCACGGAGCCATATTTCACCTACGTCTATCTGGTGACGCAGAAGCAGCTGCGGCAGGCTTGGCTGACGTTGGTGTAGCGCTGAGTGCCAAAGCCGAGTCAGCACTGCTGGACTGATTACCGATTAATAGCCGGCTGGGTGCAGTTCGGCTTCGGGGATTATGGAAGATAAACCGATGTCGTGAGGAGGGACGCAACTTGTTTGTGATCTCAGCTTACGCTCCAACCGACTGCAGTCCCGAATGCATCAAGAACGATTTCTACCGTGAATTCCATCAACTCTTGAGCAGAGCCTGCAAATCCGACATTGTTGTCCTTGGTGGGGATCTCAACGCACGGGTCGCTCATCTGCTGGCACGGGAAAGTCACCTCAGTGGTCACCATGCGCTCGATCGTAGCCTTTCAGATAATGTAGAGAGACTTCTCTCACTGTGCGGAGATAATCATCTGTTTTTCTCGAGCGCCAACTTTCGGCATTCGAGGAGACATTCCGCTATTTGGTGTTTCAATCATGATCTCTGATTGATCATATCGCAATCAGTTTCAGATGGAGGGGTAGTGTAATGGATTATAGATCTATCTGGTCCACTTTTCTTGACTCAGACCATGTTCTTGTCTGTGCGAACATCTGCATGAGTTTCGGAGGGTCCCAGAAAATGAAGCGCTTTAAGATAGACACAAATAAACCATCTACTTGTTCGGTTCAGCAGTTATAAAGCTTCCCTGGTTGGTGCACTCGGCTGCGATCCACCGCAAGATATTGATGAACACTGCACGTGCAAGCAAAGGACCGTGATCTCTTCCGGACAGCAAGTTTGCGGTCTTACTCAGCATTATATGAAGGCCTGGATCTCTACGCGATCTTTGGATTTATTTGACCGCCGCAGGAATATCCCAACGGAGTCTAATCATGCTGAAGTGCGTTGTTCTCTCGGTCGGCATCTCAAACGAAGCATACGCAGTGACCGTGAAGCCTGGTGGTCCTAGCGTGCTTCGGAAATGAAGGCCGCTGTCCTCACTGGCAATACTCGCAAGCTCTTCCAGCTCATTCGGTCCACTAGCCACAGAAAACTTGGTGTCAGTGAAACCATATGTGAAGCGGATGGTTCTCTGATTGTGAACTTACAGAGGCGCTTGGACTGATGGGCCGAACATTTTCATTTCCAGTTCAATTGGCCCTCACCGTCCAATTATATCCCCTGCGAATCCAGCTGCCCACCCTGAGTCGTTACACTTGACCCACCAAGCGAAGTGGAAGTTTGTCTTGCGCTTCGACCCCCAAGACGATTCAAGGCTGTCGGCTCAGACGGACTTCCTCCGGAGCTGTTCAACTTTGGAGGCTCACTTATCATTAGCCAGCTAACCTCATTGTTCTTTAAAATCTGACGTGAAGAAAAGGCGTTTTCTTCCTGGAGCGAGTCAGTTATTGCCACGGTTTTAAGCAGGGTGCTCGTACTTCGTGTACCAATCACCGACCGATTAGCCTCATTTCGGTTGCCTCCAAGCTATTGGCATCCATTCTACTCCGCAGATTATCTCCCATTCGCGTTTCGCAGTACAGGGAAGAATAAACTGGCTTCCGACCTCGCCGCGGGTGTGTGGATCAGATATTCATACTTCGTCAAATCCTGAAACACCGCAAGCATTAACAGAGACTACCATCGCTGCAGTCCTGGACTTCCATGCAGCATTCGACTCGGTTGGTCGACCTGCACTATGGCATTGTTTGCTAAGGAACGGTGTCCCAGAAAAGTAGACTACCATTCTACGCGCACTGTATTTAGACCACTCTGGTAGAGTGAAGGTGTATGGTAGGCTTTCGTCGTCCTTCGCTGTCATTAGCGTTGCACGACAAGGTTGCTCTATGTCCCCGTTTCTCTCCAGTTTCGCGATTGAAGACATCCTGTCGAGTGCTCTAGCCGATTGCCGAAATTTTGGCATACAGCTGTTACCGGGCAAACGAGCAACCTACTTATATTAGTAGGCCGATGATATCGCCTTACTTGGTGAGGACTCACAGAGCATGTAAACCATACTAGACCGCTTGGCGATTGATGCATCTAGGTACGGAATGTGCCTTGCCCCGTCAAAGTGTAAAGTGCTGCTTCAGGATTGGCACTCACCTGTTTCCCTTCCGTGCTCACTATTGAAGATACACAGCTCGAACAAGTGGATAGCTTTGTCTACCTTGGCAGCTGTGTGTCTGCCGGTGGTACCATTAGAAGGGAAGTTTCTCTTCGCATCGCCAACGCTCGGTCAGCGTTTGTCAACTTGCAGTACTTGTAACGTCGCCGGGATACCTCCCCTTGGTAATGGGTCGTGTTTACAATGCCACCGTTTGGGCGGTGTTGCTAGATGGAAGCGAGTCATGGCCAGTTCGCGTAGACGATATACACCGGTTCTCTGGTTTCGATAACGGGCGCTTGATGAGGATTGCTTCTGCGAGGTGACAAAGCGCATTTGCAACAGTGAAGTCAGACGTCGTGTCTTAGGGAATGCGAGCATTCCCTTCAGCAAGCTGGTTTTACTGCGCCAGTGAAGATGCCTCGGTCATGTCCTGCGTAGGTCAGCTAAGCGTTTTCCCTATCGTGCTCTTTTGCCCGTGCAAAACTCAAATGGAAGAGACCACGTGGTAGGCCACCATCCACCTGGCGACCGCAAATGAAATCATTGACTTCACCTCTTGCCACCATTGGATCCACACGTCTGCCTAGTTGGGGACGAAAGGACTGTTATTATGCTGTGCTCTCAATCGATCGGTTGATTCACGTCAGCTGCTAAATCTGCGCCCTTACGCCTGCTCTGTTTGACGCCTTGACAAACCCGACAGGAAGGAAGACAGACGAAGGCTCAGCAGACCAGAGTTGTATTAGGACAGAGAACGCTCATATTTATATGTCGGTCTAACCAACCCTCCAAACATCACCAGGCGGATTTGGCTGTTAGCCCACGCTCCACACTTGCTTGTCCGCTCCGTCTGTCAAGTTCACCGTCTTGCTCGGGCACTCCAGTCTTCGTCCGCGTACCCGGTGCATGGCAACGCACGTGATGTCTGTCGCGTGATTTCATCAGCTTCCGGTCAGGCCTTGGCAACACGCCTGCTGTCTGATGCGCGATTTCATCAGCTTTCGGCTTGGCCCTGGCAACACGCTCGCAGGGTCTTTCCCAAGCACGATTTTTGGCAAACACGCGCGCGTTGGCAATCAGCTTTCTCGCCCAGCTGTCAAGGCCGAGGGTGCCGATAGCTGGAAACAATTCAGGCTATGGTTCGTAATCGAAACCAGTGTAGGAGCTGTGTATATAACAGCTTAGATTTGAATACTTAATGCTTAACGATTAAAAACGAAAAAATTTAAGAAATGGTGTGTGCAAAATAAGCAAAATGTGCTCCGTTGTATTTTTATCTTGTGGCACAATAGCTGAACTGTGTTGCTCACTTTCAGTTAATGTGCCATGATGCTGGTATACAACCTGTCTTCTTTTAGGCATTTCCATGGTTATGTTTGGCTCTATGACTATTTGATAGACTGCTGACCATATTACTATTACTCTTCCCCTAGAAGGCTGAACGAGGCAAGCCTTTGATAGAGATGGCAGGTCAGGGAACATAGTGAGGATGAAAAAGTCAAGTAGTAGTTGTAGTCGGCGCACGCGGTCTATAAGGGCGCACGTGTAGTTAATTGGTTTCCGGCTTCTTTGTTATTTGCTATTTCTTATTTGAGTGTGAACTGGAGTGCATCATCGGTGCGCCGTCGGGACGGGTTGGTCGGACGGCAAAAAAGTTGGCTAGTGCAGTAAAAGGGTCGACAGAAGATGTCACTCCCCCCACCACATTCGGAGTCCACAGCCGTAACGATCCTCGCTCCACGAAGAATCCCGGTCGCTTGGACCCAGGCTTATGTGGCCGGAGGCTTCGGGCTGGTAGGTCAGGGGATTCTTCGGTTTCTCAGGGGACTTGAGTTCTGGAATGTAAAACTCGGGGAGGGTTGGACGTGGTCGGGATAGACGGCGTGATGCCGTATGGATAACAAGTCAAGTGTACGAGACAAAAGAATGTACACTTTTTTGTTTGTTTTTGTAAAATAGGCTTTTAGGCTTTTTTCCTTTTGAAAAATGTTTGCGAATGAAACACGCTTATCATGAAGAGTGGAAAATACGCATGTCCAGGAATATAGCAAACGTGAACAAAATTTGAAAAGCGGATTGGATGTTTGACCTGTCTACCGCGTCTGTCGTGTGTCTGGGATTGCGGCTGGGTTGGCGGAGGGTCAAGGGCAACAGAGCGGTCTAGAGTGCCTGGTGCGAAAGATGCAGCTGCTGGGAAGTTTATCTTTGCGGCTGTACTAGACTGTACTAGGGTCGGGATTATAGAAAAATGCCACCTTAAGACGATTGATGGACACTGTTGTTAAGTGACCATTCTGGTCTAAGGTGAAATGCTTAGGAGGCGCCGGTGTAGGGAGTCTAAAGGGGACGAAAACGTGAGGGCAGGTAGAGAGTCCACCGTAGCTTTGCACATCTCTTGTCTGCTGACGAGGATGGGTCGGGTGCAGCAAACGCATGCGTTGAGAAAGGGAGGCTGCGAAGTTTGACGGTGGCATACACGATAGCAAGGACGGCGAGGTGAACTTCCTTGGCAGCTTAAGCGTTGTGCCGTAGACCAGCTCTGCTGGTGCGCACTGCAGGTCAGCTTTGATGCTGATGCGGATAACTAGATGTACTGACGGAATGTTTTCGCTTCGGTCAGGGTCAGAAGTAGCACAGAGAGATGACTTAAGCTGTTGATGAAAGCGTTCGACTAGGCCGTTCGCCGCAGGGTGATAGGCCGTCGTGTGGATACGGCGACAACCTAAGAAGTTGCAGAACGTATAGAATTGTGAAGATTCGAAAGGCTTTCCACAGTCAGTAGTGATGGTAGATGGGCATCCGTAATGGGACACCCAATGGTCCAAAAACGTGCGAATAACTGTTTGGGCCGTGCAGTCTAATACAGGGATGGCTTCTGGCCATTTAGTGAATAGGTTGATATCTTTCAGTATGTATACGGAACCGCAAAAGTAAGGCAAGGGTCCTACCAAATCTAAGTGTACGTGTGAGAAACGCGAATCCGGAGCAGGAAATGAACCTAGAGGTGTACCTTTGAGCGCTGGCAGTGGGCATAAGCTCTAGCTCAGTTACGGACATTTTTTGCGCTTGGTCAAACAATATGCTCGATGAGCAATTTCAAAGAAGCGCAGATACCAGGGTGAGATATAGTGAGGGGGGTCAGGGACGTTGCGTCTGAAAGAGGCGGGCACGACAGGTCTTGTATAACCAGTGGGAAGGTCGCAAAGGATAGTTCCGTCCGTATTTTGGAGAGGAACTGGTTGCATATGCAGTGGTGGACTGCAGGGTGCCATAGCTGCAAGGTCGACGGTAGGCAAATACTGGAGAGTGAGATTGACGCGTGAGAGAGCGTGGCGACAGGATTCTCGACACCTGAGACATGGGTTAGGTCAGCAGTGAGCTGTGTGACGAAACCTAGGTGCTTGGCTTCCCGTGGTGAATATTTGTTAGAAGAGGACTTAACGGCAAAAATAATAGGTTTGTGATCAGTGTAGACCGTGAAATCCTGTTCTTTTAAGGTGTGTCGGAAGTGAGGAATAGCTAAGTAGACAGCAAGCAGTTCTCTACCAGACGTGCTGTAACGGGATTCCGCTGGTTGCGGGCGTTTGGAGAAGAAACCGAGTGGTTGTCACTGTCCACCAACGTGTTGTGGAGAACAGCTCCTACCGCAACATCTGAAGCGTCAGTTGTCAGAGAATGGGGAGCAGACGGTTCGGAGTGAGCGAACAGAGCTATGTTGGAGCTAGCATCCTTAAGCTCAGTGAAAGCCGTGTGTGCTATGCCGGGAAAAGCAAACTGACGTTTGTTTCCTCTGAGTAGGTCAGTCAGAGGCTGCCTGAGTTGAGCGCAGCGCGGAATAAAGCCTCGATAGTAGTTAACTAGGCCACAAAGTGGACGTAGGTGCTTAACTGAAGTCGGGGCTGGAAAGTCTTTGGTGGATTGGACCTTGTCCGCAAGGACCTCGATACCAGATGACAAAACGAGATGGCCTAAGAATTCTACCGTGGACTTACCAAGTTCGCACTTATCAGGATTGACAGTGACGTGTTGGGTTAACCGCTGGAAGAGAGACTGAAGATGAGCTAGGTGCTTTTGGTCGGACGAACGGGCCACTAGAATGTCCTTAAGGTAAGGATAGGCAAAGTCTATGCCACGGGTGACGTCGTGGATGAAGCGCTGAAATGTTTGTGCGGCATTGCATAATCCGAAAGGCATCCTCAACAATTCGAATAAGTTGAAGGCGGCGATGACGGTTGTCTTAGGTATGTCTCTTTCCTCCACAGGTATCTGGTGATAGGCTCGAGCAAGATCGAGTTCGCTGAAGAACGTCTTACCTGTGAGGCGTGCAGTGAGGTCCCGCATATGTGGGATGCAGTATCTGTCGGGAACCGTGTTTGTTTGGGGCCAGGTAGTCACCGCACGGTCGCTAGATTTCTTTGGGACCATCTGAAGTGAAGAGGACCAAGGGCTATCCGAAGGACGGATTAGTCCAAGTTCGAGCATGTGCTCAAACTCCGCTCTAGCCAGCTTTTTCTCTAGCAAAAGTCGGCGCGGGCGTAATGAGACTGGTGGGCCGTTGGTACGGATATGGTGCGTGATCTGAGATGCCACGGGGAGAGCTTCGTTCATTGACTGAACGAGCTCAGGGTACTGAGAGAATAAGTGGGCACAGTCGGGGGAAGTCTGTGGGAAAACGTCATCGTTGCGGGGTCGACCATCCTCTGTTGTTTCGCATCGACCATGAGGTCGACATGTCTGAGGTAGTCTATGCCGATGATAGCAAACGGGACAGCGGCAATAATGAAGATCCATCGGAATGTTCTACGGAGACCCAAGTTGAGGGTTGAAGAGCGCTGGCCGTAAGTAGGGGTATGTGCCGTTGGCGGCACGAAGACTGAGAGTAGCCGGCTGAGTAGCTTCACCAGCTGCAGGGGAAACCACGTTTACTTCAACCCCAGTATCAACTAAGAACGCGGTTCCAGACTTGAAGTCCTGAACGTAACGGAGGCTACTGGAGATGTGACCGGTGACGCTGTTAATGTGTGATTTGCAGCTTGGAAGTTTCTCTGATCTAGCCGAGGGGTGGTGCAAGGAGTAGTACATCGCTTCGCCTGAGGCCCAAAGCGGCCGGTGATACCAGCATAGTTGGTTACGCGTAAGGCTGCGGGGCTTGGCCGACTTGCTCTTATTTATCGGCCAGTATTCGAGTGCTAAAGGAGAATCGAGAGCGTCGCGGAATCCCTCCAGTTCGTTAAGTACTATTGTAGCGAAAACGACGCAGGGGGCAGAGCCTGTATTGCCACAAGAACGTGCCACTGACAACTCACAAACTCGTACAGATTTGGACCGTGTTTCCTTCCCACGACGCAACGCGGATGAGGATTTGTGTGACGGGTCATTCCAGGTGCCTACGAGGTTGGGCTTCGAGACAACCCCTCCATCTTTCCATCCCGTATCACCGCTTTACTACATCCGATTCTGGCCAGTCATGAGTCGTTCGAAAGCTCGCGTTTTGCTCTCTCGTGGCTGCATCACTCGATCCGCGTTCACTCCGGTGGACTTCGCCAGCAGCGTATTTGTCTGATACATTGCGTTCTCGACAAATGTCTCCTCCATTGTTCTGGGCCCAGGCTCGTTACCAGATGCTGCTCGTGATTTGTTACCTGTTCGATCCGCTCCCACAGCTTTGTCTCATCTCATCCATTGTGCCCGTTGTTAATTCTCTACAATCCTGTTTTTGTTGTCGTTCCGGTTCACGGGTAGTCACTAGGTTCCGCCGCCCTACACTATGACAGGTTTAGAGGGAGGGGCTGCGTGACACCTGCATGAAGTAGTTGGCTGCAGAGACGCGTTATGCTTATTAGGCGGAGGTGTAGCGGGTGGCGTTGCGTAATCTACTCTTAGGAAGACGATCCATGTTCGCGTCAGCCAGTTGCGCGGCTAGAGGGAAGAGACCTTGGCGGATGACGATAACTTGAGCCATCTCGCGTAGGTGTTGAAGCCAAAGCTTTAGAAGGATGGAGTCATCCATTGAGTACGAGCCGAAGGGTAGCCTCATCTAACTAAAGAGGACGGATGGCCTCGCGTCCTTTAGATGCAAGCCATGGAACAACTTTTTTGATTCGCCTACTCCCTGTTTGTTCCAATCGGGTCACGATTTCCTGCTTAAGAGACTCATAAGCAAGAGCTGTATTTGGGCTCGAAAGAGTGTAACATGTATTCCGTAAGAAGGTCACCTAGCAAATGACTACATTTAGCTTGGTCGGGAATAATATTATGACGCAAAACTCATACACTAATAAGACAAACCAAAAAGGTGGGTCATCAAATAGGATAGGGGGACAGACAGTGATTCGACACTAATAGATGAGCCGAAAACTGTACTATCTGAGTGTTATAGAATATCGCAAAATAATAGTTGTGAAAACGCAATCCAAAAGAAAGAAGGAACGAGCTCACTAAAAATGATTTCGGCGATGGCGGAACCGTGCTCGCAGTCGCCGTCACTAATTGTAGAGCGGAACTCAGGTAGTGGAGGGTGGGGTTTAAAGTCTCAAATCTGACATTTCATTGCATACCAACTATTGCTTTTATGTTCAAGTTATGAATTTGTGCTCATTCGAAAGCTCATCCATTCCTCTAATTGAGAACAGGCTAAAAACCATCCAACATTATATGAACTGGTAAAAATTTGATGAAATGTAACGAAAATTAAAAGGTGACTTTTTGCCCCACTGCGAGGTAGAAAGTCACATCTCTTGGTGCAAAAAGTCCGAACTCATCATTCAATAACAAATGATCTCAGCCTTTCACCACTGAAAGTGTAGGATATTTGTGTTCACCTAGTTCCACTAGAAGAGGACATTGGGAACAAACAGGATATTTGAACGGGGTACATCACTGGTATCTTCTTGATCTGGGAAGAGGATAATAATCCACCTGTTTTTGGTGTTTTCTTCCTCAGAAAGTGTATTTCCAGGGTGTTGTCAATAGAGGCCAAGCTTGCTACTATTCCAAAATAATAGCGGCAGGTCTTTGTGGTTGAGAAGTTGATCAAAACAAGGTCACCTGCTGAAAGCTCGGACATGTGTGATGTTTCATTGATGGGGTTTTCGGGAATGTAGGTCTCATCCATAAATTCATCATCACTCGAGTCAAGGACACACGTTTTGCTGTCAATGGCAATTTCCGTAAGACTTTCGGTTTCTCGCAATGTTGTGAAATGTAGTTTGTTTGCGTTTTTAAGCTTTCCACTCCCAGATGGTTTAAGTGCCAAAGCATCCTCAATGGCTTTCGTCACTGGAGCTGCAGTGTACATAAGGGAGGCACGATTCTTACGCTTCTGGCATGGCTTCCGAGGAGGAGCCTTTCCAAGTGGTCTTATTTCATGAGGGAATGTGGTTGTTCCTGAAATGTTTGGGAATTTTTCAGCCATTACTGACCGTGGCGTTTGCATGTGGAGGAGTTCCTTATTTGTGTCTTGGGCAGAGCTTGCCTTGGGGTAGGATCTTCATTTATTTTGGAAGGACCTGGTCTATCCGTTGTGAATGATGGAAGGTATCCCTCCTGCGGAATTGCACGCCGTCCAAATGGATAGATACCTGTTGATTACAAACCAGATCAGATATTATCGGGTGTGGTCGTTTTATCAAACTCAAATGTAACCAAAATGGGAATTGTGTAGACGGTAATTGGCTTTCCCGCATTGTATGGATTTCGCAGCCAGTTGTCTGAAGCTTGGTTGACCAAGATCTTGAATGGGCCGAAAACTGTCTTGTCGAGAGGCTGTAGTTCATGAGAGCAGTGAGGGGGGAATGAAAGCAGTGTTATGTTGTTTTCTTTGCACAGATCGATGGCATCAAGTGTAATATGAGACTGATGATTATGGAGTAAAAATAGAAGTGGGGGTTTTGAAGCGGGTTTTGTATGCCGGATAAAATGTTTCAGGAACGATTGGAAATTCTCACTTGTCATCCATCCTGATGCCTTTGGGTGACCTTCATAAACGCTGCCTGCGGGCAACATGGTTCTCCAAATTTCTTGGGTCTTCACACGCGGGGAAACTAAGAAGAGAGGAATGGAGTTTCCAATTGCATTTATAGCTACACAAACAGTCACCAACATACCACGCTCTTGTGACATTCTTGCTCCTACTCTATTGTCGCCAATCGCTATTTGTTTAGTGGGGCGCTGATCACTGGTACCACCCGTTTCATCACAGTTGTAAATTCGATCACCTGTGAACTTTTTATCCACGGTATGCTGAAGATTAGCATAAAACTACGGAACATTTGCTTTGTTGAAACAAGCCATACTTTGCAGGGAGGTGGCCTCGGGATTGCGTATCGAGAGAATATCCTTGTGTCTTTTCATAAATGCTAACCCCCAATCTTTTCCAGCAACTTAATTTTCTCTCCAAGATCTTGGCACATCCACTTTGTTGCAACGCATAAATTGTAAGTAAGTCTTCTTAGCTCATAGGTGGTCAGTCCATGTTAGATCTTTGATGCCTTAATAGCATAGTCAACAAGGGTCTGTTCCAGTTGTTCTTCAAAAACCATTCTTGATGCGTCGTAACCAAAACTAGTAGCTGTGAGTGTTACAGTATGCATTTGTGTTTTCCCGCGGTGACCAAGCGTTTCATAATTTAGGCCAAAGTTTTTGGCAACCTGTCTGATGAATTTACTATCGTCCACCACAGCTGAGAAAGCCGACGCCATTGTGTCTCTTGTGAACGTCTCCCGATGTGTTTTCTGCTTGTATCTTCTCACTTTTGCAATCTTAGGAGAAGAGTAAACAATTGTTTAGCCCACTAAAACTACGACCGTTATAAGACAGCCGAATAAATAGTGCGAAAATAGAAATCACTCACATTAACACATATGTCTGCTACCTAGCATACAAGATTAGCAACTTGTTATTGATACCAACTCACGGAATTTGTAAAGTCATCAACAGGCGGAAACATATGCAAGAAGTCGCAACCTACCTGGCCTTGAAACTTTTTACCCCAGCCCTATAAATAATTTACACGGGTAGCTCACATAAAATGTGTATGAATTTCATTTAAAACAAACATAGACATTACATTTTTACATGGTTAATGAACACTCCATTCAATAATAAAGCCATTTGCTAAATTAGAAGTTGATGTCAGCTCACCTTCTTGAAATTGTTCATTACAACATCAGAAAGGTGAATATCGACACAAGCGGGACAATTTCTAAAGTACACAGTGTGTACTCCCATTTGGCATATAAGTTTCTTAGCAGAAAATAAACCGTTTTTATGCTCTCCTCAGATTTATGTAGAGGTCATGCGTGACTTTTACTTCTGAGACTTTAAACCCCACTCTCCCCTACTGATGGCGAAGAGAACCAGTGGGAACCAATACGGATAACAATTATTCCAACATGTATACACGTAGTCTGGCACAAGGCCTATTTTAATAAGCTGCAAATTCGTAAGAATACAGAGAAAGGTAGCGTGCGAATCACAGTGTTTGAATGTCAACCAGACGTACCGTCAGTAAAACAAGTCGACAATCGGTAGATACAAACAAGAATAAAATCCAATATCACAAAATACTGAAAGCGTAAATGTTTCATGTTTACTACATGCCCACAAGATCGACCCCAGATACACAGTACCGCGAATTGAGGTCCGTAAAATGCCAACCACGGCCGCGGAACGCGTGCCGCAGTTTACCCGAGGCGAGCGGTTATGAGTACGTATGTGAGATTCAACAAGCTTCTGCAGGGCACGTATTAGTAAAGGCTTGTTCTTTTCCGCCTCTTGTAACACGTAGTAGCCGTAGCAGATGTGTTGATACCATTGGTCGACATCGTTTATGTAAGTAGACGATTTTGTTGCTAATGGATTGCCCCAATCAAGCGCCGGTCGATTGCTCGAAATACAAGGTTTGGTAGGCTGATCGCATTGCATGCCATGTACCGTGACTCATTTTTGCTCGCATTACAAAGTCGTCAGATGACGTTGATCTCGGCACTGGCACCGGGACGCCAGCAATAGGATCGGTATCGCCAAAGTCGGAAGACTGTGCACGTCCTAAGTTGACCTTTTGGTGGCTAGCATATTATGTGTTTAAGACACATTTGTCGTTGTGGCGTAATTGATACTTTATGAACAAAGTGACCATACCAGGTTAAATAAGGCTCTATGCAACAGCAGGGCGAAACTTAAAGGTTCATACCAACTATATGAATGTACAGAGAGATGGCATTAATAGGAAAAACAAAGATGGATGGCAAAAAGTAACATTTTATCATCAACAATAATACACGTTAACCAAGGGTGAAAAACATACCTCAGCTAGCGTGTCGTAACACAACAAGACAAGACACTAAACACCGCAGAAAGCAGAGGGCACACTACCTAGCTGTACCCACGGACGCCGTGTACTGAATTCGACCTGTGCTTTCGGATTACTGTGGTATAGGTTCCTTTTCTGTATAAATTGTGCACCAATATATTTCTTTTGGTTTAGTTTTCAATCTGTGAAAATTTGATGGACATTCTCTAGCTAATTTCGGATATCTTATTGATTGGCCCAATTACCGTCTGTGTCTGCCATCTTGGCTTTGTTTTACCTTGTAAAGACGTCTCATGCTACTTGTGGTTCGTGTTCCACAGTTGTTGGACATAAGTCTCATGCACTTCGGAAGCGATGGTTTATCCCACCTATCGTGCATTGGCTCTTCCGTCGACATTATTCGAAAATCCCTCGACGTTCGACATAGGTTTTTCTAGGCTGTGTGATAACTGTCGCGGTTCAAGGCCTCAAAATACACAGCGACTACCACCGACTGCAGGAGAACCTCTCTTACAGATGGAAACATCCCGTTTACCTCGTGGGGTCAAACGCCTTCGTGAAATCACCTCTGTCAGCTCGCCTTCCCCCGCCACTCCGCGAGCTGCACCATCACCAGCGTCTTCGACCCCGTCCGAGTCTCAGGTTCAATGTTCCTCACCGATTAAAGACTCAGACGCGGAACCTCCGAAATGCCGTTCCACCGATCGGTCAGTGCGTTTCTCAGAGCCTCTCTGTGAATTTGAACACCGAGGATCCATGAACCACTCAAAGGGCGTAAGGGCCCATGTAACCGAGTGCTGGTAAACAATAACTCGAACCGAGAAGCGCCTCTGGTCCTGCTGCCACAGGTTCACCAATGATTTCACAGAGGTGTCATAATCTTATAGTCTTTCACGCATCAGAATGAAAAGATGAAAACCCTCAGATAAGTTATGATCACGATGTTGAGTTCCTCCAGGGGCTCGTCGGTAGAGTCTTGAATGTGGATGAAGACAGTGTGACGAATAAACAAGTAATCCGACTTGGTCAGCAAACTAATCAGTTATGTGGATCTCTGAGAATCACATTTGCAAATCACAGTACGCCGCAGCCCATACTGTCTCGTCTGTCAAGGTTGAAAGGCATAAAAGTTCACTTCCGCCGAGACTTGGAACCCGAAGACAGAGATCGTTTGAAGGCTGCGGTCCTTTAACTAAAACGCCGTACAGAAGGTGAGACTGACTTACACATTGTAAATTTGCGGATGATAAAAGAAGTGTGTACGAGCCCTTGTCAATGGGTTGCTCAAGCTTCAAACACGTCCTACGGTACCTCCCAGGACCTCCGTGTGGCATTCGTCAACGTGTGCAGCCTAATGAACAAGCGTGACGAACTGTGTCGCTTCGCTGTCTCGGAACGGCCGGACGTCTTAGGATTTGCGGAGACCTGGTTGAACTCCGACGTCATACCGCAGGAAGTCGCCTTGTCAAAATACTCTTGTTTCCGATGCGAGCAAAAATCAAAGCCTCACGGTGGTGTTCTGTTGTACATAAAATCGTCACTATCTGGTGAAAGTATCAGCACCTATCGGAGCGGAGATAATCTATGCGAGCAACTGTAGTGCTAGATCCGCCTCAAACGCGAAGTACAAATAGTGGGTGTCAGCTATCATATCCCATTAAACCATCGTTTCGATTGGCTACCACATGTACAGAAACATGTGAGCCGCCTTCAATTTCTACTGTTGGGAGATCTAAATTCCCCTAAGGTTTTCTAAACAGACGATCTGCTTCTTCCCGGTCACGGGGACCTTGAGTCTCAATTCACCAAAATAACTATTGAAATCGGAGCAACGCAACATGTCGTCCAACCGACGCGCGTAACTCCGCACTCGGTACGTTGTTTGGACCTAATTTTTACGAGCTGTGAGCAGAATCTGAAAGAAGTCAGAGGACTCGAACCTACAGTGAACAGTGACCACTGCCTCATTGTGAGAAGTACATAACTACCTTTATCGTATTACAACCAACAGGAGCCGACATTCAACCATTGGAAGAAGGACTTCAACAGGTTCGTCCAAACCGCAAGTCAGACTGATTGGACGCTACCACAGGATGCGTCCCTTGAAATTTATTGGTCGTTAAGGAAGGGGAAAGCTTAACTCGCTGTGTACTCAGTCCGTTCACCTGAAGTATTGAAAAGTCGGACCTGTCAAACCGCATTGATTTCACAAAGAATACAAACACTTAGCGCGACGGCGTCGCAGACTTTGGGATAGATACATCATCTCGCGCTGTGATGAAGAATAAACAGCGTACAAGAAACAGCGTAACGTATGTAACGTAGCAAAGATCAAGAAACGCCGGCAGTTTAAAGTGGAGCTAGTATCCTCGGCCACAACTGCCCCCAAGAAACCAATGGCCAACTTGAAACGCCAACTGAAACCTGCGGGCGACGTACCGTTTTTAGAGAGCTTGAACGGACAGACGTTCATTTCAAGTGCGGAACACGCGGACATCTTGGCATCGCACTTCCTCACCATAATTTCTAGTAAACCAGCGGTTGTTCTATTAGCGGCACAGGTTGCGCCAGTCTTGCTCGGCAGCCTAAAAGGTAATGCAGACGAGTTGTGTCAGCTACTCGTCGACCTCGATGGTACAAAGCCCCCGGACCAGACGGATTTCACTGACTAATAATTAAGTACCTACGAATCTCATCGCATCAGCAGTGGCATACCTATCCAATTAATCACTCTGAAGGATATGTCCCTGACGCTTGGAACTGCTCGAAAATGAGAACGGTTACCAAGAGCGGGGATTCGAGTGAAGTAGAGACCTACAGTCCGAGCTGTTTGACACGCTAGTTCGGTAGTTACACGAGTGTATTGTGGGACGAAGTTGAGAGTACAGGTTAATTACAACATGACGGACTGGTTACATCGACCAGTGGCGTACTTCAGGGAACTGTACTTGAGCCAGCGTTATTTCTTACTCATGTCAACGATCTTTCGCAACAGCTCCAGTCACCATGTGCCTTGATTGCAGATGATTTGAAAATCTGGAGGATCATTGAGAAGAAGGACGATTGCGCTTGCCTTTACCATGAGTTAGAGCGACTGTCAACGTGGTCCACTGAGATGCAACTTCGTCTTAATGCGAACAAGTCGGAGTTCATCAGTATCACCAGACGTGTAACCACGCGACCATACACTTTGGACGGCAGTGAACAATGATATATTACAGGTAAAAGAGCGATTGCTTTACAAGTCCCGTAGGATGGTTGAAGTGAAAGTAAACATAAGTGTAAATCGTCAATTTAAGCTTCTGGCGATTCAGATGCCCTGCTTCATTAAAATATTTTAGGATGTGTATTAAATTGTTACTGTAGAGTAATATGAGGAAGGTATGTCTTAAGAACAAAAGAAACGACAACGCTCACTCGTGCGCCGCTTTCTTGGACTGATGTAATCGGTGAATGCATTTGTAGTATATCCGAACGATGTTCCACAGCAGCAGCGTGTAAGTAGTAAAGCACAAAAGCTGAGAATGAACACCGTTTGATTGATCTAGACATCACTGATTATATGGCGTAATGTAAGTGGATGAGCGAATCAGCCAGACGTCTTTTGGATAGCGATAGCGTGGGGGAAGAAACAACGTATGTGGGAAGAGCGTTCCAGTGTTGGCACACACGAAGGGAAAAGAAATTCCGGCGGCATTCCAACCGGTTGTATTGTGTGGCCAGCTTTAGCTGGTGTCCTCTGAGTGTTGTATTGCTATTCAGCTTTAGCAAGTCACCACGCAGGCGTCGATATTATCCATAGTAGACCCCGAGGATATTCAGCCTCATTCGATAAGGGAGATGAAACAGACCCTTTACGTTCTTGGCCGCCCTTCCTTGTGGCAGTTCAAGAACGGTAAGGCCTTGCTTTTGCCATGGCTGCCAGGCGTAAATGTCGTACTCAGAATGAAACCGAATGTAGGTGTTGAGCATCTGAGAAAAGATGGAAGGATCAAAGCGCCCGAATACCCTCCGCAAAAGTGTTGGTTAGCTTTGTTGGAAGCGTTCTCGGCCTGACGGGAACAGCCCAGATCTTCCTGCACTATCACGCCTAGATCGCATTCCGTTGAAGTGCGCTGCAATATTTGATCCCCCAATCTGTATTCGCAAGTGGATTTATGGCGTATGCTCAACACCTTGCAATTTGTAGTGTTTAAATGAAGCAGGTTTTGAGTCGACCATTTGTAGACCCTGTCCAGATCATAATGAAGTGCTGCATTGTCGCTGGTTGTTCTAATGGCTCGCCATATCTTGAGATCATCAGCGAAGAGTAAGGAGTTGGAAGAATTACCATTGTCGCGAGATCGTTTATGTAAATCAGGAATAGTCGTGGACCAAGTACTGAGCCCTGGGGCACTCCGCAGTTAACATCGATTGGGTCAGAGATGACGCCTGATGTTCCACACCAACAGATCTGTCAGAGACTTAGGAGTGCTCTCGCAATATGATATAGGATCACTAGAAAATACAGGGAAATTGTACCCGTGTGGGATTTCGTGTGCTCTGGGCATTACGACGCAATTTCTCCACATGGTCCGAAGAAACCGTCCCTCGTCTATTCACCTCGCACATCAGACCAATCCTTGAATATGGCGCCCCAGGTTACTATCCGATAACCTCGTGGGAAACGGAAAATCTAGAGAAAATACAGCACACAGCAACTAGAATAATTCCCAGTCTATGAAAGCTTCCGTATGAAAAACGTTGTGAAAGTCTCGGACTCTGCACACTGTCCTACCGCTGAGTACGAATTGACCTTATTATGACCCATCGAATACTACACCTGAATCACTTTTCCATACTGCGGCCAATATTTCATCTGAGTGAACCCTGTAACACCCGAGGACAACGTTACAAACTCAGGGTACCATGCATGAACAGGGTATCACATCAATTATGTATAGAACGAAGAATCGTAAACCTATAGAATACACTACCAGGACTAATAAATGACAAACCTGTGAAGTGTTTCAAAACATGTATCGACGAGTACTTCGGAAACCCGTGTTTTTGTGAAACGATGCACATACAATGCAAAAATATACATCATATACTCGGAAGTAATGACAGCAAAACGAATTCCGAACCGAACAAGGCTAAACGATTAACTGACCCAACAATGCCGCTGTTTTTGATTTTTCATAACTCGATAGAGTTGTACAGAAACTTTGCTACTTACTCTTAAATACAGTCTCTGTCTCTAAACAAGTAATATAATGCTAAGTATCATCTTATATATGGAGCGCGAGATAGTGATTGCAGAGGGAAAATAAGTGGAATAAGGAGGGACAAAGAAACGCACAAACCAAACGCTATTGTGGTCCGCTCCTAGCCATGTCCACTAGTTTATGCAGCCAAGCGTGTTCGTGGTCCTTCAGAAGGCACCAACCGACGCCAACTCTGAAGTGGTGGTTTTCATTCCTCCTGACCAGGTCATCTCTGCTTCCACACACACCCCGGTCACGCAAACAACGTACGATGCGCGAGTCGGTATGCTGTCATGTGCAACACGCGGTCCATCCATCGGAGCCTAGTGCATGGTATCATGGTGCTGAGTGGTGCACTCGCTCTTCCTGCACCAAATACACGACGCCGAACATGATCATTGCCCACGCGGTGTTCCCACCTTACATGAGCTAAGCTGCGAAGGCAGTGATGGTTGAACTTAAGTAGCCATTTCATATTTGTCGAGCTGATGAATCAGGTTTCGTAACCATACAAAAGAGTTGAACGAACTGCCGCATTGTAAACTCTGTCCTTCGTGGCGAGAGTGATGTCATGCCGACGTTACATGCGGCGCAGATTCGCAAAAACGCCTCGAACTTTTGCTGTGCGGTTCGCGATCTCATGTTTAATTCCACTTGCGTTGATATAGCTGCCTAGACAGTTGAATTTCTCGACGACTTCTAGCTGATGACCACCATGAGTCAGCGCAGGAGTGCGTCCCTGCCAACCTTGGAGGACTTTGCATTTCGACGGTGCATAGTCCGACACTACCGACAGCCAATGCCAATTTATCCATTGCTGCTTGGAAAGTTTGTGAGCTGTCACAAATAAGGGCTATGTTACGACTTACTGCAGCTCAAGAAGCGGCTCATCAGGAAGCAGTTCCACACCTCGTGGATTGTGTCCAGTGAGCGCTGTTTCCATGACTTTATCAATAAGGAAGTTAAAGAGCAACCTTATCTTGCACCGTGGAATTATTACTGGGGCGACTGCTTGCCATAATCTCGCACTGCCCGAACTGCAATCTTATGACATTTACATATTTATCGGGCACACTTTTCTTGAGCAGACAGTCTCAACGGGCCCATCGATCTACCGAATCGAAGGACCTTTGGTGTAGAGGAAGGAAACATGATGACATTTAGACAATTGCCATCCCAGCAGCCGCTTACCTAGCATGATAGATAAATAAAGACGGCGCTGTTACGATACGATATAGTGCCACAAAACAGAACCTCACATTTGGTATGCGTGGAAGGCAATGCTTTTAGCGGTCATTTACGTGATAAACCATAGTTCATGGAGGAAACAGTAATGTACACATAAAGGTGCCTAACAACAGTCAAACAGGGATGGAATCTGCAGATTCTCCGCCTCATCTGGAACTGTGCTTTATCGACGGCATCATCAGTGCTTTCAACTTGAATGAGTTCATGGAGTATAACAAGAAAATAATAGCCAGTGTTGGAAAGTTTATGGAGACACATTGTTGAGTAATGAAACATGGGGCACTGAGATCAAGAAGTATGGTGACGTAAGATGGTCTTCAAACTCTACGAAACCTTCCGTAAGCGTGCATAGACTTATATAGATGTAAGACTGTGTCCAGCGATACTTGACGGTGGATCAGCTTAGCATAGCATTGGGTTGTTCCATGTATGATACCGGGTTTCGTCATCCCTGTTTGTTGATAGGTATTCAGTGAACATGCACTAATCGAGGTCCTACTATGGCTTAGTACTGCATGAGAACAACTAGGTGCGCGCATAACAGAAGCATTGGGTCAATTATGGAGACGATCGTTTTGTTGGGAACACCGGCCGACATTCAGCGACGAGCTAGGTGTATGCATTTACCTACCTTGTAAAAGTGGTCGTTTTAGTCCGTCTGCATACTGCATCAGTACAACTTACGTCACAACCAACTGATCAGAGACTTCTGTGCATCACTTAAGGACTATCAAGATAGAGAGGCGTAATACTACGGCAAGAAGCCAATTAATTCATCAAGTGAGCTGCAACAAGCGAAATGTGAACGGCACAGAGTAGCACAAAGAGTCTCCGCTACCATCGGAAATACACTATGTACTTAAATTAGTTGCGTTTGATTGGATATGTATGGCAAACTTGATAGTCTTGATGATCACATACCAATCCACTGTGCTCTAGTAGGTCCAAGTTATGCGTGACAGAACGTTTATAAAACTTCAAAAGTGCATGTGTCGGGGAACGATAAACGCGCATTAGAAACGCTTGCAGATACACTGTGACCTAGTGCTAATAGCAAAAATACCAAGCCGTGGAGTTCCTACCCGCAACGAAATCCCTACCGTTAACTTCTATAGCCCATTTTGTCCACGTGTGATCATGCACTTGCATGATTAATACAAGTGTGGGCGATCATTGGTCTACACATGTGATTCGCTGGACTATGATTAAGTGGAAAGCTGTGAGTTACCAGCTTAAAGTGATCTGTGCGTACTCTGCGTGTGCAACATACTGTAATGGGAGAGTCATAATGAGCAACTGGGCAACGGTAATTCCGAAGTAAGCGGGCATCGGATGATCTGTTGGTACGAGTAAGTTGCTTCATGCAGTGTGAGCCTGTTTCACCAATGAAGAGGTTGTTTGCTCATGGAAGACTTCAGTGTGATGTCAGTGCGATGGTTGTTAGTAACCTTAGTAAACAAAACAGGCGTAGCATAAGCAGCCAAAAAAGGCAATCAAGCACCGCCCATGCGATGTGGCCACGAGCACACGGGCCGAAGCAAAAGTGGCTCTACTAAGGGCAACTTGGTTGTATGCATGGGGAGAACGGATGGACCCGGACAAGGACGAGCAAAGAGCACCGTCGCATCAACGAATCTTGATCGACAGAAAGACGTAGGACTAGTGGATAGAAAGGGAAGCAAGTGCCATCCACGTGATCAGACCGGAATGGCGATGTCCGAACGGAGAGCGCAGAATTTGTGCGGCTTAACAGGTACCAGGCTCGTGACCCCAAATAGGGCAGATGTGGACTAGACCGAGCACAGTGGGTAAACACAGGGTTTTCAGGCCGAAGACTTGGGCAAAAGGCAACAATGAGGAACAGCCAACGAAAGGTGACACGTTTGAGTAGTGCCACAACTTCATAAATAAAAAAGTTGTTGTTCCCAACAATACGTGGCACTTCTGTATAGGCATGACTGTAGTAATATAAACAGGATTGAGAGAAAATTGTACATAAGTGTTGTACGTGAGTATGCAGTTATGAATTTACGTATATGTGTTGCCTGAACGTGTTAATGTTGCGCTGCTTTCGGTGTTGTGTTCAGTCAGGTCTTCGGCGTGAGGTTTGAAGGAAATCTTCGGCTTGGAGGACTGACGCCTATAGAGTGAGGAATATAATTCGGATAAGTGAAGGGCGGTGACTTTATTTAGTGGCGAGTCACATCAGCCATGTCGTAGTGTTGTTAAACAGACTTTATGTGGCTTTTTATAGAAAGAACGCTTGCCAGGCGAAAACCCACCACGTCCTGGAACAGTACCGCCGTAACAGTCGTTGGAAAGGGGATTAACGCGAACCACGCAGCTGGCATCAGCGGGTAGTTCGGCCGTATAAATGATTGTACGTCTCATCGAGCTTCGGTCACTGCACGGACTGTCTTGATCCTTGTATGGATGCACGACAGCCAGCATTTCCTCTCTTAATCGGGTAAAGATTGTTATTTCCAGGGCTCAATGAGGGTAGCCGATTTACTTTGAGCGTATTCTGCCACCAACTAGAGGAGCATACCCGTTGCGATGAGACGATGAAGTGGCTATTCTGCAAAAGACTGTGACGTGGCAGTCATCCAGACTATGAGACCGATCAACGCACGTAGACGTGCAACAGCGCGGTTATGCGGTGAGAATGCTTTACCAGGGCATCCACCATTGACACACAACTTAGAGCGGCATACAAAGTCTGGAAATCGTGCTTCAGAGAAGATTCACAAGTCTGAGATACGTACCAGCCGATGTATGTAGAAATAAGTTAACTATGCGTAGACTCGAATACAGATGGTCTTTTGAATCAACGCGAGTCTCTCAGTGAATATCGCTGATAGACACGAAGATGTGGATTTCACAGTACCAATTGGTCGACTCGGGAGTCTCCTTACATGGATTGGGTGCAGCCAAGGCTCCAAATGTTGCGAAACAACGAGTGTACACAACTTAAATTAGTAAATATACCTACTTTTCAAGGTTATCCAGCCGCTTTTACATGTGCAACTTAGGATGCAGCAGTTAAATGTAATGAGTTTACCTATTCGAAACAACGTAGGCGCCAACATAAGCCATATAGCTCAATGACGCTTTAGTTAGGAGCGACAACCAATCGATCAATGTTCAGGTGAATTTAGAGGTAGTGTGAACTATAAAGTACAGATAGGCAAGTGGGCGGTTGAAATTTATGTTGAGTACAAAGGTTGTTCGGTTCCGATTGTATCTAGAGTCCCAATCCAATGGGGTAGAAAGTTGCTCCGACTTTCAATAAAGATATGAATAGGCAAATATGCATTTAAAAAGATTGCCCGTCATGTAATCAGCTACCCCTTTTATTTGTAGATGTTGAAGGACTCAACTGTGGAGGAATTCGGACACGTCTTTCATCTAGCAATCACCGCTTCTGCGTTTGGCCACGTTGGCAGCTTTTTCGTAATGGCCGCAAGCCTATGGATCTGAACAGTGGAGCTGGTGAAAGAGTTTCCCATGTGAAAAGACAAGTTGCGCAACGTACACATCCACTGACAACACACGTTCGCATCGATTTCACAGTGTATAATGCAACCGTTAGCTTGCTTTTTGATATAATAATGGACGTTCATTTGTAATTCAGTTGTCGCCCCCCCCCCCCGATATTTTAACAGGAACCAATGATGATCGGTTGTGTGGCTGAGCAGAGCACATAGATTGGAAGTGAGGAACACGTGAAATAAACAATCCACAAAGTGGTTAGACCAGATTGTACGGACAGGGTGATGCTATTGCGTCCATTCGTCTAATGTACATTTAGTACTAAATAGCATAGAGCTAGAAGCATGCAATAACCGGCCGAAGGGGCTTAAGCTTGGCGGTAAAGTGGCACAGTCTGTTACAATCACGAGAATAGAGGAAAACCAAAACAGCGACAGAGGTGTTGGTGAGCAGCCATAGACCAAATGCAACCACGCGGCGAGATTGGGAAACACGATTGACAACCGGTACATGCAGAGCACACACATCTGAGTGTAGAGGTTTAACATGGTGCATGGCAAGCTGACTTCTCTCAGGAATTTCCAAATGGAGAACGGAAGTTTGATGCGTCGCAAAGCTATGGAAGGAGACGCACACACGGACCGCCTTGTCTCATATAATTCACGTCGCCGGGCTAGAGTGGATGCACCGACAATATCGACGAGTAGGCCTGCTACAGTTGGTGACTGTACAAAGTTGCGTCTAAGACTCGAGAACAGCTCAGGGAACCCGTTAGATGTAGTACAAGAGAAAAAGGAGAAATCAACAGCCTACAAACGATTGGTCAATATTGTTATTTCTGTTCCGTATGTTAACATTTGAAAAATTTTGCCAGTTGGTCTCATATCCCTAATTAGAGGGATCGCCATAATTTGTTCCGACTTTGAGCATTAATATGATAAAGGCTCAATGAAAAGAGGCCAGAAGAGTCGGATGCGTTTTGACTCGTTACGGAATGGATTCCAAGGCTATTTTGTAGTCAATTGATACCGGTAAGCGTGAAACGGAAGCTTGAGACCAATACGCTCCGGCAATGGTTTCACATAGCATATGAAGTCGATAAGATTCAATGCCGGCAGGAGTAAAACGGAGAATCCATGGTGATTGATTGCCAGTAACAGAAGATTGCAGACCTAAAAAAATTGGGACACTCCTGGCGCAACTTGCATTAACCGATAACAATAGTGAGTCGTATTATTACCAGATATCTAATGAGCCAGTAATTGTTATTGTAAGCCAAATCATTGACCTATCGAGTGGAGTGAAAGTAGCTTGCTTTACGCGCGCGTCGATTAAGTGAATCAGTGCTCTACTTGAATGCACACAGATTAATTACAACCTGGTCAGGTATATAAACAGCAACGACGTAATCTTCGTCGCAAGTAAAGCCAACCGGTCAAACCCCTTTGCTATACGTCTATATTGCAGAACTCAGTCCTTCAGAGATAAACGTTTATTCGGCAGACAGCTCAGCGAAAACTACAGCATGTTTAGCAAACCAAACGCCTCGATATAAATTGCAGGTCCAAGTCCATAACTAACGACTCTTCTGAGTCGATGAGATTGTTACTTCGATTCGGTTAAACAAACGGTAAATCACATGAATATCGGCCAACCCGAGTCCAGTAATCGAATCCGTTAGGTCCGCCTCCCATTGTTCGTCTGGCTCGCTTAGTTGGTCCATCTGCTCACTCTGATCTGATACTACCACCACAATCTAGTGGAAGGCAAAGCAGATGCAAGTTTTGGCGAATAAATCAAACCGTAAGGAAAACATACTGGTGTCATAGGGTCAGATAGGATTGTACGCCCCTGTGTGAACTACTTAGCTGATGAGAGGCCAACCTCGGGATCCGGACCGGTGACTTTGACGGTCAACTTAAAACCACTATCATTCTTCCAAGAAGGCTACGCGACCATAGACCTATACATGTGTGGAAAACCCGTTATGGGTGATCTCAGTGTTACATGAGATTTCAACTAGTAACTTAGCCTATCCCAAAATGCCCCACCAGGTCACCGTGGTAAAAATGGACACGAGTCAGTGCATGCGTAAAGTATGACTTCCAATGAGACCGGGGATAACCCGACCCAAATGACTGAGCTCATCGTTTATGCCGACGTAGGTTATACAAAATAGAGGAACCCTAAACGTTCAAGATATTTCACCGTACCGCAATTTAGCAAACCATTTACTTGCCAAGCAGAAATGGCGAGACAATGATCCCATCCACACTAAGTGATGGATAAACAGTGCCAAGACTTGGTCATAGAAAGTCATTACGAGTATGCTGAATGTTTGGAATCATCACAATGTTCCAATACTCGTTTTTCGATAGGTATGGTGTGCAGCCAAGCCCTGAAAGCTAGCCCCCAGCAGGAAATCTCTCCATAGTAATGATTCCGAAACAGTGATCCCTACCTGTTGCACCAGCCGTATGAAGGATAACGTAGTTGTTAATATGTATCACCGCACTTGGTGTATTTCCCAAATATTGACAACTGGGTCGATAGTATGCGGCCATTTATGTCGTGGCTGGGTAATCATAGGCAAAAAGGTGCATTCACGTAACCAGTTATTTGCTGCGAGTCTAACATCTGTCCAACCACTAACTGATTGCATACCCATTCATACTAAGTCGGTCGGTGACTGAGTGATTCCAGAGTCTGGCAACTAGCCTATGGGTCACCGGTTGGAACCCGCGTAGGTGCGACAACCTCGAAGTATCTCTAACTCGCACTCGATTGATAGTGGTCGCGAGTTAGCGACGGGTCGGTATGACGTCCTAGAGTACTGCCATAAGGATTCCGGTTGAAGGGATACAAACGGTCATCTATCTGTCTAGTGTTAGATTCGTAAGGGACAATCGAAAGTTAAGCATACTATTGAGGGGTACAGTAAGAAAATGGAGTCTTCAAGAACGATACCCAAAAATTAAAAACGAGACAATTTCGCCATCCACCTAGCTCAAGCCCAAAGTCTTAAAGTTGGCGGTTCTCTGACAGGAGCAAAAGGTAAAAGATCCACATCCAAACAATTGTGCATAAGTCACTAAGAAACAATGCTGGTACATCCCGACGACAGTTTCCGTGATATTTTTTTTCTATGGAGCAGTGCACTGAAGATGCCACTGAGAGAAGTGATGAAACGTTTGTCATTAAATTACTCAGCTTGGAGAACGAATCAAAACGTTAATTGGTGTAACTGTTGGTAGATGGGAATTGCTAGATTTCACCCCATCTAATTTAGCGTGTAGCAACAAGAAAGAGTACTATATGATGGCCTGCAGAGCAGGATCGATCAACAATTCGGCATGCTGTCATATAGCTCAGGCAACAAACCTCGTCAGACTGAAACGACCTACTTCTCTTGTGACTCTCGTAGATGCTTACCGGAATCGATTTGTAAGTATGCTTGCTCTTTGAGCAGTCATTTCTAGCAGTTCGTTGATAGGCCATTGTTACCTATGTTCGCCTCCTGTAGTGGGGCCGTGACTCATCTCTCTTGGAATGATTGGAGCCAAAACGCGCGTAGATTGATGGACTGACGTTAGGACCAACCTATAAACACAAGCAATGTCGAAAAATTTCTGCTTCGCCATGTTGCCATTTAATTCACGAGGATCCTTTGAGTTATAGAGATTTTTCGGGACCGCGGAGCCCCAAATAAAGTTCAAGCCGCCCGGATAAGCTGTTCGAGTATAAATCAAATGGTTTGATTTGATCTGCTTAGGCAAACCGATACCGGAAGGGATGTCTAACAAGGGTCGCCTGATGAACTGAGTGTCAAGCGCCTAAAACTAAGATGACACCAGTGTCTGAGGAATTCCATTTCAAGTGAACAAGAACAGCTTTGATCTGATATTTTAGTATTAGCTTAAATTCAGTAAAGAGGAGTGCACACTGCCGCCCACTGTAATTGAATCACTGTAGCTCCCGGAAGATGCGGTCAGCATAGCCAAAATGCACTGTAACTGCAACACTCAATGTCTATCAAAACAACTCGTCTGCGCCCCCTCGGAGTATTAGCATCAGATCCATCAATCTGATCGACAATGGTCAGGACCAACGTTCACAGAAAATGGCACAAACCGCCAGACCGCAGCGGTGAAGTTAAAATAGACCAGCCTTGACCTGCTTCACTGTGAATGTGCATATCGGCCGATAGCTGTATACCAACAATTACATTTCGAATCAACGTGGGTGGGGAGGGGGGTTAGAGAGTGTCAGCGCAGGAATTTGACTTGCACATTTCGTTGTTCATCAGGTGATTTACCACACTGGTCGTAGCTAGCTTGTGCCCGAGGGGAAGTGAATAAAACAACGACGCACTGGGGCCATAAGAGTGGGGAGCGGAAACTTGGAAGGAAGAGATGTTCCGTTTTATACACGTGTAAACAAGATCAAAGAATGATAAATCATTACACGCATTCTGAGTACAAGCTAATTTGCAAGCACTGCGTCGGAAGAAAAGAAATAATTCTCAGATCACTCTGTGGAGAGGTAAGAAGAGGCAGACGAAATCGTACAGGAGCATTCTATTGAGTGATCCATCGCTCGAGGCCCAGCTTGTGCAACTGGTCCACAAAGTACGGACGACCGTAGCGTTCGTAGTGCAATTTATCCTCGTCGGGGAAATTGGAGCTGATGGAGAACAGTGGATCTTCGCCTTTGATCACTCGTTTGGTCAGCACTTCTAATGGCATACCACTGGAACTTGTGGCTTCAGGCGGCAGAATTAGCATGGTGTGCTCAAATTGAGCTGAGCGAAGGCCATCCACAGTGACCGCCGTCCATTTGTCGGGCCACAGCTCATCACGCCAATCGCCTTCATTAATCATGGGTTCAATGGTGAAACAGTGACCAGGCTTCATCACACCAACTGCTTTGTTACCTACAGCAGAGAAAACAAAATGATTTGAACATGACGGACATCGGGCATCAGATTGTTGTCGCAAACTGGCTAAACTAAGACAGACAGTTTAGGTACGGAGAAGTGATTCAATAAGCGTGTGCTAATAGAAGATGCGAAGAGATAAACAAGGTTCATAGCTAAAAATGGAAAAGCAAAAGGCGAGTCCATCTTAATCATGACAACATCCTAATGCATAATAGTGCAACTTAGGAGCAGCAATATAATGCACGAACGGGTACCAAATGCGATGGAGACGCATGGCGATTGTTTGTGTTGTTTCTACACGGAAATCACCTCCATAGCATTTTGTAGGATTGTAAAGAAAAGTGGAAGTTCCTGTCCCCAGCAGATCCTTTTCTCAACGGAGTAAAATGATGATGTATATTTCGTGTTTCCGAAGCTCCCAAACAAAAGTAGAGACAGAAGATGGATGGGAACACCGGATCTGCTCTGATAACAAGAAGTACAGATGTCACACTGAGACTACTTCCAACTCGGATAAACAATCTATTTGATGCCGCCCAGGCCCACAGACAATTAAGCGCAATTTCACCAATTTATGATCATATGAGCACAGTTCGCACAAGGGGCTATAGTAAGTGGGAAATTCTTATTGTATGAGTGCAGCCTAGGACACCTTGAACAGGTGTTTAGTGGCCTATTACAAGTGCCATGAGAAGACGGCCTTACTAGCCAATAAGTCATAACAAACGATGTAGACGCATGCCGTCCACCTACTTTCACTGGTTATATCATGTCAAAATCAGAATTAGTCAGCTATGATCAATTAGGAATATCTCTAAAACGACATACACAGCAATCAGAATAGCTTAAATTAATAAGCACACTCCTTAGAAAAACGTACACAGATGTAACAACGTTGGGCTTTAACTCAAATGACCGGAATGAGATCAGACAGAGGTTAGAAAGGATGATTACGAAGAGAAGGGCGGTATACCATGAACCACAATTCGGTGGAAATACCGACGACAGAAAGGCATCTCTCCAGATCGCTGTGGGCACTCTGATAACGAAGTGCCAAAGAATACAGCCCGAGTTCCGATTGGACTTCAGAAATCCATCTGATATTTAAACCTGGAGACAAACAGTATCGAATTCTGCTACTTGATGAACTGCAACTGATTCGAATCGCCATTGAGTTTGTTCACCTCGTTTGCCAGTGGTAGTCGACGTTCAGAGTCAGCCAGAAATTACAGTTTGATGTTATGGGAGCTGTGGCGAAGGGCAAGAAATTTTAGAGTTTCGTATTTCGCCGAAGCCACAAGAGTGAATACCTTTCGATTACGTAGAAACGATGCAGGCGCTCAAGGTCAGCCGACATCCTGGACTGACGTGAGCTGAATGTGAGTTTAAGTGATGTGGGCAACTATCATTCAGGGCAGTCTGTCGAAGTTAGTACATAAGTGAAGGAAAAGGTCGCCACTGTCAGTACAACAAACATCAATCAAAGGAGGCATCCGAAATGTAGTGCTGATTCTGATACGATTATTGAACACTAGATGGGAGTAGCAATGTTGTGTCGCCGCTGACGCCATCACCCCACGACCGAAAGAAGAAGTCCCAAGCCGAGCCAGAAACAGATTTGTATACATGAAATCACAGTTGCTTATATAGTTTTGAAGGCAAAATGAAGAGAAGCTACTAAAGTACACTTGAGCCAACCAACAGAAGGAAAAACGTCAAATGCAACGGCGAATAAGCAACCATGTACTCAAGAGCGAATCGCATATGTCATTAAAAATAGCATCATTGGACTGCAAGCGTAAAGCGAACGTCCATTTACACTGACGGGCACTGGCCAATCAGAATGACGAAATGAAACATTTAAACAAAGTCACGAAACAAACGAGAATAAGGAATGCAGACCCAAAAGTTGAAAACTAGTACAATAATCGTGTGACAACTAAATATTCCTTTAACATAACTAAGTAGAAAAGTGATGAGAAGAAAAAACCAATAGAATATGTTCTTGCAAATGGCGCTGCTGAAAAGGACATGACGATGAGCGTCCATTAACAATGACGTGGGTGTACTAATCGGGCTAACCCAGTAGAGCGTTTAAACAACAGACAAGAAATAGAAAATAGGAAGAGTAAAGAATAGCTATCAAGCTCGTTCATAATAAATGAATGTCTAATAGCTGTTCTAATAAGCAAGAAGAGATATCTTTATGTAGATGCATCTAAAATCCCTCAGGTGCAACGGCCTGTTTTGTTGGAGAGCATTGCTGATAGTGCATATCGGTAAAGCGGTTGTCAGGGAATTTCTGAGTTCCGACAATGACTTTGCTTCGACTGCGTGCGTAGGTAGGTTGTTCCGTTCAAAGAAGAGTTGATGAGTGACCCGCTTTAAACCCGGTACATCAAGCTTCTCCGAGTGTCCTAGTGTGCCACATGGTGTGCGAATATAGACCATCAGCCTCATCATGGAGTAATCAACAAGATGTAGTGTTCGGTGTATCATGATGAGGTCGACCCGCACTCGACGAAAAGAGAGGGTATAAAGTCCTAGCCTTTTACACCGGCCTTCGTAAGGCACACCTCATAAAGCCTGGTGGCAACAGGCTGTGCCCGTTCAATCCCTTGTACCTGGCCCCGGGTGATAGGACAGTAAGCAGGTGAACCGTACACTGGCACCGGAAGGATAACTGAGACGAAGAATACTGTATAGTGAACAGTGCCTGTGGGAGCAAGCATAAAACCAAATCTGTACAACCCTATCGCAATATAGTCGAAATTGTTATAAAAAGTATCTGCAATCCGTGATAATCTAATCGCTCTTCAAGTTTTTACGAAGTGTTTTAAAAGGTTGGATTTTTAGTTTCACTATGTTCACAAATGTAAGATGCTATTGTTAGTGTGTAATGGTTTTCTGAATCGAATGGTGGTGAAATGTAAATCCGACTACGTTTTCAAATGCTGCACAGATTTGGCTTCCACGATTTGTTCGGGCAGACTGTTTCAGACATTTACAACTCTCCATATGAAGCACAGGTGCGGTAATCGTTTTATATCCGGCACCACAAGCTTGTACCGGTGCCCGTGTGCGATGCATGGCTTTCGCAAGTGAAGAACCGGCCTCAAGGTGGGGCAGTCACCGAGATGTAATATACGGTATGATGAGATCGACTCGCACCTAGTGATAGGAAAAGGTGCAGACTCCTAGTCTTTCACATCAGTTTTCGTACGACAATTCTCGTAAACATGAGATGAGCCTGGTAATGACGTGTTGGACCCGTTCGAGATTCTGTGCCTCACCACATGTGGTTGGGTAGTAGGCGAGTGACCGTACTCAAGTATTGGTTTTAGGATGAAAGGAAGAGAGGCTACCACTACAGACCAAGTACAGAAGCTGCGTTTGATGACCCAAAACATGTGCAGTCCGTTACAATGTAGTTTGTTCGTGTTGTCTGCGGACTTCAGATAGCAGCGCGGAAGTACAACCAGGCCTTTCACAGATGTGGGATGCAGCGGTTGACCAACAACGGTGTAAATTCGGCCGTCACAAAACTTCCCCCGTCTCACGAATACTGACTTGGATGGGTTGACTGGGAGGCGGACTTCCGCAGACCACATGATCGAGATCTTGTCGAAGTAGGCCGCAGTCGCTTAGAATGCAAATCATGCTATAAATCTTCAGGTCTGTCAAGTAGTTCACCGGGAGACAAGACTGTTCCCCGATCATGAAGTCGTTTATTAAGCTTATGCTCGCATATTTATAGATTATATATACACTATTTGCAACAGTCCGCTTCATTGGCTCATCCTTGTCATTTGCATTCTGTCACTGGCTTTCTTTCCATTGGTTTACGCTTGCTCACCACGTTCATTCTGTCTAAAATCACCGACTTTCTTGGCGGATTGTATGAGTGGTTCGATTGGGCACTCGTCCATCAGGCCGCACGCTTCTTCCGTCGGTCCAATATCACAAATCTCGGTTCAAATGTGCACCAATAAGCTCCTCACAACTATGCGCTTCTTCGCCAGTGCTTTTGGAATCTGCCGGCGTCTGATTGGTCACTTGCACATTCAGTGGATGATTGCTGGCTGTGCTTGCAGAGCTCGACGCAGGTTTGCGCTAACCATTTGCCGCTTGGCTGACCAATCTTCCGACCACATGCTCACTCTCTATCGGGTTGGATTGCACCTGTCTGGTACTGCGCGAGATGCCCGGTGGCGTTCGATTGGCCATCTGCTTATCGGTACCACAGCATTTCCAGTCCCCATCACAAGGTCGTTCGCAAACGGGGCACACGGCGAGTATAGAAACAGAGGTAGATCGTTGATGTGGATTAGGAACAGAGTGGGCCGCATTACCACACTTTGGAGTACTGCACAAATAGAAGGACACCAGTTAAATGGCCGTCGAGCCGTACCCTCCACTTTCGCACAACAAGGAAGTACTGTATGCACCGGTGCAGTGATCCACCAACAATGCATATTCCCAGCTTGTGGAGGAGGTCCTCATGGTTTACCTTATCGAACGCTTTACTGAAGTAGATTACGTCGAAAATGTTCCTCCGACTCCCTAGGTGTCTCGTCACAAGCAGTTTCGCGATGCATGAGCGGCCTAGCATAGAAACGTGCTGTGCGGACGTCAGTAGATCTTTTGACTGAAGCCGCCTTTGTAGAGCTTTCTCCACGATCTTCTAGGCAAATTTGGCCAAAATAGGTGTCAGACAAATCAAATTGCAGTTGTCCACTTTGCTGGGGTCAGCGCTTTTCGGTATCGGCTTAACGACTGAGTATTTGCAATCGCTCGGCAATGAACCTTCGGATAGTGACCTGTTAAACAAGCCAGTCACAGCAGGTGAGATGACGGTCGATAAGGACTTGAAAAGGACTGGGTAGAGTCCATCATGGCCAGCAAAGTTGGCGAGTAGTTGATGCATCTCTTTAGCGCAGCAAACGGAACTGTCGAGTTCGGCAAGCGCGGTACATGTCGAACTCGGTACAGACACTTGATCATACGTAAAAACGGAAGCGAAGTGCGTTGCCAACTTCTACGCACACTTCATTATATTTCGTACATTACACACGTTAGCTGCAGGTGGAAAACACCTTAGCTATTGCACCGCAATACAAAAGAAAAGTATAAAAGGAAACAGAGGCACGCCGACTGAGCCACTAGTAACGGATGGACATCGTTCCGGAGAGCTAATAGCAGGCTATTGTACCGCAAAAAAGGAGTGATATTATGTCTAATAAATGAGATCATGATTGGAGAGGGAGGCTAAGCGGGAGGAGGAGGGACAAAGACACTCACAACACAAGTGCCATTGAGTTCGGCACATAGTCATATCAACAAGTGCATCGGGCTAAACGTGTTCATCATCCTTCGGTCCCCAACCATGGGGCTGAGAGGCTCCAACCGAGGCCAAATCCGAAGTAATGGCCTTGGATACACGCTCAGAGCTAGAGGCTGTCCGTCCGATCCTCCCAGCACTGGCAGATCACTAACCAGATTGAGACGCCGCTCCACGTAAGCAAATATTCTTTTCGGAGCGGTCGTTGTGAGCTTCTGTTCAAAATGCAGGCGCTTGTTCATTTTGCATCAATATAAATATTTCGCTGTCTCATACTCCTCGTAATCATTGGAAGAGACACAGAGGAGGAATTTGTTCCACGACTTGCGCCGCCACCGAACCATTTCACTATACTTCTTGTCGAAGCAACGCAGCATGACTGATTCGACTTTCTGACACTTCAATGGAAGAAACAGAGGACATAGTAATATCACTCCCACTCTAATAACAGTCCGATAATATTCCGCAGATGCAGGCTGCAGCAGAGACCAATCTACTTGGCTCGCGACTTGAGTTAGAGCGTCGAAGTTAGTTTTCCAGTTGTTGTAAGCGAGCTCTAGTGGAATGGAATACAGTAACTATGTATCCATACTGGTTTTTAGCACTAAATTGTCACTTGCTGCCATGGGCACTAGGGCCAGAACGTCATACATGTGGTTCACAGCTCGTTAACATGGAATCTAGACACGGCGGAGTTGAGCACTGCGTTGTTCGAGTCAGCTGATGTGTTGCGCTGCTCCAGTTTCAAGTACTAAATCCACGAACTAGGTCTCGACCTCGTTATGTTGGAGCTTGAGTTCAACGTCAGGACAGCGTACTTGAGGGTAACCGAAGTCATCCATGAGTAGAAAATGGGAAGTACTCATGTGGCTTCGAAGAAGCGTCAGCCAATCATCCAAACAATGGCTGAAGGGACTGCGATAAAATGCACCCACGAACAGCTCGCGGTCGCTGAGGTGAATCGAACACCACAGCTATTCACACCAACCATCGTTGCTTCTGTAGACGTTAACAGCTCTCTTACACAAGAAAAACCGGATGGAAAGCAGAATACCACCACAGTCAGTCGATAGGAAGCATGGGTAGCCACAGAATGCGATTTCCTGAGTTATCTCTTCAGAATTCAGCTACATTTCTGCGACTCCCACTATGTCTGGCCGTTCAGATGCAAGGAAACGACAGTTTATCGCGCTTGTTCTTAAGACTACAAATGTTGGTGAAGGCTACACTCAGAACGTAGCAGGAACCACCGAGCGTGCTGGAATTGGGAACAACCTGTTTATCCTGCTACGTGGAGTCGTGTAAACGACCAGAAAATTTACGATACGGAGATTGGTTCCCTCATCATCACCTCGTTTCTCCGGCTTAATGATTGCAGACCTGAGGCGTTCTAGAACCCCTGGATCCAGGTCTGGATTAACATGGAGCTTTAGACCTTCCAACCTATTTAATCGCGTCAAGATCAGCCTCGGACTGACTTCGTTCACAAACGTGATTCTCACTGGTCGACTTCGCTGAGCACCTCTCTTTCCCGGATGGGTAAGTTGCCTCACTTTTAACCCGTCCGCCCCCACCTCGAGAAATCTGTCAATTAAGCTCTGCAGTAATTCGACATTTTGATAGCAGCGCATCTGGGGAGTTAGATCACTGGACTTAGGTGCGTGGTAGATCACGAGGTAAACACACCACTGGACTGCCAACGTTGACCTCGGAGGGCGAAGAATTTTTCGGGCTTCACGTGATCTAGCCTGTTGTTGATTTGCAGCATCTGAACTATTTTTCCATTTTCCGCGTTTTCGTTATCGGGGCCCGTCCATAGCAGCCACCGAAGCTGGCTCTCTCCCTCTCTTTGTCGGGATCAGACCGGTGAAGATTGGTTGTATGCCGCCTGTAGCTGATTGGCTAACCAACAGGAGTAAGCCAATGGCATTTCACCTTGAGGTGGGCCACTCAGAATGACCTGCCATGAAGCTCTCCAGAAAGCACACTACTTGCTCAGCCAACAAGCGAGTTCTTGCGCATCTACACCATTTCCCGGCCAAGTTGTCCTCTTGGGAAACAGAAATAAGCTGAGGAGGCATTCAACATGAGTCTACTCAATTAATTTGTTCTTGCGTAGGAGCTGAAGCGTCCCACCTGCACCCCTATGACTTAGTGCGTCTGAGGTCCAGGTGGCTGAAGGTGACGAGCTATACACGCACACCTACACACCTGCACAAGTGACTGGCGTACGCGCGGAACAAATTAATTGAGTAGACTCATGTTAAATGCCCCTTCAGATTATTTCTGTTGCCCAAGAGGACAACTTGGCCGGGAAATAGTATAGTAGTTGCTATAGTCAGGAACATTTAACTATGTCCTATCTCTCATGAACTATTTATTTCGACCCAATATTTTGGCCGTACATTCTGTCTTCCGAGTGCTCCATACAAGTTCCGCCAGAGGCCTTTGCCTTCTGATTTGGAAAGTGGCTGTATCGGTTATCCGTGGTTTTTCGTTCTCTGTACTTCTCACGTGTTTTCAGTACACAGGCCTTCGCACATCGGGACATCAGTGCCTGTAAGATACAACACGTAAAATATTCATGTCAGCTGTAAGTGGGCTGCTCGCAACGGCGGGACTTCGTGCCGGTGAGTTTGCACGGGACGAACAGGAAAGCTTAAATCTGGAGGCGCTTCAGACTAGCTTGTTGGGACAAACACAGGGAGCCGCTCTCAACGGAATGACTTAGCCTACAAGGCAGTTTACGATACTGTGCTACGTTCTCCGGCTTCAGCTCGTTTCGGAATATTGAATTACAGGAAAACGCAGAAGTTGCTCAATCGATCATCCAATGCATAAAATATGGAATTTAACGCTATACAGAACACATGTGAGTGTAGTTGCTCGAATTCCGACAATCTTGGAATATACTTGTTTTGGCGTTATGGAAAATCCGATACCAAGGATGCGGCCAATAGAGCACAAAGCGATAGCAAGACCTTCGAGTATTATGGCCGAAAAATCTAGTCAGAAAGGAAACTGAAATAGATCCAATGCACGGAGAAATCTAACGAGAAATATTCTTGTTAACACAGGGAGGAAAGAATCAACCGGAAGCCGTTAACCGCAGAGACAAGTGGCAATCTCCTCGGACCGAGCTATGAACTTGTACTTGAGCGCCCAAAGTAAACGAAACACACTTTGCAAAGTCTATTCCTGTTGTACACGGGAAACCAATGCCTGCTCTCTACGGCATTGGGACAAATGAAAGGGCTTCGGAACTAAAGCTGGTTAAAACATGCACCTTAAAGATGTAAAGCATTTCGTCGCGGGTCACCGTTTGGCAGCTCTGATTTAGCTTCAATTTAAGTCGAATATCAGTTGCTTGTGGAGGACTACCGTGGAGGAGCTGACTCCACACGTCCAAGGACAGTGACTTCAAGACCGAAAGTGCCATGAATCGTTCGCCCGGATTCGTAAAGGAAGCCAGGCGTGAAGGCTGGGACAGATGTATTGGGACATTATTGTCCAATACAAGTGGTTCGGGGTCTAGAGACGGACCGATTTCGAGAGAGGATAGAGTCAGTCGCTCGTCGACCGATCTGATTGGTGCGTGAGCATTACAAACACAACTTGGGATCCTAAAATAGGCATGAAAGACGAGCTAACCTATTTGTCATTACGTCGAATAAAGGTCGAAGAGATCGGAAAAGGACTTGAAGCAGAGCAAGAAAGGATAGTATTTAAGACTGGGTTTCGGCTGCTATTTCGAAAGACTTATTTTGCTTTAAGTGCATACTACTATCCGAGTACTCAGTAGCATGAAACAAATAGCAGCAGGATAAATGGAGGTTGGATCGGAAAACCTGACGTAATCATCTGCCGTACAAGTGCGAAAGAGGAACTGTTTAGAGGGCTTATCAATAGCACATCAAAAACTCAGCCAATACCCTTTAGAAGCTCAGTATGGAGCTATGGGAATTCCAAATCGGCAACAAAAAGGGGTCCGGAAACGTACGTGAGTAGTGTGGCACGTTTGGTGGGCAATGGAAAAGGCGATGGACTCCATGACCAGAATAGCTGCGCACAACGGAGAAGCCATCTGCTGCTGCCTGTTTGCTAATAACATATCCCACGTCCCGATACTTTACCCCAGGACGAGCTGTAAAGAGACGGAAATCCGACAGCTCAAGCAAGTTAAACGTGTGTTAGCGGAAACAAGGTTGATCGAGGTAAAAGTGCCAGAAATAACAGAAAAGTGTTGGAAAAGAAGGGAGAGGGGAAAATGCTGGTCGCAGTCAACAAAACAACAGTTTTGATGAACACTGATAGCAAATGACTTTTGTGCACCAGTGGAGAAGCATGATATGTTTACAAACAAGAGAGAAACCGACAATGTAGTGCAATATCAGGAGGGAGTAACACTTGTGTAAAGACGCATGCCTACTATCGAGCCACCGCTTCCTGTGACAGTAGAAGCATGCATCGCACATGTGAGCACACGTCTGACACCTCGTGCACATGGAAATCATTCACGGGAATCGCTGATTACAAGCCGAAATTGGGCGGAACACAAGGAATTTCTGTAATGTCCTTTGTTGTTACTAAAAAATTTATCACATTTAGACTCAATCAGACCGCCATCAGACGCCAGAAAGAGTACTGTACAGCCGTTTCATCTTTGCGAAAATCGTTAGTAGTACTTATTAAAGTCTTACCCCTGTGGGGCTCGAACCCACATCTCGACTGTTATCAGTATGTCTTAAAGTTCCATAAGCTATGGGGGATAGTAACGACCAACGTCACTGAATTACTAAATGTGACAGCGCTGCACACTATCCAATGACCTGTACGTTGCTGCCGTGCATATAACAAGGTATCCCACCTCAACAGGCGATGAACTTACCAAAGTTAGACCACTGAGTGAGTTAGGGCATTACGAGTAGTTTGATTTGAGTACTGAGTACAAAGAATATTAGGGACGTTTGACAGGATGCAAAGCCCCCAATACTCCCTCGAAATCAATTATTGGAAATAATACTACTACCGGTAGTAGTAGTAGTAGTAGTAGCAGCAGCAGCAGTAGTAGTTATTATTTGCCAGTGAAGGAGCATGTTATGCTGATGCCCCGATAACTCATAAGCATGATGATAAAAGAGTCTTAAAAGAGAATGCGAAAAACATTAAAGCCAAAGGAAGCTCGTAATGGACGTGGGTAACTGCGATTATTCCATTAAGATGAGCAAAGGACAGAGCAATAACTTCGGCTATAGGTAAGCTCAGTGTGGATGGCGGAAAAAAAGGTAGCTTGTCCCTTCAACGGGTTGATGTTTAAAGTTCGCAAATCTAGGCGACAGCTGCCTAGGATTCTGCTTGAAAGCAAAAAGTGATCGTCAGGTTAGGACATCACTTATTTACACTGGACTCAAAATGAAAATGTATCGGGTGCAACTTGAACGAAATGAACACCAGACTGGAGAGAATCAATCACCTCATGTTCGATTTATAGGCAACATGTTGTTGATACAGCAAGATCCCAAGTAAACATGTAATGAACCTAGAAACTTAATGGAAAAAAGCTGAGATAGAAATAGTTAACAGTTGAAGAAAAAGCAGTCAAAAAAATGAAACCCAACTTAGTGAAACGGCTACGAGAGTAGCTTAGGAAGAAAGGTAAACGACGCGAGTTCAAAAAGCCAGGACTGATGATTTCCGGGAAGCATGGCAACTCCAGTGAGAGGGTCGAATGTAAAAGAAAAGGAAATACTTACCAAAGTCCATCGCTTTGGCTAAGCACTTGTAAGCGTTTCTGACCAGTCGAATTGAGCGGTCGTCTGGTGTGCCAACAAATATGGTTTCATTGGTGTCTCCATGAAAGCCGTGGTGGTAAGTTGTAATGTCAACTGTGAACACATAAAGAGAACATAGTTGGTATGCCCGTTAAAAAAAACAAAATAAAGGAGCTGCGTTGTGTTCAACACGCCAACCAGGATTACCGCAAGTCATAGCAAAGGTAATACAAACAAATTATAGGCAATGAGGAATGCAGAGCGGGAGTGATTGAGTAAAAATGAGGACACAAACGAGACAAGACTGAGTGAGGAAGTCGGTCGCACTGGTAAAACGGTCCTGAGCTGCTACGAGAAATCTTAAAAGTGAACAAAAAGCTTTCATCTGCAGTGGTCCATGCGTATTCAGCTGCTAAGCTAAAACTAGTTGCTGAAACAAGACTTTTAACTCCTTAGCACCTAAAGGACAAACTCCCGGTCTGGTCCGAATCTTTCATCGTATACCAGCTCACTTACACCTGTGATGCAATGTACTTTGGACATACGACCAGGTGATTGTCCCAAAGGATTGCTGAGCACTGTCCTGCGTCATTGCGAAAAAGCACAGTGAAGAAGATCAACAGTTACATTCTACAACACTTGGTTGAAATTTGTCATGAAGCGCGGATGAAGTGGTCTACACCACCCCTAGACGTTACCCAAAAATGCACAAGAAACTTCTATTAATCATCGCCGAGGCCAGCGTGATCAGAGTTTTGAAAACAGACCTGTGCAAACAGCGAACTCTGGTATAAACTTTGACGTTGCCCTGACTATAAACCCGCTCTAGCATTAATTGTCCAGCGTTAGTCACGTGCACTTGTATATGCCTCCTAGGCTGATTGAGCAAACTGATCTCTAGTTCATAATGTTTAGCTAACTAGTTGGAAAGTATCGTGACTTCTTTTATGTTCATTTATCCTATTTTATCAAGGCTTTCACAAGTTTATTCGTGTCATAATTTTCTTTATAATTGTGGATGCTTGAAGTGATTTGGCAAAAAGAATATTCTTCGCACAATTGCCAATCATAGCACATCTTTTGGCTTAGCATTCTGTTCCGTAGTCGGATGTGCACAGTAGCGGCCGGTAACAGCATTCTTGTTCTGCAACTGAACAGTCGTTACACTGGACTTACTCCGATCTCGGTAGACGACGTGTTTCTTCGCTCCAACAGCATTATGTAGGGATCCTTGGTTTTCGTAAGCATTTGCTTTGTCTCCTTCACTACGGACTCAACCTTTCCATTTGAATGGCTGTGATACAGGCTGATGAGCCAATGCCGTGAATCCCACTTCTTGCTAAAATTGCGGAATGCTGCACTACTAAATTGCGGCCTGTTGTCGAATCACCACCTCGGGTATTCCATGCCGAGCCAATTGGCACCGTAACTTGTTCACTACGACTTACGTACTGGTTGACGTCAGGGCATCAATCTCGAAGTAAGCACTGAAACTGTGGTCCACGATCAAGTAGTTCTTTCCGCCATGAACAAAAAGGTCCAGTGCGACCATCTGCCATAGCCTATCCGGAACGTCACGAAAAACCATCGGCTCCTTCGGCTGGCGCACATCGCGTGTTCTGCATGTCAAACAGTTTGATACCTAATCACGTGTTTACCTTGTCATTCCTGACCAGAACACAAGCTCATGTGCTCTGGCCACGCAATTGTTGATTCCCAAATGTGCACAGTGTGCCATCTCCAGCATTGAAAGTTGGACGCGTCTTCGAAACTACTATCCTATTGCCCTGAATAGTAATCCATTTTGGGCGGTGAGTTCGTCGCGAGAATGAAAGAACGGAGTTAACTCTTTGGGCACTTTTTTGGTCTACGGACTATCCGTACATTATTGTCTGAATCAGTAGCCTGCACACATCGTTCTCCTCCGTGTCCTGTTGGAGCTGCTGCAAAGGTTCCTCAATGACAACGATCAGCTATGTTCCGTGGACAAAATCCGGGTCTTCCCCCGTTTCCGTTGTGTATGGCAGGTGCGCTCTTGACAGTGTGTCCGTAATGTGCATCTGGGATCTTGGTCGGTAGACAATGTTCAGGTCCAAATAATACCAGAAGATGAAGATTGTGGGATGACACTGTCATTTTGTGCATATTCGTCAATCACAAACAAGCGACTAATAAGGAATGCAAAACAACGTCACATACAATCAGTTATTGATCAAGTGTTTTCCGAATGGTGCGTTACACGATACCGCGGAAGGCTAAATGTTAATGTCAGCTGTTTTGGGACATACAGTAGTGGGCACAATGACCTCGAGTAGCTTGAGTAGGTGAGGCATTTGACTGCGCATGAGGACTGAATGACTCGTTCGAGTTCACTTAGTGACCGATGCACATCAAATGCCTCGTCATTGCGGAGGCAACTTTGCTTCACAATTCACCGAGTGCGATCGTCGCATGTTCCATCTGTTTGCGGAGTCACCTTGGAATGCGTTCATTGATTCGAACACCCAGATTGCGAATAGTGCGCCCAACATAGCTGTCACTATAGCTATACGTGAATTTGTATGAGCAATGGGAGGTGCACTGCTTCAACACAGGTGTCTTCACTGAACACTTAAGTGGTGGTCATGTGGTCAGGAGCAAGCGTAACTCTGATGAGTTGTAGGTTTTTCATTGAGGCGCTTATCTCTTTAGCTGTCGCCTTTGAAAAGCAACTTAATGAAAACCTGTTTCTTTCGAACCATTAATTCTCAAGTACGTTTCATCAACCCACTGTAGCGTTTTATAAATTGCAATGGATAACCATTAGATGATAACACGTCAAACAGCAGTGGATATAGCGCATAATTTTTGTACGCTCCAATACAACAGCGAACGTGCCTCACTGCTGATAACTATAAATCGCTCCGGGAGCCGGAACGAATGAAAGAAGTGGTCATTTTAAAGCATGATAAGTGTTCCAGTGTGGTCATACTCGACATGTCAGATTATCTTCCCAAAATGGAAATGATAATAGCAGACACCAGGAAATGCAAGCCAAATACAACCTTCGACACAGTCCGGTTGGTCGAGAAGCAACTGTGTCGTGAAGTACAGATGTTACTGCCACATGGTTTCACCTCAGACGATGAATATAAAAAGCCAAAGCCAGTAGGTAAGCACACTCCACAGATGTATGGTTTTTCAAAGGTGCACAAAACAGGACTACCTATGCGGCTAACACACTATGGTAAATTCGCCGTATCATGCCATCGATAAATGGCGGAGCTGCATGCTCGAACCAGTGATAAGGTCCCAAGTAAAACATACGCTGTCGAACTCCATCTGAGTACTTCCCCATTTGGAATCCACCAACATAGCCCACAAGCGCATGCGTTCACTTGAGGTTAAGTCGCTTTTCACCAATATTCCATTGGAAGACTGTTGACCACCTATGTGAGCTAGTCACGAGAAACAACATTCGACTGCAGTTGCCCAAGAAAATGTTGAAAAACATGCTCCTGCTGTGCACGAAAGATGTCAAATTTAACCTTCAAGGAAAAGCATATCGACAGATAGATGGTGTGGCTACGAGCAACCCATCAGCCCTTTTACTAGGGGACGTATTCATGGGTATGCTTGACCAAGGTTTCATCAACGGAGCCGGTCCACACTCATTCAACAAGCAGAGCAGAAGGATTCATGCCTAATTTGGAAATCATGAGCACCAGACGTACGCAAGGCGGTGGCTGGGTCGTAGTCCGCTCCACGCTGGATAGAACCAATCTTTGAGCCTAGCACGGTCAAGAGGACCGTGCACCCCGTCTGCTCATCAATTCTTCAGTAAGCTGCAAGCAGCAATTGTAGTGGAGAATTAGACAAGCAGGCATCTTGTCATCATCCACATCATGCGCAGCCACACCGGGGATGTAAAGCGACATACAGTCACTTGAAATGATAAGATGGAATAAAATGTATCGAATAATGTATACAGATTTGCCGACAAAACTCATTGCTAAATACACACATAAAAATAAGGAATTATCATAAAATCCGCGAAAAACTCAAGGTATCAGAAAAATAGATCAAAAATGCAACATACGCGAAAAGATTAATAAAGTTAACCACCTTTGGTTAAAGCGACCTGTGCAAGTAAATAGGAGATTATTCAGCTAGACACTAAAACGAGGTATCAAAATACAGCAAACCAATCAACTGAAATAAAGAAACTTAGCACACACAAGGTTAGTAAATAGAATGAATGTGAATACAGCGTACCTAGCAACGCTGCGCCGATACTGCTTACGTCTTCAGCAGCACCCGTCGTCGTTTCGATGCTGGTCCGGAGTGGCCTCGCTCATGGCTCACTAGGCCTGCCTGACTCAGACACTCACGACCGCATATGCTATAGCACCATGTGCTCGACCTCGATGAATAAAATAAAAATTTTATTCATATGTAACTTGTTGCACAGTGTAAGGAGCTCCTCGTACCTGGCTGTTTTGTGAAAAGAAAAAAGAATGTCATGGCACTTTGAAGCATTTGGACCAGCCATTAAGATCGTTCAGAAGCGCTTGTAATCCGAATGAACAATCGGTGCTTTGGTGATTGATGTCCAGGACGATGTCCGCAAATTTTATCAGTCGCTTCAGTTGGAGCTGGCAGAGAGCTTAGGTAGAAAAGGCGACAGAATTGCTCCCTGAAGGACACCTGCATTGGTGAGTAGTGGGGAGGAACATCTGCCACTGAGTCGGGTGATCTGAGTGCGCTCAGCAAAATAATCACTCAGTAGATAGACAATAGAGGGATGTACTCCTTGAGTAAGTAGGTCTTCTAGCAGTAATTCGCGGTTTACACAACCAAATGCATTGCTGTAGTCAAGAAAACACATCCGAGTTGCTTTATTCCTATTGTCAAGCGATGACAGTACAGAATGTACGAGGTATGCCGCAGCATCTAGGGTAGACCTCGAACTACAATAGGCGAACTTGAGTGGGTCCTTAGAGCGCGTTCTGGACGGCATCATTTCGGGAATGACTTCTTCAGAACATTCAAAGTAACGGAAGTGCACGCGATAGGTCGATGTTTGTTGGATCCTTTTTTCGGCACTGGTGTAATGTTGACACTTCACCAGCAGTCGGCTATTTTGTGTTGCTGTATACACATTGCGTAAATACTCGCAAGAGGTGTTGCCAAACAATCGGCACATTCTTTGAGTAAGATAAGAGATAGCATGTCCGGCCCACTAGCTTTACCGGAACGTAGATGTTTCAGTAGATTATTTACAGTGCACTGTCAACGGGAGGCAGTGGTTCAGCAGACCCCAGAACTTGGGCACAGGAAGACTCTGGAGCTGTAGTAGTATTACACTTGCAGAACTCCTGATACAATTTCTCTACGTCTACATCAAAGTAGGGCGAACGTCGAGTAACTCCGTTAAGCGTTTTCAGCATCCTCCAGAGTTCACAAGAATTGCCGTTCCCAAGAACAGACTGGAGATACACTTTGTTAAGGCGGTGTAGTTCTTCTTTAATACGACCTGTGAGAGATCTTACTGAGGTGCTGTTTTTTTAACGCTTCTCCTTAAGTCAGCGTAGCCGCTTTAGGTGGGGGAGGAAAACCTGTCAGCGCGGACATAAATAGCTTCTAAAGAGTAACAGATATCAAAACAGTAAATAGCTTGTCAAATTATCCCAATACCTGGATACATCAGGGTCAAAGAACAAACTAAATTCCGTCGATGCGATCATTTCGCGAAGTCTGTCGAGATTTAGTGGAGAGCACTGTCTCCATCTGACTCTTCGATCATTGCAGTGAGTGCTTTGTTGGTGGTTGTTCTTGCTATAGATGACAGGTGAAATCTTGATTGTTGAGTGATCAGAATTACCGATTGTAGCCAGAGTACATACGGAGAACCACTTCACATTAATAACAAACACCAGGTCCAAGGTTGCGTTTGACCTGGTGGGTAGATTGACGAGGCTTCGCAACCCGAGAGAGGTGTGAAAAGTAATGTCACATCTATTGAAATCTCCGCCGAAGATGCACAGAGAACGATCGATGTGTTCTATGACAGCTGCAGTAAATTCATCATAGAAATTTTCAGCTTCAGGTTTGGGAGAGGTGAGAGTTATGTAGATGTTAGCCAACAATATTGAGCGGTAGCCATTCAAACACATTGGCTTACATTGTATGACTAAACAATTGATAGACTGTGAGGAGAAGCAAAAAACGTTTTGTTGCAATACACCAAGACGGATTGGTGTAAATAAGTACTCCACCACCTCGGTTTCGGTACGTGCATGGGCGGTCAACCCGATCGCAAATAAATTCTCCAACGGATACAACTGCATCATCCACTTCTTCATGGAGCCAGGTTTCTTGCAACATAATGATTCCAAGCTGTGAAAACCCTCTTGAGAAAACAATGTTTGATAGTTCATTTAATTTCCCCATGAGCGAGCGGATGTTGGTGCTAAGCAATACTGGGACGCTCAGATCTCTCAAACTTTTCCTTCGAAGAGCAACTCTCCATCCAGAACGATGTTTGCTAACAGAATTGTTACACTTCTTATGAATTCGTTTCAGTTTGTTTCTGATAACACAACCGTTCGAAAATGCACGAGTTACGAGCGCAGAAAAACGTAGCGATTTTAAAATATCGCAAGTGTAGATTTGCATTGCAGGATGAGTGATGAATTAAAACAAGAACCGATACAGCAAAAGGTGATATGTGAGAACGTGTGTTTCGATAAACTCCGAAGAGAGGAATCATAGAGCACGGCCAAATGTGAAGGCCGCGTCGTGTATATCAGAACACTCGAGCGACTAGGCAGTATAGTTCCACAACCATAGAACGAGACGAAATAATGGTCTCTTTTGATGTGACGACGCTTTTCACATCGATTGACATCAAGTTGACGAAATAAACAATGGATGCTCTACTGGAGGAACACGTAGCTTTCGACACAAGTAGCAAAATAAACGCCAGACAAATGATTGAGTTGTTTGGATTCTGCCTAGCAACACATTTCACTTTCAACGGTCAATAAGAGGCACATCGATGGGATTGCCGATCGTTGGACTGGTAGCCGAAGCAGTGATGCAGGCGCCAGAATGGATAGTACACCAAATTGCGAAACCGAAACTTTGAATGTGCTAAGTAGACGACACCTTCGTCTCAAACGCTCTGAATTGTAAGAGACACATGAGCTGATCAACAATGTGTTCGAAAGCATCCGATTCAGGAGGGTAAACGAGAACGATGGGCAGCTACCATTTTTAGGCATTCTCATGGGTAGAACTGGTTCAGGGCCAATGGAAACGATGGTCTATCGAAAATCAACACATACGGACCAGATGATCAATTACAACAGCAATCATCTGGCAGTCCAAAAGTGCAGCAGCGTGCTAACTCTTTCAAACGAGCACCGACACATGGTAGCATGCAGCAGCTGAGACAGGCGGAGGAAGCCCATCTCTTCAGTCTGTTCAAACGGAATTCGTAAATGAAAGGCCTCATTCTGCGCTGCTTGGCCTCAAATAAAACAACACAATACACCACAACAAATGCAACGGTTGAAAAACGAACCGTGTTGCCCTACATCAAGGAAATCTCGGAAATGGCAGCAAGACTTTTGTTGCCTTTGGGAGTCAAAATTGCCTACCATCCAACAGAAACTATCTAACCGAAATAAACTCTTCAAAATGAAAGATAAAATTAGCAAGTGGGAAACATGTGGTGTAATCTACAAGATATGTTACCGAGACTGCGACAAATACTACGTAGGGCAAACAGGAAGAAAGCTTGGCACACGGCTACATGAACATAGGCTAGCCATCCGCCGTCATGATAAGAACTCTTTGATGTTCGTGCATATGGATGCCGAAGGTTACCGGTTCGACCTGGAGCACATCAGCAACCTAGGAAGGGCCACAAGCGGCAAGCACGTGCGTTTATTGTAGCCTGGTATTCAAAGCAGAACTAGATCAATAAGCAATTAGATCTCGAAGTCGCCTAACAGGGACTGTGAAACAGGAAATTAAGGGTGCACTGACGATGTTGCCTAGTCTGGCAGTAAAACGTCTGTAAACTAATCACTCAGCTCGGAGCGTAGTGCAAAATCCACATATTGCACGACTTCATCTCGACCTAATGCTCAATAACAGCACGCAAGACTTAGAGAGATAAACGTTAAGATTACCTAAGACTGCATCCGCATTAGGCATGTGTACATTATTAGGTGAAGCCATTTCGCAGGGTTTTTCCAGTGATTTGCGTTATTGATACGGATCTGTGCAACAATCGCCAATTATGTGTGTTATCCAGTTCCGCCTCAGTCGTTTTACGACCGTTGGATACGCGCTGATCTAAGCATCCAGGCTCTTTACTGCTTAAAGTACCCGAAAACATAGCTTCCGCGCTTTGGGGTAAATTGCGCAATCTGGAGTATATAACCACATTGGGCATGTAATCATGCCAAGAAAAATCGCTCTGGAAAATTTGTGCAGTGAATAACTTCGGTAATCAACTAGTAATTACCATGATATAGATGCTTCATGCTCTGGTTCGCATGTCAGTCACGAGAGTGAGCATATCTACATTTATCATTGTCCGTCCGCCATACTTAACACAGCTGTGGTTATGGAAAGACAGCTATTATCGTAAACGTAGATAAGTCCGCTAGAGGTTGAAGTGGAAATGGCCAGTATTCGGGTAAACTTAGGTCAGTTCAACTACGACTGGTATGTCAGTGCCTTGGCATATTTAAGCGGAAAGGAATCAGCATACACTACCATTGTTGCTGAGTGCTGGATGGCTGCACTCGAGACGTGCGATGTAGACCATTTGTAAATAGCTTATAACCACAGTAGGGTACACAGCTACATTTGCCAACGGCTAAGTATGAGTACTTTAACGTCAACGGCATTGCTTTTAGGAAATCTGCTAAACAGTGTAGATACCTTTTCGAAAGTCGGATGTTTAACAGCGGGCATTCATTCGCAGTATTACTGCAGTGATCGCACAAAAGATGACATCAGCGAGTAGGTAATATCACTACTTACCAAAGCTGACATTAGAGCTAGAGATATTCTTTAAGTATCCGAAAATACCTCGAATATGAGACGAGCGAATTGGTTCAGGCATAAGGTGCGGCACAGAGAGACTACGCTCCATTGCACCCTCACACTCTGTAACCCACATTTATAAGCCCTGATTAGGCACAATGTATACATACTATACACACTAATGATAAATCATCTCTGCTTTACTGTACTTGTTGTATCATTCCACCTGTTAGCCGTGTTGATGGCATTTCTTGCCCTAATCCCATATTTGTCTCTACATATTTCTGGTGTCCAATTAAGACTGTCATTTGGGTTCACATTTAAACAGTTCTTATTGGGTGTTAGCAAGCGAGCTTTATCTTAACTTGAGGATTATGACTGTTGGTCTTAGTTCTAATCGCAACTCTTTCACATTTGTATGACTATTGTTGTTCGTGTGGGTTCGTTTTCCACTCAGTTCGTGGTAGTTTATACACAAGTGCATGTATGTCAGTATACAGGAATGGAAGTGCAGTTGTGCAGTAGCCAAGATCAAGGCTGATGAAGCACATGGTGTGCATTGTCGTCCACGTCACGCTAAACTTGACTGTCGATCTGATTGTTTATCTCTCTGTCTGTCAGACGTGTGCTTGGCGCATTAAACCTCCCGTGTGATTTGCAATGCTTATCTGCGCTTGCTGTGAATGTTGACAAGTTGCCTACCTATCCAACACCTTCCACTTTGATTACTGAATCCAGAAGACTGCGTATCGTTGCTAGGGGGACGGGTGCATCGTCCACGTGCCTGTGTTGGGCTCGAAGAAGAGTTGCGTCCAGTGTGGAGCGGATTATCTCCTATCCATCGCCTTGTGTACGTCTAGGACGCAGGATTCCTCAAATGGATTGACAAGAATGATGCTACTGTGTAAATTGAAACAGTGTGGACCAACTCCGTGGATGAAACGTGGCTCCCAAACACATGCCTTCCAGTGTTATTCCTTCGGGTTCAAACCGAATTTTCAGTGTATGGATGAAATTGCAGATGAAACAGCGCACGCCAAGAAAGGAGAGTGATAGACGTAAACGAGGTGGCCTATTCTCGGTCATCCAGCTCCAGCTCCCACCTCTTCGCATTTCATGCTACTTATCCTTTCGTAAGAACACACTATATATATGGTTGGCGGCATCCGGTTTCGGATTTGCCTGTCACTGTGGTCAGCCACAGGACGCCTGTGCCTACAGAGGGACCATGGATGGCTTGCGCTGCACCACCCACAGCTCCAACCACATACCCCATATCCAGTGTAAACCCGAAGGAATAAGACCGGGAGGCATGCGGATGGGAACCACGTTTCATCAACGGAGCCGGCCCACACTCCTTCACAGGCAAACACAAGCACGCTGTATTTGGGGAATCAAGCGCACACAAGGCGGTGGCTGGACCGTAGTCCGCTCCACACTGAGTGCATGGAACCGCTCTTTGAGCCTAGCACGGCCACAAAAACCGTGCACCCCGTCCCCTCCAGCAACGACCAACTGTCTCCTGGAGCCAGTATGAACGATGTAGTGGGTAATAGACAGGTAGGCACCTTGTCAACATACACATCAAGCGCAACCATACCAGGGATATCAAACAACAGCCATTCACTTTAAACGACAAGCTGAAATAAAATAAATCCAATAATGCATACAGATACGGTGGCATAACTCTTCGCAAAATTACCATATGAAGTAATTTGGTTAGCAACAAATCCGTGATAAGTAAGAAATGTCCACAAGTTACTTAAAATGCTACAAACGCAACAAAATTACCGAAGATAAGTGCAATTAGTGTAAGCAACGTGGCCAGTTAATAGAACATTATTCAGGGAGGCAGAACAAACTAAATAAAGCGTAATGAAATTCATCCAGCTTAAAAAGACCGAGTTTAAGTGTAAGTTGGTTTAGCCCAACTGCGGTGAAGAAGCATCAAGAATGCAACATCAGCCTCAGCAAGGGGCACTATATATATATATATATATATATATATATATATATATATATATATATATATATATATAATGTGTTCTTACGAAAGGATAAGCAGCATGAAATGCGAAGGGATATATATAGGAAACCAAAGTTACGTTACCAGGACATGACTAAAGGGAGCCACTGACGTTCTAATCTTGATTGCAGGTCATGGGAATCGAAAGCGGTTGATCGGTGTGCATGGCGCGATCTAATCACGAAGGCAGCTGCCGAAGTGCGGGAGAAAGACCTCATACATGCAGAGAAGAAGCGGCAAACACCGATGGGTTGTACTCCATCGACATCGAGCGCGTGGTGCTGTAGCACACGCAGTCGCGAGTGCCTGAGTCAGGCAGGCCTAGTAAGCCATGAGTGACGCCACTCGGCACCGCTACCGAAGCGACGGCGGGTCCTGCACAGAACGTAGGCAGAACCGGCGCAGCGTTTGTAGGTTGGCTGCATTCGGTTTACTAACCGCGTGCTTACATGCTAAGTCCATTTATTTCAGGTGGTGGGTTTTCAATTTTATCCTAATGCTTTTCTTCCTCATCTAAATGTCTGCCTGTACTCGTTTCTATAAACTTGCACACGTCGCTTTAGCCAATTGTAGTTAATTTCGATAACATTTTCGTGTTTGTGGCATTTCCGTAAAATGGGCTTTCTGACCTCGTGAACGTATCTCGGATTCGCATGTAAACAACCGATTTCATATGCGCAGTAATTTAAGATTTAGACCACCGTTCCCTTAAGCATTACGCGATTTATTTCCTTTGTTATCTTTCTCTCAAGTGATTGGCTGTTGCTTGATATCCCCGGTGTAGCTGCGCTTGATGTGCATGTTGGCAAGGTGCCTTCCTGTCTATTACCCACTACCTCGTCCATATTTGCTCAAGGAGACAGCTGGTCGTTGCTGAAGAGGACGGGGCGCGCGGGCCTTGTGGTCGTGCTAGGCTCGAACAGTGGTTCCAAGCACTCAGTGTGGAGCGGACTACGGTCCAGCCACCGCCTTGTGTGCGCTTGATTCCCGAATGCAGCGTGCTTGTGTTTGCCTGTGAAGGAGTGTGGGCCGGCTCCGTTGATGAAACTTTGCTCCCGTCCATACGCCTCCCGGTTTATTCCTTCGGGTTTACACTGGATATAGGGTGTGTGGATGGAGCTGTGGGTGGTGCAGCGCCAGCCATATATATATATATATATATATATATATATATATATATATATATATATATATATATATACGGCAACGCAGATATGCTGTACCTAGTGGTTCAACGGTTAATCGTTTGTTGCATATTCTTCACTTTTTCCTGAACGTTTTCATCGTATTCCCGTCTGGCTGTCTGTTGTTCGTTGTGCTTCTTGCCGAGTGTTTCAGACATGTCGGCTGGCACCTGTGGGGCCTTGCAATAACGGCGGATGGTCCTTAATCAGAGGGTCCGATCCCCACTCAAATGAGGCTCAGCGTTCACTCGGCGAGATATCGATAGGGATCCAATGCGGGCCAAGGAAATCTGACGCCATGTTTTACGAGGAGCGGGCGATAAATGGAAGAAAGGTGACCGTGGATACCGCTGCAAACAATTGGTTCGAGATCAAATCAATCCAACTGACCGAAACACAATTTGAGTCGGTGATTGTACATTTACTTGCGATAAATATATAAATCATCATTCGCGTCTGTCGACTTCTTCACATTATTAATATTATTACTTCTACACATTTGCAAAACAGTTTGCTACTTCAAAGTGTAAACAGTTATTACAATCACATCTCATGTTCTGGACCTCAGGAATCTCATAACTTACACTTGCCCAGATTAATACTTGATCAAACAGCAATTTTGGCATATCCGCTTGTACGAAACTGATCATGCCTTCCTTGGTGTGCCTCATGTAACATCGAGAATATACATGTCATTTATTTATTTGAAAAATGTGATAGATAACGTGAGTACCGAAATGCCACACACATACAGTTCGGTGGAAGCGCGTCCTGTGGTAATCAGGTTGCATGATATGGCAAATAAGTCACGTTGCGGAATGACCACTATGGTATTCTGTGTAGAAATGTTCAACAAGACGCGCTTAAGCGCCAATCTGATCACGCAAATACGATTGGGGGATATCTTGTCAGTAACCCTAATAAAGTGTAGCTCCTTTCTACAATGAAAGAGGTTCTGTAAAGACCTGAGGTAAAAAGCGGCATCACATTGTTCCTTTTGGGCTAACAAGCTGTTTCAGACAGGATGAAAGATCTGACACCGGTGCACGCATGAAAAACACGTAGTACAGATCGGAGGAACTTACGATTCAATATATCCCCGTCCTGGAGAGGACGCCCATCTGGAATGCCGTGACAAATAACCTCGTTGATAGAGCTGTTAATAAGTAACACAAAGCGTCAAAAAACACCAAAAGAAATAGTAAAGCAGAGGATACATAAATGGTAAAAGCAACCGTGGAGTGACGTGAACGGACGGTGAGGTAGAACGATGCCGACAATAAATGTCAGTGCAAAGAGTTAGGAAAAGCACTGTGATCGTACAAAAACGCTTAATGGTGTACTTTCTTAACCAGATGGAATCGTGATAAAAATACACTGACTAGAAAAGTGGACCAATTTAATCTAACCTAAGAGGAAAACAGAGGAAGACGTATTAGTCTCATCGGACATTGGACGAAAGGGACAGGTGGGAACTGCCTAGGCTGAGGCCGTTCTAACGGAGCAGATGGAACTGCGCACAGATGAAAAACTCAGGGTTGTGACTCCGACCTCCATGTGAAAAACTGGAAATCCAAAGCAAACGGACAGAGATCTAGAGAGAATAGCAGATTGTCCTCATTCCCACAGTGGAGGAGAAAATAAAGTAGTGCACCGCGAGCTATTAATTCTGGGGGCCCGTATTCGAGTGTCCAGTCAGACCTCCACGTCTGAACCGAGGGAGCACAGCAGCGCTTGACGAAACGCTTACTTAGCCGCGCGAAGTGTCAGAGTAGGCCGACGTTACGGATGACTTTTAGAGAGCCAGTCACATAGCCCAACCGCGTGTTGGAAAATAATCATAATAACATAGGAGATGCGGTGACGCATATCTGTTGGACCGGTAATGAAATTGTTGTTCTGTTATGGTAGTATGCAACACAGCGAACTATTGGGTGAGGTAGTCGTCAATAAACATGTCAGTAGAAAACCAAGTATACATTCCAGCGTAACTCGTCTCGTAATGTGCATACAGGATGGTCGCCGGAGTTCACTGAGAAGCGTCGTTAATTCAAAGGGCACAGAAGCATCGAAACCAAATGGTTATCCAGTGCAAATCGCTAACTCTAGCCAACAATTGCACTCCGGTTCAGCAGAATCACTGTGATCCGAGCACCGGAGTGCGGTGTATTTGGCTGTCGTGACTCATGGTATCGTAATAACGAAAAGTAACGGTGCTTGTGGAAGCCGGGTAAATGCGAGTTGAAATGAAAACGGAAGGTTACAATAACTTGGTTAAAATGAACGTGGCTGAAAAATTAATAACCAAATGTAAAAGGCCGAATATAAGAACGTCGGTGGGTGTGCAACTAAGACACCTTGGATAAGACGTCCAACCACTGATGCGGCCAGCCTCGAGACCGCCATCCAGGAAGACGGCATGTGTCAGTCAGACGAACTTGTGTCTGGAATATACTTAGACGGCAAGAATGTCGTCAACTAACATGCTAAACTGCGGATTGTTTCGGTTGTACTAGGAAATAAGCCGGTTGATAAACGGCATGTTTGTAGCGAATGATGTGCCAGATTGATGGAACTCGTTACAATCCGATGCAGCACAGAGCGGGAATACGGTTGAGGGGAGCGCCAAGCGTTCTACGTGGCGCATTATTCACCCATTGCCTTCAGGTGAGGGATGGGACAACAGTGTCCAGGACACATGACGCGTGGGCGTTTTTCAAGTCAAATAATGGAGACACCTACCGATCAAACCAGTTGGTGTGTGAATGCTCCATGTCAGGGTGTGCTGGGACGAAACGGGATCTATTAGGCACCGATGAGTGTCGAATCCCGTGTGCAGTACGGACTACTCACAATAGATGAACTTCGTCCCATGGAAACCAAATCAAACAGGACAGCAGTCTGAGGGATGTAAGGTCAGTGTGAGCGTCATGGTTCGTTTCTGACAGCGGGAGGGAACAACTGCTAAACACTGGTCTGTTATCCCCTGTTTCGACGTAGACTCCATGGTTGACATGATGAAAATGCGCAAAATGATAACATTGTTGACAGCGTAAACATCAGTTAACAAAGTTAAACCGCAAAATGATTGCCCTGAGAAAACTAAGACTAAGAGATGCAATGAGGCTGGACCTTACCGTGGTGCGATGGTTCGTGTGCCTCAGAGATACATTGAGCTATGCTGGGTGGTGTTTTTTTGCACCTGCAGAGCAACCCATACCAGTTTGGCTAATGGTTAGAGGCCAGAGAAACTCAGCTTCCTGGTCCTCCAAGTTGGGGGTTGGAATAAGGGTGACTCCATATTCCAGTGCCAAAACCCCGCTGCCTTGCGGTAAGGTTTTCGAACCAAAGGCTTTGGTTGAGAACCCTAATCGTTCTCCTGTCTAGGCCTGGGCAACCTGACAGTATTCTGCCCACGCAATACAATGAATCTTTCCTCTAACAACTTCTTGATGCTCTGGCCGTCGCAGATAATACTCAACGGCGCCCTATCTGCTGCATCGAGCACGGTGGATAGGGGTATGGATGCTACTGCTCAGGCCCTCCCGTCTTCTTATCTCCCTTCTTGCGCTTCTTCATCCTTATCGTCCCGCTCCAACTTTACTTTTATCCCCCCATTTTCAATCCCCCAATTCTTGGCCCTCCCCCACCATGCTTCAATAGTCGCTCGTCTTATAGTTTCAACTCACGCACAGTCGCAGGGCGTCGCTCCAATCCAGTCGACAAGTCCATGTTCAACCAAGCGGACAACGTCAGTTCATCCGTTTCCCTTTGGAGTCCTCGCGTCTAACTAAGACTGGTATGCCTCAACGTGCGCACTTGGCTACAGATTGTCCAACATGCAGTACTTGCCCGCACACTAGAGACCCTGTCGATCGATATTTACTGTTTATCAGAAACCTGCCTGCAAGATACAAGCTCCGTGGTTATTCTGCGATCCCCCACGTGTGACACTGGGGGCACATTCTCACTGCGTCTGTCTGGCGATGATGCAGCTTCAAATACCGGTCAAGCTGGCGCCGGCATTGTTTTGAGTCTCCGGGTTGAAGCTGCCCTGATCGATTGGATGCCAGTCGGATGTGCGCGGGGACAAACGGTGCCTGTTTGTCATTGCGGCCTACGCTCCTACAAACTGCAGCACTGATACGACAAAAGATGATGTTTATCAGCAACTTCATGATCGCCTTCGTTACAGAAGAAGCACGGATACTGTGGTGTTGGCTGGCGATCTAAACGCCCAAGTCGGAAAATTGTCCTCTGCTGAGCTTCATCTGGGCAGCCAACATGGTGTAGGCTCCAGTAATGATAACGGGGAGCGATTGCTACAGCCGTGTGAGGATGCTCGTCTCTTTCTCGTGAGCACGAACTATCGACACAGCACCCGCAGAAGTTTGACGTGACGGCCACCAGCCTCGGGCCATCTATGGACGCAAATCGATCATATCGCGATCAGTTACCGCTGGAGAAGCTGTGTCCAAAACTGTCGCTCGATTTGGAGCACGAGCGTGGATTCTGACCACACACTTGCCTGCGCTGACCTCCGGGTGCGTTTCGGTGGACGTCCGCAAAGCGTTATTAGTAAGTAAACAGATGAGGAACGGTTCTAGGTCGAAACATACGAGATCGGTATCAAGCAGTGATAGCACATATTATGAAAACGTGGCTAGTCGGTTTGGAGCATCGGTCGGGATTCCATTATACTGTAGTGATTGCCGACATTACGTTTACTTTCCATCACTTTGAAAAGCACCCGAATTGTAAGAACGTGAGCTATTAACCTGGTTAAAAACACAAGATGCCAGTAAGTAGCCGTATGACTGTATTGATTGCATACCGGAAAGGTTTACGAAAGACCATGAAGACTATAAACCTATACTATAGCATCCGAATGGTCGGCGCATTTCTAGTGCGTCGATTAGATTGAGGGAAGTGCGCATGATGACTCTACCGGTTAGCGAATATCGGAGTTTCCGCAGCACTCAGAATCAGCTTCTGATTAAGTGCCAAGATTGATTGGGACAGTTGGCAGATGCTGGGGTCCGTAAAGTGGAGATCAGCACAAATTGGGAATAGGCGAGTATTGATCCAAGCGATCCAAATTACAGGCACGAAGAATCGATGAAGGAAATGAGCGCTGAGAAATATGAAAAGTTACCCACTTTCAGATGGGCCACAGTGAACAATGGGTTAAATACCTTTGGGAACAGTTTATGAGACCCGCTGTGTCCCATCTTCAGCTTCATCACCGGATTCAACATGCACTGTTGACATTAAGTCAACCGCGAAAGAACAAATAAGGCGATCTAACGGGCACACTCAACCGTGTGTGATGTAGAGGCGCTTTCAGGATGGTGAGTATCAACATCCAAATTATCGCAAAAAACGGGTAATAGAACGTCGCGCGATGGCAAATGAAGCGCAGACGCTATCATCATTACCTGCAAACCTCATGTACCATAAAGCTGAAGAATGAAGTGTGCTTCAATATGACGGACCAGATAGTTGCTGTACGAAACTGGGAGCAATCCACTACAACAAGCAGGAAGAAAAAACAAGTAAACAGAAGGGTACCGCAAGATAGTCTAAACCGTTCCCATTCGTCTTCTCGGCCGGTAATGAGGCGACAACACGCTAGATCATTCGAAAGAAAATCACTAGCCGCAGACCAACGCGGACGCCTGCATGTGCCGGGACGTGAGTGAAAACAGAACGGAGATATGGTGTGGCTCTCATCCTTCACTGTCAAGTACACACTACTGGCATGCATTGAGCAAGTATAGTCTATATATGGAGAAGACCCGATACACTGTGGCCAGCTATGTTACGAGATAATAGACTGGTTTGATATGGGAACTGTTTGTAGAAGGGAGCAATGGGTGATATAAGAGTACAGTGTAAGTCATCACAACTAGGTGAAGTCAGATGACTCAAAATTACCAGAGAAGTTCTGGGCAACTTTTCCACTATTTAGAAGTTGGTTAAATGTGTATGTAGCGAAGGAAGGTGAGTTGCGTTGATTGCTCCATCACATGCTGCGCGTATCTGCCGTGTCCCTGCGACAACAGTCTCGAGTTCGCACGAAGAAAGGAAGACGAGAAAGTTGTTACGGAGTTCGCCAGAATATTATTATGTAATGCGCGTAACGTAACAATACATTGTTGATCGGATAATGTCAGTTTATACTGAATTATAACACCTGCTATTATCTATCAGAGACCACATGATTTCAAATTCATCAAACAATCTAGTCCTAACAGTGTTAATCGAGTTTATGCACTGACCTATTGAGCGACAGCAGGGTATTGGTAATGATTTGTACACCACCAGTGACCAGTGTAGAAGACGAAGGACTGTAGCGAAGTAAGCATTCTAAAGTACACAAGTAAGCAAATTGTGGAGAACTAAGTAGGCAGCGATTCGGCACGAGGGGGAAATATGCAATAAATATCATCGAAGAAGTAATAGAAGTGTAGAAGTCTATCAAGATACGCAATGGAGAGGAGCAAACTTCGAAACTTACGTGCAGCAAGATTTCGGAAATTGGAAGTAGTTCAGGGGTGACGGATAGCATTCACGTTGGATGCAGGCCTGTGCAGAAATGGGGTAAGTTCAGAAATGAGGAGGCACATACGACACCTCACGTTCTTTATATCAGGCAAATACCCTACAACTACTACCACGAATAAAAGACAACAGAAAAGTGGCTCACTTGAATAGGCGGGCCGTAATTAACGGTGCCCAGAACAAAATGCGCTTAGGCAGGAATGGAGTCTCGGTGGAATGCATAATTTTCGTGTTTATTTCCACCTATTACATAAGACAAACTCGTCGGAAAGAAAACCGCACTTTGAACCCAGAAATGAAGTTTATCGTCCTAATAAAATAATGTGACGATTAGACATTGTAACCCAACAGACACAATACGCATTTGAATATAATCTAGGCTTACTCACTTCGTGTACAATGCGGTCCAATTCATCCGTGGTGATTCCAACGCGGGCAGCATTCACAGCCTCCTCAAGCACCTCGCGAGCAAGCTGGAACAGGGTACAATTATGGAAGAAAATAAGACTTATGATGGGTCCGACCCAAATACTAAAAGTGCATTATCGCCACAGAGTAGCCGATGGACCTATGATGCTTCGGAGAGGTCGAACTGAGGTAGTTTGAGTAGGTGTTGATGAAGGAGATCACTTCGATGCAGTCTGATGTTTGCAAATGCAGGGAGTGAATGATTAGGTGAGTAGACATTGCTCTAAGCACAAAGCCACATGAAGACGACGTGCGCATACAAGTCCTTTAAAGAACAAAGCGAGTAGACTTGCTTGAAGAAAACTAACATTGGGGTGTGCGGGTACGAAAACTAAGACGGGATTCGATGAAATGAAATGGTAAAAGTGACTCACTTGAAAATAGGATCGGCAAGCAGCAGGAAAACTTACCGCTATAATAAAAATGTATCCTAACTCGAATACAATGCATAAAAGATACAGGACGCCGTAGCTCAATCAACAGTCAGACGAATTCAAAGAGCTCAGCGGCAGAGGTATGGTAAAATGCGAGCACGCTCATTTGCGTCCTAAGGCAAAGAGCAACTGCTCTCCAAACAAACAGTGATTATTATGTCCCAGTCACGACAGTTTTCCCCGCTTGTTTCATGCCACTGAAATTCGTAGTTTCCGACGACACGCTTAGCTGCATTCAATCGCGAAGGCCCCCAGAGCAACGAGATGGAGTGAATGAGCACAAAACTGAGTTTTCCATTCCTTATTCAATGAGTCACAGAATTCATAAACCACGCATACTTCCTGCGACTATTTCAAAAGATCGTATGCCATTCAAATGAATGCGAAGTGCGCCCTGCGAACGACCCTGGCGCTCCACAACGCTCAAGAGGCGACAGACTTTCATTTTGATATTTGACCCATCCTGGCGTCTTTAAGTGGAGCGGCTTCAAAAGACAATAACAGTGGGGAAGAGCATGGCTAATGGACTTGACGTATACGTTAGATTCTACTATACTTTAAACGCTGAGTTGTGGAACATGGGTGTTAACGAGATTTTCGACAACCGCCAGGATCGAGGTAATGAAAGGGAAACTAGAAAGATAACCAAGGCAACAGCTACTTCTTTGTGTCTACCAAAACCTGCACAACTGATTTAACAAGGTAGGTTCACTGTAATGCACATAACACCAAATTTCAATTAGATGAAAAGTCAAAAACGCGGTAGGCACTAGAGAAGACGATAAAATTCACTTGCCGGTACTAACAAATGCCAGCTGATGGCTGACATCCATATTTAGTAGTATTGCTAATGAGAAAAAAAGGTGATAAGCAAGAAAAGGACGGGAGCTCCTTGAAAAGTGACCATAGCATGAGACATTCCGCGTTCTCCGAAATATAAATAGATTACACAGTACAACAAAAAATTATTTTCTATAACAGAAATCCCAATGTCCCTACCTTATAGAATACACTCCACTGATCGTTGAAATGTATTCCGATGTTACCTAGCACGTTAGGTTACATTGTTATAAGCAAATGATTACTTACAGTAATGTTAAGGCTACGTCGTACGAAGTATACGTAAATGTACTGAATCACAACATATAAAGAATGGATCTATGTGACAAATAGGTTTCAAACCACTTCAACACGCGCCGGTAACTGCTGAATGCAGCCTGGCACTGGGAAATGACGACTTCGACGAGATCGTTGCTTGTATGATCTAGCGTCCTCACGCTGCAGAAACCAACAAGCGTCACCCATCCGAGAAGGCGTGTACTGTAGCGCTACTCCATGACCGAAATGTCTTGGTGAAAGCGCTCACCATGCTCATCGCTAACAGATCCTGAGTTCTCAGGGAAAAAGTCAAAGTGATTATGCAAAAAAGTGCACCTTGAGTGACATTCGAGCACCAACAGCCCGATAGTCCGCAATGAGCCTATTGTGATGTCTTTGTAGTTCACTGCCTTTGTTATACCCAAAAATCCTATACACACTGCCTTGAATAATCGCCACGCTTCTAACTAAAATGAAGTCAACTGGCATTCGAAAGCAGTCTGTCTTTATCCGGCGAATATCAGGCCCAATAAGTATGCCTTCTTTGAGCTTCGCATCACTGATCTTCGGAAACACTTGTTTCAAGTACTGGAATGCAAAACCATCTCGCTTGATGGCTTTGACGAAGTTTTTAATCAAACCAAGCTTGGTGTGCAAGGTTGGTAGATAGATATGATCAGGTTGCACAATAGGTGTATGCTTTACACTTATTTCCCCTGCAGCATACTCCGTCCTCTCTAGCTATTTTTTCAGTTGTGTAGTGCTGTTGAGTCACTCTACCGTCCCACAGGTGTAAGAAACAGCAATATTTTGTGAAGCCTGCTTGCATACCCATTAGGAGTCTAATAACTGAAGTCGGCGCAGATGTTTCAACAGTACTTATCGTAGTTCAGTGCAACGAGCATCTGTTGCATAGTTCCGTGATTCCCCTTCATGTGGATGGCATGCAACAGAGGCACAGTTGGGTACACATTTCCGTTGTGGAGTAGTATGGTCTTAAGACTACTCCTGGATGATTCAATGAAAAAACGCCATTCAGCATTGATATGCCTCACGTCAGGTTCTTTCATCAGTCCTTCCAAGTCGGAACAGTGAGAAAAGGTTTCTCTCGTGTCCTAGGAACCGGACAATTTAACCCTTCGCTTTCTGTATACAGTAACCTTAGCGTTAAAAGCAAGTAAGTGCCACTGCTGCAGCCGTGATGCCAGCAACCCGGGCTTGTCTTTTGGCAAGCCCAGTTCACGTACCAAGCCATTCAGTCCGAATTGTTCAATAGGATGTGGGTTGACAACACCAGCTTCAAAGTTTTCATAGGTTTTGGGATCAGGGGAAGTTGACGATGCAGAATCACTACTCCTCATCAGTGCCATGCTCACTGGAGGCACTGGAATGTGTAAGGTGTAATAATGATGAACAGGTCGAATAGATGATGGAAGATCGGGGTAATGATGTTTGTCCTTGTTTCGGTTGGAGATTCCAGTGACACTGGTTAGGCAGCAGAAGCAGTCTGTCAGGTGTTCCTTTGGCTCCATCCACATTTTGGGGATTGCAAAGGGCATCTTGGCTTTAAGCTACTGGGTCAGATGAAGATCGCACGAGACACAAAGAATATGCGGCGCTCACTTCCTATCCTGATCTCAGAGTTTCATCCCGAAATATACGTGCTAGGTAGACTTCAGTAGTGAACAAATAGGTATGCAGTGCGACCTAGTAGTAAACTGTCCACAGAGGTAACAAAAATGATTTGACACAGCAGCGTCTTTCAGCCATGATCAAGATATCAATTAAGGAAACACAGCTCTCAATCGACTTTCAGTATCAGGTGGATACCATGGCCAAGAGGACTTCTTTTCCACGATTACAGGGAGCCAATAGACCAATCACAGGCGAGCATTCGATGCATGAAACGCAATGCTTAGGTAAAGTGAAAAATTGAGACTAAAAGCGTGACGTGATCTGGTTTGCATATTCGTTATCAGCTCACTTAGTGCTACTAGAAACATCCTATCACATTTCTGTTATAAAAGTGATGTTGCACAGTGTCAACAACAATCTGTAGCGGTCTGGAGATTCACTACGTTCGTCTGAGTATGTTGGGTAAATTGTTAACAAAAAGCATCATATTGTACACTTAGGTGTTCAATGTAATATTGAAGAGTGTGTTGAATTTGTCGGTTAGATCAGCGAGTACCACACACACACGTGGACACGGTTGGATTCGTCACGTCGCTTCCTGGCGCGGGATCCGGACACCCTTCCATGGCTAGCAAGCGTAGTAACAATGTGGTAATTTTAGCAAATACACGAGACCACTGTCATCATCATCATCATCATCATACACGTTAGCTAGAGGTGGGGAACACCTCAGCTACTGTGCCGCAATACATAGAAAAAAGGAGAAAAAAAGCAACTGGTGCAAGCTGGCTGAGCTACCGGTAACGGATGGGCATCGTTCCGGTAAGCTACCAGCCGGCTGCTGTGCACCCGAAAAGAAAAAAAATATTATGCAAGATTATATAAGGCTAAATAATGTGATCGTGTTTGGAGGGGAGGCTAAGAGGGATGGGGTGGGACAAAGAAACTCACAGCACGAACGCCACTGAGGTCGGCTCCTAGCCATATCAGCAAGTGTGTCCAACCAAACGTGTTCATCGTCCTTTGAACCCCAACCAGGGAGCCGAGACGCTCCAACCGAGGCCAGCTCCGAAGTGAGGGTCTTCATTCCTCTGGACCAAGTCATCGCTTGGCCACCCCTCCTCTTCTTCCATCCACATCCCCGGCGCGCAAACAATACACGTCGCGGGAGTCGGTGGGCTGGCATGCGTAACACGTGGCCGAGCCATCGGAGCCTGATGCGTGAAATAACGGTGCTGAGCGGTTCAGTTCCTTTTCCTGTGCCATAAACAAGACGTCGAACACGCTCGTTACTCACGCGGTGTTCCCACCAAATGTGAGCCAAATTACGAAGGCACTGGTGGTCGAACGTAACTAGCCTCTTCATGTCCGCTGCTCTAAGCGGCCAGGTTTCACAACCGTACAGTAGGGTCGAACGTACTGCTGCATTGTACACTCTACCCTTCAGGGCAAGAGTGATGTCGCGCCGGCGCCATAAGTGGCGAAGGTTAGCAAAAGCGCCCCGAGCTTTTGCTATACGATTCGTGATTTCATCTTCAATCCCACGGGCGCTGATACAACTTCCCAGGTAGTTGAATTTCCAAACGACTTCTAGCTGATCCCCACCAAGGGTCAGCGTAGGAGGCGGTCCAGACCAATCTTGGAGAAACGCTTTGCACTTCGAGGGTGCGAAGCAAAGCCCGAAGTGACGGACAGCTAGTGCTAATCTGTCCAGTGCAGCTTGGCACGTTTGTGAGCTGTCACAGATCAGGGCAATATCATCAGCATACTCTAAATCAAGAAGTCGTTCTCCTGGGAGTAGCTCCACACCTTCTAAGTCGTGTCCTGTAAACGCGATTTCCATGACTTCGTCAACAGCGAAGTTGAAGAGGAAAGGTGACAGCGGGCATCCTTGTCTCACGCCGCTGGAGATATTAAAGGGCGACGACAACTTGCCGTAAGCCCTCACTCTGCCCGAGCTACGCGCATATAATGCTCGGATAATATTCATATATTTCTCAGGTATACCTTTCCTGAGTAGACAGTCCCAAAGTGCATGTCTATCCACCGAATCGAATGCACCTTTGATATCGAGGAACACGACAACGGTGGGCCGTCAATATATGTGACGGTGCTCCAACAACTGACGCAAAGTGAAGATGTGGTCAATGCAGCTACGACCTCGACGAAATCCAGCTTGCTCTTCGCGAATCTGGCTTTCACGAGTGCCAGTCAGTCTGTGAAGGATGACAGAGGCAAGCAATTTGGAGGCGATGGAGATCAGACTGATTCCTCTATGGCTGCCGCATTCCGATCGTGAGCCTCCTTTGAAAATTGGGACTATGATGGAGCGGCTCCAATCGGTTGGGACAGTCTCCTGCTCCCACAGTCTCACTAGTAACTCGTGTAAATCATCCACAAGAGCAGGTCCCCCGAATTTGAAGAGGGCTGGAGGAAGGTCATCAGGTCCCGCGGCTTTGTTCAACTTCAACAGTCCGATCTCATGTTCGACTTCTGAGCGAGAGGGTGGATCCAAAGGAACAGCCCACGGAGCGGGGCGATCACTGGTCGGCGAGAAATCTAACAATTCCGACCGATTAAATTGCCTTTCAAAGTGCTCAGCCCAACGTTCCAGGCGTTTTGATAAGTTGTGGATAGGCTGTCCACTCTCGTCACGTATAGTTTCACTAACACCAGGTCTCCTGCTGCCCGTTTCCCGTATCAGACGGAATAACTCACGATGGTTACCAAGGGCAGCGGCCATTTCCATCTCTGTTGCACGACGAGACCACCAGGATTCGCGGTCTCTCTTCAGGCTAGCACGGAGTTTTGCCCGGAGCTCTTTGCGAGTTTCATTGTGTTCGCTTCCAGCCGGAATATGCCGGCGAGCATCGATAAGTTCCAGAGACTGTGAAGAGACCCAATGTTCATGTTGGCGATTAGACATACCACATGAGGATTTGCCTGCTGCTAGTAAGGCCTGTTGCATATGAGACCAGTGAGCTTCAATTGCATCCAGTGAGCGTTTATCCAACTCGGATGACAGCGTAATTTGATAGGCGTTCAGAACAGCTGGCTTCACCAGTCTGCCGGTGTCAATGCGCTCACAACATCGTCGCGGGCGTCCACCAAAGCGCATCCGCAGGTCAGCACATACAAGTGCATGATCGGTGTCTACACCTGTGCTCCAAATCGAGCGACAGTTCTGGACGCAGCCTCTCCAGCGGTAACTGATAGCAATGTGATCGATTTGCGTCCATAGCTGGTTCGAGGCTGGTGGGCGCCAAGTCACCCTCCGGCGGGTGCTGCGTCGGAAATTAGTGCTCGCAAGAAATAAGCGAGCATCCTCACACAAATGAAGTAACCGCTCACCGTTATCATTACGGGAGCCTATACCATGTTGGCCGCCCAGATGCAGCTCATCTGTGGATAATTTTCCAACTTGAGCGTTCAGATCCCCAGCCAACACTACAGTGTCCGAGCTTCTTCTGTGGCGAAGGAGTTCGTTCAGTTGGCGATAGAAGTCGTCTTTTACCGAGTCATCGCTACAGTTTGTCGGTGCATAGGCAGCGAGAACGAATAGACACCTGTTAGTCCCACGCGACTTCGAAGTTTTGAACGAGCCAGCCAATCGGACCGCACACATCCGGCTACTGATTGGAATCCAATCAACCAGAGCAGCTTCAGCCCGGGGACTCAGGGCAATACCAACACCGGCTTGGCCGGTGCTCGAAGCTGCATCGTCACCAGATAGGCGCAATGAGAAAGTGCTGCTAGTGTCACCTGAAGGGGATCGCAGAGTGAGTACAGAGCTCGAGTCTTGCAGGCGGGTCTCCGATAAGCAGCAGATATCGATCGAGAGGGTCTCTAATGTTCGGGCAAGTGCTGCCTGTTGACCGATCTGAAGCAATGTGCGAACATTGAGGCATGCCAGTCTGAAGGAGGATCGAGGGCTCCAAATGGAAGCCGATGAACTGGAATGGACCGCTTGCTTGGACATGGGCCTGTTGACAGGACAGGAATGACGCTCTGCGTTCGCCTGTGAGTTGAAACTAAAAGACAAACGACTATTGAAGCAAGGTGGGGGAGGGCCGAGAATTGGGAGGTTGAAAACAGGGGGGATAAAAGTGAAGCTGGAACGGGACGATAAGGGTGAAAAAGCGCAAGAAGGGGAATAAGAAGATGGGAAGGCTTGAGCAGTAGCATCCAAACCCCTATCCACCCTGCTCGATGCAGCAGATAGGGCACCGTTGATTATCCTCTGCGGTGGCCAGAGCATCAGCAATTTGTTTGGGGAAAGATTCATTGTATTGCGTGGGCAGGATACTGTCAGGTTGCCCAGGCCTAGACAGGAGAACGATTAGGGTTCTCAACCAAAGCCTTTGGTTCAAAAACCTGTCCGCAAGGCAGCGGGTTTGGCACTGGACTACAAGGAGTCCGTTTTAAGGAATAAGGAGCCACCCTCATTCCAACCCCAACCTGGAGGACCAGGAGGCTGAGTTTGTCTGGCCTCTAACCATTGACCAATCTGGTATGAGTGGCTCTGAAGGCGCAAAAGCACCACCCAGTATAGCTCAATGGATCACTGAGGCACACAAACCATCGCACCACGGTAAGGTCCAGCCTCATTGCGATGGACGATACCATTGTACACACCAGTAAATATTCGTCCCCTCACCTCCGTGCCTTCCCTTTAATTATCAGGAACACTACTCACCAATACCCATACGGATACAGCAGGTCGAGTACCGTGAGCCGATCACCCAATCTAAGTGATAAACGTAGAGCTACTGTTATGGAAGTATCAGGTTACGGCGTCGGAACAAAGCGAGAAATCTAACTCTGCGTCAAGAACGGTTTAGATAATTGAGGATGGATGGCTTCTACTGCTATTCGTTTAATTAGGGTGGCAGAATGAACGTCGGAGCAAATTCGATTAGGGGCGTAAAAATGAGTAAACTCGGAGGATCAATAGCGTGCCACCAAGTAGACAGAAACCGTGTGATGAATGTGACAGCAACGGTACTGCGCAGAACACAATCCGTGCAGACCGAAAGATGATCCAGCCATGGAATTGCGTGGTCCATGTGACATCAAACACAGGAATCATCCTATGAGATGAATTCGAAAAATATACGAATCGTATAGGAAATCAGCTGATTCGAGTTACACTTCATAAGAAAACAAAATTGCAGCTCCCTGGTAAATTAATGCATGTAATCTGCTAACTGTTATGAAGCAAGATAAACCCGTTGAAAACACAACGGTATCAGTAGTACGCCGGTAGGCAGCAGCAAAGCTTTGCTGCCGCACAACCGTCAACAGTCGTGAGTCGCCTGGTCGCCTACGCGGGCTCGGATCCGTGCCCTCGGACTAAATGGCAGGCTCGTGATTCTTAAGGTCACTGGCCGGCTGGAAAGATGAGTTCAGAGAGGCTTAGAAACCCTCGACTGATGTATTCATTGAAAAAAGCTCGCTAGACATTTGAAAGCTATTCCACCTTCTGACATGGCAGGCGATTAGATTCGTAGGAAACTTACGAGTTTGTAGTAAAGATATCAAGTCACACCATCGATTCAGATGAGTGGATGATAAGATTCGATGTGGCCTCGCTGTCTACTAATGTACCCAAAGGAACAGCGCAAAAAGTAAGTAGACGTTGCCTTAATGAAGGCAACACTCTGGGTAAACGAATGAAGCTTACAGTTTGCCAGATAGTCAATTAAGAATAATGGAGTTAGTGAAATGACACCAGACTACAGGTCAGACTGGGCACGGTTCCTAGCGAATGCGCCGACTGACTCATCATAATCATCAACATCAGTATATCAGACAATTGGATTGATGGTTCGTTGCCATACAACCATAGCGACCGATGGTATGAAGAATAATAAGATGGAGAGAAGGGGGGCTTAACAGAAAACCTTAATGCCCCAAGCAAATACCCAGAGTCAAGGCCCCTACACTTGTCAACAACGTACTGTCCCGAACAGTTGGCTATCTTTAAACCTAAGGCGGCATCAGCCAGACAGCTTCGTTGCGGCTTTCACTCGGCAGATAACTCAGCATCAAACACACTTTAAACAGGCAGTCCGACTAGGAGACGACAGCAGACGCGCCACTGGTGTCGACTGCCAGCCATGTCCAGTAAAGTCTCGAGCCAAGCATAAAACGGGTCGCGTGGACTCTAGGCTGAAAGGTGAGACAGACCTACGGCACCGAGCTTGATCGTCAGTGAATTCATTTCCCGCTGCCAAGTCAATTTTGTCCACCTCGAGTCTTGCGACAACCCACATCTGGCAGACAAAGTAAGGCTTTCCTTGGTAGACGGTAAACAGGCATAAGCAGCACGTGACTAAGCCAACGCAACTTACTCAGTGCTATGTGTTGTTCTAAGGAATTAGCTTGGTTATCATTGCCTAGTATCCGCTTACGCACATCATCGATGCGGACATGCTGGTGTCACCCGACACTAGCAGTGCTTCGCAGGCAACGATGAGCAAAGACTTGAAAGCGTCTCAGATCCTCAGACTGAAGGGGTCGGCCAAGTAGCGTCCTAAGATCGATTTACCGATCGTCTTAGCGTGTCTGTCAAATCTTCACCTGGGCGTTGGGCGGATGAACCTAAATAGGTGTATCATACGCAAACAAGACATAGAGACAGTTGAGTAAGGTAATTAGTGAACAATGTAGACTACTCCCAACCCTACTGTATAACGAGCAACAAAAGGGGAAAAACTGCGACTTCATCATTGGAGTAAAATTATTTGGGACTAAGTGGCACCAAGCAGGAGTCAACTTTAGACACTTACCTTGGAGGTCACGCGCATGCTTTCCATCTCATCATCATCCAAGACTAGTATTGTGTGTGAGCTTTTAGCCTGTCGCTCAGAAAGAGGAATTCCTAAAAGTTAAGCAACGTGTATAGCCATGTGCATACCAGTATCTGCATAATCCGGGCGGCCAATCGAATTTGGCACCTTCCTAGTAGGCGTCTGGGAAAGGGTGGTGATACAGTATAAGAGGAGTTACCTTCGCTGCTGGTCGCAGAGATCCTGTAAACGCGTAGCCTTCGAAAGATTCATCTGCATTTTTATCGATATTCGAGGGGACTTTTGTAGCCGAATGAATTTTTTTGTGTGTTTTCCAGAATTGCTCGAAACATTCCTGAGAGACATCAATGCTGTTCGCAGTTCAAACCTGAGAGCAAAAGAATGATGTGGTGATTCCCATCTGGATGCATGTAGGACAACGAAGGGTGGAAGGTCGACCACACGAAGGGGTGATACAGATGTTGACCATTGTGTTCCAGTCGGGAGCACAGGGAATTGATAGAAAAGTTATAAGAACAGCGACGGAGCAGAATAGGCTGGAAGTAAGCGCGAAGTAGAGCTTTTCACTTCATGAAATTTCAGTGAACTCCGAAATGCAACTGGAAAGGAAAAACAGGAAGGGCCAAATAAACGGGCAAACCGACTAGGGTAATTGAAATGAACTTTGTGTGGATTTGGCATAGAAAGTGGGTCAGGTTGTGTCATAAAGGAGAAAATGTCAACGCATGCTCCATTCATTCCTCCTTATGTTAAGTGTCGTGGGGTGGTTTAGTAACAAGGATAGGAGAATCTGCTGGTACGCGAATGTGGATTAGTCTACCAGGTAAATGGACATCAGTAGAATACGCGTTGGCATTGTAGAGAGTGGCAACAAGAATCTGCAATTTACAGCAGCGTCGATACCAGCACTTCCAAACGGTCAAGAAAAAGCAGAATACCTCATAAGCACCGCTGGTGAGCAGCTACGGCCTACAAAGGGAAGAGTAAAGCCAAAGGAACACGACAGACCACTCCGTGGCTCGATTTATTAGAAGGGTCGCCAAATGATGGAACAGTGTTCTGATCTACAGCAATCAGATGCCTCTTTAACGACAATCAACCGGGAAAATAATCGCCGACCCATTCAACTGAATGACAGCCAACACGATGTGACTATGCGCAACTAGTCGGATGGCTGGAGTGCCCGATAGCACCCATCAGAGTAATCCTAAAGGGGATGTATTATACCTGCAACTCAGGTAGTGATAGATTGGGGAAAAAACTGAAAATAGGTTATCAGTAGCCATGAACCCAGAAGCGCCATCGCAATGAGATGACCTTAAGGTGGCACAATAGTCTGTGTGTCCAAACGATTCATCGAGCTATGCTAAGTGGTGCTATTTGCACCGTCAGAGTCACATCACATTGGACAGCGGTTAGAGACCAGAAAAACAGCCTCCTGGTCCTCTAGGTTGGGGAATAGAATGAGGATGATTCCATATATCTTAAAACAGACATCTCGTAGCTCACTTATGCAACCCCACTGCTTTGCGGAGAGGTTTTTGAACAACAGTCATATGTTGAGAACCTTAGTCGTTATCCTGACCAGGCCTGGGCAAGCTGACATCATCCAACCTACGCAATAGTACGACCTTTTCTTCAAACAAATTTTAAACGCCCGTCGCAGAAGATAATCGACAGCGACCCATCTTTCGCATCGAGCAAGGTGAATAGGGATGAGGATGCTAGTGCTTACGCCTTGCAGTCTTATTATTCTCCACCTTACGCCTTTACATCATTATAGCCCCGTTCCGATTTCACTTTTATCCACAATGCTTTCAAATCCCCAAATCTTGGCCAACACTTACCTAGCTCTGGTAGACACCTGTCTTCTAATCTCAAGTTACAACCGCGCAGCGTCACTTCTCCCTGTTGACATATGCATGTGCAAACATTCAGACAACCCCAGTTCATGTGTTTCTGTTTGGAGCTCGCGATCCAGGCTATGGGGAAGTAGCCTAAGCCAACCCTCTGCCTTGACCTGGGCAACCGAGAAGCTCTCTGCCCACCCAACACATGAATATGAACCAAGGAAATGCCACTCTCTATTTACGCTGTCTTCGGCCGAGGTGCTGGTGGCCAGCTCTGCTATATAATGTCCTACTGCACCACCTGCAACATGTTTAGTTCAGTTTAGTTTAGTTAGTTGTATTCGTGTATGCCTGATAATCCATCTCTGATGTCGTCTACAACAATGCGTCACCTTGAGAGACAGTTCTAAGCGTGTCGATGAACAGCTCTAGACCGTCCACGTGCCACGCAATTCAAGTTGGCGACTTACAATATCCGGACGCACATGCAGATAGGGCCGCATACAGCTATTGCTCGCACTCCGGAAACCCTCTCCATCGACATATGTAGCCTCACTGAGACTCGCTAACAGGACTCCAGGATAACCCTACGACTAAAACCACCTTCTGTGTGCGCCCACCTCACATGAACGCCACGCTTATAAAGGAACGCAACTGCGGAAACCGCGGGCCTGGCCAGTGTAGGAACTGCATTAAGTGCACGCTGAAGCAGCACCACTTGATCGGATCCCAGTTACTAGCTGACTGTGCAATTAGGCTAGTAAGCTCCGTACCATTTTTCAGCCGAGAGGCTACCAAACGTTGCTTGTTTGTCGTAGCGCCGTATGCTCATATGTATTGCAGTTCGGACTTAGCAGAAGATGAGTTCAACCGTTAGCTGTCCGACCTCCACAAGAAATGCCGCACGGATACCGTAGTGCTCGCCGCGTATCTAAACGAGCAGGTCGGTGGGCTCGAAGCTGAGAAACAAGACCTCAGTGGTCTGGATGGCCATGGTACTCGAAGTACGGACAACGGAGATCACGTTGCACAGCTTTGGGCGAATCACGGTTTATTCCTCTCGAGCATAAACGTTCGACGATCCTGGCGCCAGTGCAGCACCTGGCGACGCTCTACATTTGGACAGTCATGAACGCATACTGACCACATCGCCATCAATTACGATGGGCAAGACTGTAAATCTATTTGGGGCACTTTTCTTACCTCTGCTCACGCACTTACGTGCGCCAAAGTGGTCAAACTTGCCGTTCCAAATATTTTTAGTGCTTTTCGAAATTCGTTAGTTTTTAATCTGGTGCCCTTCACTACCAGATGTTGAGACATATTGGATATGCATCCGCAGTGCCGTGCAGAAGTCTGCCAGCATCATCTGTGGCTTCGCTAAGCACACCATCAGTTGATGAATTTTCGTTCGGTCTGTCCAACTGATGGAAGACCGTCGGACAATTTCTGCTGATGTTGAGTATAACTCATTGTGAAAAGTTACCAACGCCGAACTCAAGCACGTCTTCAGGGGAGGTCGCACAGCTTGGTGGACACAGCGCGTCATCGAGATAGAACTAGTTGCACCTTCAGTGAACTTCCGTAGACAATTTTCTCTCACCCTATCCACCAGTGGCAAGAAAGCAACTGTAAGCCAAGTGGTGTGTGAAACTAGCGGCGAACCAATTCACAATCACCAACGCCGATTTGTACGTTGGGCAGAGCATTTCGAACAGCAGTCTAAATGACTTCCATTGTCATAGAGTTTCCATTATTGTACCCAGAATGATCCCCGGTGTGTATGTACCGCTCCGCCAACTGAAGTCGAGGTCGCCTATGAGCTTCGTATTCTAAATCATCACAAATAACCCGGTCCCGATGAATTGCCTCAAGGTCTTTTCCAGTATAGTTGCTCGCCACTTCTTTCTGAAATGGTTAAACTTATTCAGAAGAACTGAACCACAGCAATCATTCCATCTGGCTGAGGCTTAGCGGAAATTGTGTCCATCTTCAACAAAGATGACCGAACAGAGCGCAAAAACTATCGGGGGATCAGCCTGCTATGCGTTGCGTCCAAAGTGCTCGCCTCCATGTGAACAGCGCATACGCAAAGAACAGGCTGGGTTTCGTAGAGGTCGGAGCTGTATTGATCCCATCCTTACGACCCACCAGAAGCTCAAGCACTGTCGAGCTTTCAACCGACCTAATAATAATAATAATCATAATAAATCGCCAGCTGTACGCCGTAACGGTGCTTCGCTGCCACGCGACCACCACCAGTCGCGCGTGGGCTGAGTATACCGCGAGGACGCCCGCCCCTACGCGGATTGGAACCGGTGACCTTATGGTTGCAAACCAGACGTGCATACCATTCGGCCACCGGCCGACTCAACCGATCTATCCTTGTTTACTTCCTGGACATACGCACAGCTCTCTGGAGTTGTCTACTGAGAAAGGGAGTGCTCGAGAAGCAGACTAACATTCTTCAAGCCATTTATTCTCGAGTGTGTGGGTGTACTGCGAACTTTTGTCCCCATTTAATATCTCCAGTGGAGAAAATAAGGGTTGTTCCGCATCACCTTTCTTGTTCAACATCGCTAGGGATGAAATTTTAGAGTGTTCTCCGGAAAACGTTGGAGGTGGTAGAGTCGGGTTACTCCCAGGTGATCGACTCCGTATGATGACGACATCGCCGTAATTTATGACTCCTCGTTAACTGCTCATTACATGCTGCGCAGGTTAGGGAAGTGTGGCTCACAGTTAGGAATGACCTTTGCTCTTTCCAACTGCAAGATTTTCCTCTAGAAATGGTTAGAAGCTACCCCTGCCCTCAATCTTCCGGCTCTTCTTCGGAAGTAGCCAACAAATTCGTTTACCTTCGGAGTTGCATTAGCGTGAACGGATTGACGGACGAGATCAATTTGCGCATCACCAAACACAGAGCAATGTCTGCTATACCTCTGACATCTCTGGCGCCGGCGTAATCTCAATCTTTCACCAAAAGGTCGAGTTTACAAGGTTACGGTACGAACAGCACTTCCGTATGACTGCGAGATCTGGCCCATCCAAGTGGGTGATGTTCCGAGTCTGTCGATTTTTATTATCGCAGCCTCCGGAGCATCACCGGTGTAGTATATACATGTCAAGGCTGAAATGCCTCAACGTGCGTACTCTGCTGTAGATCGGCCAAGGGGCAGCATTTATCCGAGCACTAAAAATCCCCATCGATCGATATCTGTCGTTCATCGGAAACCCGTCTGTAAGACTCCAGCCCTGTGCTCCTCCTCTTCAAGTGACACTAGCGGTACTTCTTCACTGCGTTTATCCGGAGATGATGCGGTTTCGAACGCTGCTCAAACAGATGTGGGTCCTTCTATGTGCTCCCGGGCTGAAGTTGACCTTGTAGTATGGATCCCATTTAGTAGTCGGATGTGCGCAGTCCCACTGGCTGGTTCATTTATGGTAGTCGCAGAGCGATGATATGGCGCCCACCGGTCTCGAACCATACAAGCACGCAAATCGATCATATCGCGATCAGTTACCGCTAGAAACGCCGTGTCCGAAACTGCCGGTCGAATTAGAGAACATGCGTGAACTCCAACCATACACCCCGCATCGACCTGTGAGTGCGTTTCGGCGGACACCTGCGACGACGCTATGAGTGTATAGACATCCGCCACCTGGCGAAGACAGATGTTCTGTATGCGTAACAAAGTAGGCTAGCATCCGGACCGCGTAGGCACTCAATGAACCCAGTTGAAGGTCACATATTTGCTGCATCTTATTAGCTACAAACATGTCATCATGTGGCAAATCTCATTACCAATCGCGATATTTAGATTCTACGCATGTCTCTGGGACCTCTGGTTGCCCGTTGACACAATCCAGCTGGGAGCGAACATGTGACTCGTAAACGTCTCAGGACAAAACTGTGTGCTAACTTGAAGAGACTTCAACATCTGGTGGCCCCATCGCGCGTCGTAAATAGAAACAGACGCTGCGCTTGGTAAGCATTAGAAATTACTTTATTTGATACGGGAAACGGGCAGCAGAAGACCTGGTGTCAGCGAGACTATAAGCGAAGAGATTGGAAAACCTTTCCATAATCCATCAAAACGATTGCAGTGTTAGAAGGAACAGTTTGAAAAATAATCCAACTGACCGGAACTACAAGAATCCCTACCAACCATTGATTGCCCTGCTCCCTGGGCCGTTCCTTTGGATCTATTCTCGCGCTCAAAAGTCTAACGTGAGCGTAGACGACTGAAGTTTCATGAGGCCGCGGAACCAGTTGATCTCCCTCCTGCCTTCTTCAAAATCTGGGGACTTGCTCTTGTGGATGATTTACAAGATCGAGTAGTGAAAATGTGGGAATATGAAACTATCTTAAACGGCTGAAGCTGCTCCTTTATTGACTTGATCTTCAGAATGTGGAAATCATAGGTGAATCAGTCTGGGATTCATCGCCTCCAAATTGATTGCTTATATCATCCTTCATAGGTTGACCGGCATTCGTGAAGAGGAAGCCTAGATCCATCGAAATCGAGGCTGCATTGACCGCATTTCATTGCACGTCAATTGTCGGAGCACCGCAACGCAATCGTGTTCCTCGACATCAAAGGTACCTTGGATTCGGTGGATCAATGTGCCCCTTGGAAATGTCTGCTCAGGAAAGGCGCCCGATAAATTGGTAAACAGAATCATACCTATCTATGCGCACAGTTCGGGCAGAGTGAGAGTTTATGGCAAGCAACCGCCGCTTTTCTATAGCTCCAGCTATGTGAGACAGGGATGTCATTGTCACCTTCCTTTTGTAACTTGGCCTGTGGTGAATTCATGGAAACTGCGTTGATCAGACACGATTTAACAGGTTTAGACCTGTTTCTAAGTGAGCGATTTCTTGATTTGGAGTACGCCGACGATATTCCCCTTAGCTTTGTCAGCACAAAACCGTGGCAAGCAACATCTGAAAGATTAGCACTGGCTATTAACCGTACCGGGCTGCACTCTGAATTCACAAAATAATATTCCCACAAGCCTGGAAAAGACTGCTCCCTATGCTAACCTTTGGTGTGGATCACCTAGAAATCATTAAGAAATTCAACTACTGGCGCCGACGCAACATCACTCTCGCTCTGAAGAGTAGAGTTCACAGTGCAACCGTCGAAAGAGGATGGTCACGTTTGAGCACCGGCGATTCCGCAATCTAGCTCACATCTGGTGGAAACACTTTGTGAACAATGAGCGTGTTTGATGCCTTGTATATGGCGCTGAGGGTGATGTTGTATTCAGGATGCTTCTTCAGCGCAGTTGGGCTAAACCAACTTACACTCAAACTAGGTCTTTTTAGGTTGGATAAATTTCATTCTAATTAATTTGATTTGTTCTACCTACCTGAATAATCCTCTACTAACTGGCCACGTTGCTTCATCATTCAACACTATACACGTTAGCTGCAGGTGGAAAACACCTCAGCTATTGTGCCGCAATACAAACGACAAGAAAAGGAAAACAAACAGTGGCACGCCGGCTGAGCCCCCGGTAACGGATGGACATGGTTCCGGAGAGTTAACAGCTGGCTATCATGCCGTAAAAAGAGTCATATTATGCCTAACGAGTGAGATCGTGATTAGAAAGGGATGCTAAGCAGGAGGGGGATGGACAAAGGAACTCATAACACAAACGCCATTGGGACCGGCTCCAAGCCATATCAGCAAGTGTGTCCAACCAAACGTGTTCATCGTCCTCAGGACACCAGCCAGGTAGTCGGATGCACCAACCGACGCCAACTTCGAAGTGAGGGTTTTCATCTCTCACGACCAAATCATCGCTTGGCCTCCTCTCCTCCTCTTTCAACAGCACCCCTGACGCGCAAACAATGCACGTCGCGGAAGTTGGTGTGCTGACATGCGCAACACGTGGCCCAACCATCGGAGCCTGGTGCGTGATATAATGGTGCTGAGCGATTCACTCGCTCTTCCTGCACCAAATACGCGACGTCGAACACACTCATTGCTCACACGGTGCTCCCACCAGACATGAGCTAAGCTACGAAGGCAGCGAGGATCGAATATGACGAGCCACTTTATGTCTGTCAACCTAATGGGCCAGGTCTCACAACCGTATAAGAGGGGTTGAACGGACGGCTGCGTTATAAACTCTGCCCTTCAGGGCAAGAGTAATGTCGCGTCTGCGCCACAGGTGGTGGAGATTGGCAAAAGCACCTCGAGGTTTTGCTATACGGTTCGTAACCACATCTTCAATCCCACGGGTGCTAATATAGCTGCCCAGGTACTTGAATTCCTGGACGACTTCTAGCAGATCACCAACAAGTATTAGCGCAGGGTTGGGTCCCTGCCAATCTTGGAGAAGTACTTTGCATTTCGATGGAGCAAAGCATAGTCCAAAACGATTGACAGCCAGTGCTAATCCGTCCAGCTCTGCTTGGCATGTTTGGGACCTGTCACAAATTAGAGCAATATCGTCCGCATATTCTAAGTCAAGAGGTCGCTCACCAGGAAGTAGCTCCACACCTTCTAGGTCGTGTCCAGCGAAGGCTGTTTCCATGACTTCATCAATAGCGAAGTTAAAGAGGAAAGGTGACAGCCGGCAACTTTGTCTCACGTTGCTGACGATAATTATGGTTGTCTTCGTTAACTTTATTGCGTTTGTAGCATTTTTGAGTCACTTCTGGACATTATGTTCTTACCGCGGATTCGTTGCTAATCAACATACCTCATAAGCTAATTTAGGGAAGACTTATGTCAGCATAGTTCTATTCCTTAACGTATATATTTTACTTTATAATGTCATTTCATGTGATTAGCTGTTGTTTGCCATGCCCGGTGTGGCTGCGCTTGATGTGCATGTTGACAAGGTGCCTACCTGTCTATTACTCACTATCTCGTCCATATTGGCTCTAGGAGATAGTTGGTCGTTGCTGGAGGGGACGGGGTGAACGGTCATTGTGGCTGTGCTAAGCTCGAAGAGCGGTTCCATGCACTCAGTGTGGAGCAGACCACGGTCCAGTCACCGCCTTGCGTGCGCTTGATTCTCAAATACAGCGTGCTTGTGTTTGCCTGTGAAGGAGTGTGGGCCGGCTCCGTAGATGAAACGTGGATCCCATCCGCATGCCTCCCGGTCTTATTCCTTCGGGTTTACACTGGATATGGGGTGTGTAGTTGGAGCTGTGGGTGGTGCAGCGCAAGCCACCCATGGTCCCTCTGTAGGCGCAGGCGTCCTGTGGCTTGCCACAGTGACAGACAAATCCGAAACCGGATGCTGCCAACCATATGGCGCAGGTAAAGCGAGTAAACCGCCCACTATGTATTTCACGCACCAAGCTCCGATGGCTGCGGCATCATCATCATTATCATTATACACGTCAGCTAGAGGTGGGAAACACCCCAGCTAATGTGCCGCAATATATAAAGGAAAAGGAAAATAAATAAAACAGTTGCATGCCAGCTGAGCTACCAGTAACGGATAGGCATCGTTCCGGTAAGTTACCAGCCGGCTACTAGGCAAAAAGAAATATTATTACGTTTTACGCTATGAAATGAGATCGTAGGTGGAGGGGAGGCTAAAAGGGATAGAGAGGGACAAAGAAACTCGCGGCACGAACACCACTGAGGTCGGCTCCTTGCCATGTCAGCAAGTGTATCCAGCCAAACGTGTTCACCGTCTTTTGGACCTCAACCAGGGAGCCGTGACGCTCCAACCGAGGTCAGCTCCGAAGTGAGGGCTTTCCTTCCTATGGACCAGGTCATCGTTTAGCCACTCCTCCTCTTCTTCCATCCCCATCCACGGTGAGCAAACAAGGCACGTCGTGGAAGTTGGTGGGCTGGCATGCGCAACACGTGGCCCAGCCATCGAAGCCTGGTGCATGGAATGACGGTACTGAGCAGTTCAATTCCTTTTTCTGTGCCATAAACAAGGCGTGGAACACACTCGTTACTCACGCGGTGTTCCCACCATATGTGAGTCAAACTGCGAAGGCACCGATGGTCGAACGTAACTAGCCTCTTTATGTCCACCGATCTTAGCGGTCAGGTTTCACAACCGTACAGTAAGGTCGAATGTACCGCTGCATTGTACACTCTACCCTTCAGGGCGAGAGTGATGTCGCGCCGCCGTCAAAGGTAGCAAAGGTTAGCAAAAGCACTTCGAGCTTTCGCTATACGGTTCGTGACCTCGTCTTCGATCCCAACGGCGCTGATACAATTTCCCAGGTAATTGAATTTCTGAACGACTTCTAGCTGATCCCCAAGGTTCAGCGCATGAGGCGATCCCTGCCAATCTTGAAGGAACGCTTTGCATTTCGATGGTGCAAAGCAAAGCCTGAAGCGGCTGACAGCCAGTGCTAATCTGTCCAGCGCGGCTTGGCACGTCTGGGAGCTGTCACAGATGAAGGCAATGTCGTCTGCATACTCCAAGTCAAGAAGCCGTTCTCCTGGGAGTAGCTCCACACCTACCAAGTCATGTCCTGCAAATGCAATCTCCATGACTTCGTCATCAGCGAAGTTGAAGAGGAAAAGTGACAGCGGGCATCCTTGTCTCACACCGCTGGAGATATTGAAGGGTGGCGACAGCTTGCCGTAAGCCCTCACTCTACCCGTGCTACACGCGTATAATGCTCGGATAATATTTACATATTTCTCGGGCACACCTTTCCTGAGTAGACAATTCCAAAGGGCACATCGATCAACCGAATCGAAGGCACCTTTGATATCGAGAAACACGACTACGGTGAGCCGGCAATATATGTGACGGTGCTCCAACAACTGACGCAAAGTGAAGATGTGGTCAATGCAGCTACGACCTCGACGAAACCCGGCTTGCTCCTCACGAATCTGGCTTTCACAAGCGCCAGTCGGTCTGTGAAGAATTATGGAGACGAGTAATTTGGAGGCGATGGAGATCAGACTGATTCCTCTATGGGTGCCGCATTCCGAACGCCAGCCGCCTTTGAAGATGGGGACAATAACGGAGCGGTTCCAGTCGGTTGGGACAGTCTCCTGCTCCCACAGTTTCACTAGTAATTCATGTAAAGCATCAACAAGAGCAGAGCCTCCGAATTTGAGGAGGGCTGGAGGAAGATCATCTGGTTCCGCGGCTTTGTTCAACTTCAACAGTCCGATCTCACGTTCGACTTCTGAGCGAGAGGGTGGATCCAGAGGGGCAGCCCATGGAGCAGGGCGATTATTGGCCGGCGAAGAATCGAACAATTCTAGCCGGTTAAATTGCTTTTCAAAATGCCCAGCCCAACGCTCCAAACGTTTTGACAAATTGTGGATAGGCTGTCTACTCTCGTCACGTATAGTTTACTAACACCAGGTCTCCTGCTGCCCGTTTCCTGTATCAAACGGAATAACTTACGATGGTTGCCAAGGGCAGCGGCCACTTCCAACTCTGACGCACGATGAGACCACCAAGATTCGCGGTCTCTCTTCAGACTAGCACGGAGTCTTGCCCAGAGCTCTCTGCGGGTTTCATTGTGTTCGCTTTCAGCCGGGATATGCCGGCGAGCGTCGATAAGTTCCATAGACCGCGAAGAGACCCAATATCCATGTTGGCTATTAGACATAACACAAGGCTGGTCCTCGTGTTACGCAATCCAGCGCACCGACTACCGCGGCGTGTGCTTTTGCGCGATCGTGGAGTGAATGAAAGAAGAGAAGAGCCAGCCAAGCGATGACTTGGTCAGGAGGAATGAAGACTATCACTTCGAAATTGGCCTCGGTCCTAAAGATGAACACGTTTGGTTAGATACACTTGTTGATAGGGCTAGGTGCCGACCATAGTGATGTGCGCCGTGTTTATTCATCCCGCGCCAGCTCACTTAGTATTCAACTCCCATGTCGATCTTGTTGTAAAGGAATGAAATAAAACAGCAGTATCGAACATTTTCCATTGTTTTCCTTTTCTTTGGCGTCTGTTTTCCTTTTCTTTTAGAAACTGACACTTGATTGACGTGTATTGCGGTACAACAGAGGGGTTTTTCTCAATCCTATTCAATGTGTAGAATAATATATTTATATATATTTAGCAACAGTCTACGAATAGACAAGAGCCATCAGAAACCATGGGACTCAAAACAAGGTACAGAATTAGTGAAAGAAAACACAACACATAAAAGTCCATGCTTTCGTCAGAGGGCGAGATACTACCCAGTTGCCAAAGCCGAAGTAGGGTGTTGAGTTAAAGGACACCACCCCCGGAGCCTTTGGCTGATTAGCCTGCCAGCAAGGCAGCGGAGCAAATTCAGGGAATTGCGCCCATTGGGAGCCGATGACTGATTGCTCAGTTCATACGCCTTTCGTTTGTTCCTTTGTCAAACAGGGGCCCAATGCTCTCCAGAATTACAGCATAAAGTTGCCGGAATACGATGCATCGCCAGGATGAAGCAAGGGGCAGTGACTTTATTTAGTGGCGAGTCACGTCCGCCACGTCACAGTGTTGTTAAACGGACATATGTGGTTTTTTATAGGGAGTACGCTTGCCAGGCGAAAACCCACCACGTCCTGGAACACTGCCGCCGAACCATTTGTTGGAACGGGAAAATCCCGAACCACCCAGCTGGCACCACGAGGTTGTTCGGCAAGCCGAGAAGAAAAAGTACGGAAGAGATGCAACATACGGCAGTACTAATGGGATCTGACCGAAAGCGAGGACTGTATGCCTCTGTATCATGAAACAGCAGTTCGTGCATAAGCATTTAGGCCTTACCACAGCTTCCAACTGAAATACATCTGGCGATCCATTCTAAGAAACGAGTACTACACAAGACTCGGAGTTATCGACAAGAATTCAAGGATTTTTGGGAATTCGATGTGCTGTTCAAGTGGCATAATATGCGTAGGTTCCCCAAACAATTTGAACGTGGGTTCACACACAAATGGATGGAAATCGATATTCCGAAGGATAATTTGGGATAAGACAAACGCGACAAGCAGGTTTCTAGAACACTCAGAATGCCGTTTTGTGCGCCCGGCGATTTAGTTGATCGGTAACAGACAAATGGAAGTTAACGCCTCACAAGCAAATGGGCCCCGATGTCCCATATACCGAAAAAGCCGAACCAAAGGTGGAAGGATAATGAGAGCAAACACATGAGATGGCTTACCTGACAGTAACGGAAGAGTTTAAGGTAGAGAAGAAAAAACAGGAACCGTCTAAGTGAGTCACAACAGTCTCTTACATCTTGATTTTCTTCAAAGATACTCGGACTTGCTAGAGCACGCAGAGGTTAGGATACAGCATATTCCAAGGAGAATACGTACTGTGGCCTAGTCTTTATATATATACATATATATATATATATATATATATGTATATGTATATATATATATATATATATATATATATATGCATGCTGGTTACACGTTCTACTGGGTGAGAAACTTCCACCTCGGCACCAGGTGAAGTTGGGGTCGGATTAGCTCTACCCAACCGGCTGAATGGCCAGCTTGTGACAAAGCCGACAGCTATCAGCCCAAGACTGATGACTCTACATCTGCGAATTGGAAGGTGTAAGTTTGCCACTTATATCCGCCGGCCGGTGGCCGAGTGATCTGCACGTCTGGATTACAACCATAAAGTCACCGGTTCGAATCCGCGTAGGGGTGGGCGTCCTCGCGGTATACTCAGCCCGCGCGCGGCTGGTGATCGTCGCGTGGCAGCGAAGCGCCGTTACGGCGTACATCGGACACATTATTATTACATTTCTTATTATTAGCCACTTATATCCATCATCATCAATACAAGTTAGCCGACGGTGAGGAACACACCTCAGTAGATGCGCCGCAAAACAAAAATGGTAAGATGTTAAACAATGTGGACTTAAAAGCTATAAAGGAGTAACATAATGCTAATATAACATTTGTGATGGTTTTTGAAGGGAGAAGCCAGAGAAGAGCAAAAAAGAGCACCAGCAATACGCCAGTACTCAGTACCGACGCCTCGTTGCCGCGCAACCACCACCAGTCGCATGCCGGCTAAGGATACTGCGAGGGTCATCCCGTCTTTACACAGGCTCGAACCCGCGCAGTCAGCTAATAAGATCAGCTAGTTAACTTTAGGCTACGGGCCGGCAAAAATGGAAACGGGAGGGACAAAGACTTAGATCACAAAAGCCATTGAAGTCGACTCTTCCCATGTTGGCTAGTGTAGCCAACCAAACATATACACCATTCTTCGGTCCACAGCCAGGCAGTCGGGAGACACCAACCGACGCCAACTTCGAAGTGAGGGGTTTCATTCCTCTTGACCAAGTCATCGCTTAGCCACCCCTCTTTTTCCATCCAGATCCGGGGTGCGTAAATAAAGCACGTCGCGGAAGTCGGTGGGCTGGTATGCGCAACACGCGGCCTAGTCATCGGAGCCTAGTGTGTGATGTAATAGTGCTGAGCGGTTCACTCCCTCTTCCCACACCGAATACACGACGCTCACAAGGCGAAATAGAAGATTACTCCGTCACGCACGCGCGTATCTATGGCTGCAACTCAAATGGAGATCTGTAACGCGGGGCATTGCAATGTAACAGTCACATACAAAGGAGACGTGTACCAAAACGTTAGGGTTTCTGTGTTACAGAACTTGTGCTCAGATGTCTTGCTCTGGCACGATTTTCTTCGATTACATCAGAAATTAGAGATTCCATTTCGTGGCAAGAAACCTCCTCTGTCCGTCTGCAGCCTCACGAGCGCAAAAGTTGGAGAACCATCACTCTTCCGTAAGCTTGCACCGGAGTGCAAGTCCATAGCGACGAAGTCCAGACGGCGCAGTCACACAAACGGTAATTTCATTCGTTCCGAAATAAACCGTCTCCTACAGGAAAACATCATCGAGCCATCCATTTTCCATGAAGAGCTCAGTTGCTAGTCACTACTGACGAAAGGCACAAACGACGGATGATCGTAGATTATAGTCAGACGATAAACCGGTTCACCCACCTCGACGCTTATCCTCTTCGTAAACTGGACGAAATGGTCCAGAAGATCGTTACGTTTATACATTCAGTACCTTGGATCTAAATATTGCTTACCACCAAATCCCAAACAAAGCGGAAGAACGACCGTACGCAGCGTTTGTGAAGCTGTTCTCAGCTTTCATTCGGTCCCATCTGGAATACTGCGTCCAGGCTTGCCCGCCCTACCTTGTTCGGGACAAAATGGAGCTCGAGAGGGTTTTGAGAGTAGATACCAAATTGGTCGAGAGGTTACGGGGGCAATCGTACCCCAAGCGTCTACTTAGGTTGGGTATGTATTCAAAGCATTACCGACGGCTTCGAGGAGACTTAATCCTTACTTACCGCATGTTAACAGGGAAGCTTGGACCGGACTTGAGCTGGCTATTTAGCCCGGCTAGGTTGCCTTGTCTTCGCGGTCATCCCATGAAGCCGCGTTCCGACCGGATCGGGGCGGAAACTCGGTTATCGCGTAGAGTTATCGAGCGCTGGAACTCGCTTCCAGAAAGTGTAGTCAGTGAACCTACGGTTAAGGGTTTCGAACGTCAGTTAGATGCTCTTGGGCGGCAACACGGAACCTTTCCCTTCTCTTGACCATATCCATCTTCCAAGTTTGAGTTCATATTGTCATTCGCCTCACTCGTTAGTGTTATCCCTCATTTAAATGACATTCCTTCCTCTTTATCTTCCATATTCTTTCTACGTCTTCCTTACTTCACATGACCTACACAGCGGGGACTGCTAGTGCAGGGAACGTGGGCAGTAATTGGTTGACCAGGGTGTGGTTCGGGTGTTTCGTTTTAGATCCATCAAGACCTTCTAGCACCTTATCAGTTCCTGGCTCAACGATCCGCTCAAGAAGGAACACTAAAGGGATTTTCCTATTGTTCCAGTCCCATCTGAATCTGAATTTTGTCGTATACCTTTCGAAGTAACCAATGGCGACTCTTGCTTCCAAAGGACCATTGATGAAATTATCTCCAAAGAAAATCTAACTGATACGTTTGCTTATACAGACAATGTCACAATTTGTGGAAAAGACGCGGTTGAACATCGGCAAAATTTGGCTCGTTTTTTGAACGTTGTTTCCAACAACGGATTAACCTTTAATGGCACAAAAAGCGTGTTCGGGGCCCAACGGGTTAAGCTTCTGAGGTATGAGATCTCCAAAGGAATAATTAAGCCCGACCCTGGTGACCAGCCCAGAATTCCCCACGTTCTGAGACGTTGCCGCTGATTGCCCGCGACTGCTTATTCATCTCGCCTGCAAGGCAAACGTGACCTATTCGCAGTTATTTCCACAAGGAAGGCATTCCCCAATCCGCAACCTGGGGAAGCGCCTGACAGCGTACACGGGTGTTCTATCATACTACATAATTATTCCCCTAAATGGTGCGGGTGCGAGGGAATCCGGGCCTGCAGCTCCAAAAGGATTAAGGGTTGACTGTATTTCGGACCTAAGACTTCGGCCATGGCTCAGCCCGCACAACTTGAGTGCGAAAAAGTCTAGGAGCAAGGTGCCAAAAACCAATCAGCAGTACGCCGTACCGACGTTTCGCTGCCGCGCCACCACCACCGGTCGCATGTGGGCTAGGATACTGCGAAGGTCGCCCTGCCTCTACGCGTCAGATTACAAGACAAGTTTGTTACCTTTAGGAAGGGGGCCAACGGAGCTGATATCGAAAGTGCCCAGCCAACGAGCCATACGTAACGCCTTATTACGAACCAAGGCACCTGGGCTGTCTATGATTGTCTCGCTGAAGTCCGGTTTCCTGGGACCGGTGGAGCGCATAAGATAAAGAGCTTACTAAAATTGCTCACTGTCCCCACCTCCTCCATTTCTTGAGACTTTGTAGTCCACCAGACTGGGTTCGCAGCACGCAGTCTCCGGGTAAGTTCGCGCCTAATAGTCCGCCCACTTGCATTGTGCTCGGGGCCAGCAGGGAGTTTTCTTTGGATTCTGTTAGGAAGGCTGCCTACAAACAAATTCATCCTCTTTGTTGATATCTATGTCCATCAACTACAATATTTTCCTCCATTTTAGCTCGTCACTAACCCAGCTGGGGACTGTGGTGCTCTTTCCTTTCCACCGCACTACTTTCAGTCTCTCTGGACTTTTCTATTCAGAGATGTCTTCCACCAGTGCTTGTTTGTCTACTCACATTAATGTGTGCTGACATGGGTTGGCTGAGGGACACGAAGAACATAACAACGGCGACAGAGTTTTAAACCGAGCTCAAATATGTCGTTTTCAACCATAGATTAAGAGCTATATCGTCTTCAAAAATCCGGAGTTATTCAGGTTGTCAGTTATTTATCATGGACAGCTCCTACTGTTATTGTTAAAAAGGCATACGGCAAAGTACGTATATCAGCTGAGTACTCGACTGGACTCAACTCCGTGTTAGGCATACAGCAGTATCCACTACCAGAGGATTTCTTCACCACCTGTTTTGCGAAACTGTATCTTGCCGATGCATAGCTCCAAAAGAAGTCATGGATGATAGTAAAGAACCCCTGACAATTAACACACACCGCGGGTTATTCCACTTTAAGCGGTTACCATTTGATGCAGAATCGGCACCAGACATATTCTAGCTATCAGAAGTAGCTGTTTACCTTGGAAATATCATCGTCACTGGCCGCAATCAGGAAGAACTGTCCCATGGTCTACATTTTATACTCGATCGAATTCAACAACATGGTCTTCATCTTCGTTCAGAAAAATGCGTTTTCTTTCTAAACTTCATAAAATATCTCGGATTCATGGTAAACAAAAGTGATAGTCATCCTGATCTAGAAAATAATTGTGCCATTTAACAAGATCTTTTCTCGGGTTAGTAAACCATTACAGTATTTTGTTCATCGGATATGCACCATGTTTGAGACCCACTCAAGCAACTTAAGAAGAACGATGTGCTATGGAATTAGGTCAAAAGGATGCTAGTTAAATCACTACTGAGTTCTGACTTACTGCCCACACATTACAACCCCATCTTGGATACAGTTGTCGTTTCACACGCTTTCAATTAAGAAATCGGAGCTCTCATTTCCAGGTCTCCAAAGATGGTTCAGCAAGAGCAACTACTCATGCAGTCAGATCACTGTCATTGAACGCAAGCAGGAGCTGGTCGAAAAAATGTTCAGTCATCGGCATTGTAATGCTTTACGGACGTCAATTTACACTCACAACAGATCACAAACCTCTTCTCGGTATCTTCGCATCCAAGAAAAGTATCCCAATGCACACGGCTAAACGGCCTCAACAATGGGCTACTATGCTACTGGGGCATAATTTTTCCACAAAATATCAGTTGACTGAAGATAATGATCAGGCAGGTGTTTTGTCACGACTCATGGAATCTCATCGCCAACAGCCCAAAGATATCGCCGTCGCGTCAGTATGCGTAAAGCCAGAAGTAAATACCGTGCTCGTTACCTTAGTCCGAGCACTAGCAGGTACTTCTGCTATGACCCGTGAGTTCATTGCTACAGAAAGTTATTCGTTTCCATCGCCCTCACAGGCCGTCATCGTGCCATCCTCAACAATTTATACCGTTCTACCAACGTCCTTTCCTGGCCTTCCTTTCCTTTGCCGAATGTGTTGTAGTACCTAAACATTTGCAGGAATTTGTTCCGAAGTAGTTTCACTTCGGGCACCCTGGAATAAATAGCATGAAAGCTTGAGCAAGTAACTATGTGCACTGGCAGAATGTGGATAAACAGCTGAAAGAACTCGTACTGAACCTGTTCGTAATGCCAACTATCTGCAAAATCCCCTCGTACAAAAGAATTGTGTTCATGGCTAGTACCAAATACCGCTTGGGCACGACTCCTTATTGAGTTTGCTGGACGAATCTTGGTTGATGCCTACAGTAAATGGCCGGAAGTTTTCACCACGGATCGTATTACAACTCGTGCCGCAGCATGTGTTTCGCCGTTTTGAGATTCTACACACCTTAGTCCCTAACAACAGTACAGCGTTCACATCCTCAGGATTCTCCGCCTTTCGTGAACGAAACAGTATCCTGCATATCCGATCGACGTCATTCCACGCACAATCAACGGCCAAATGGAATGTTTCGTTGACACCCGAGCGATCGCTGTTAAAGCTCAACGGTGAAGGAACTACTCCGGAAATCATGGAAACCTTACTGAGTTACTGATCAAGACCAAATGTTAATACACCAAATGGAAACTAACCGGCAAAAGCTTTGATGAACCGAAAGCTACGTTTACCCCTGAATGTCGTCCGTCCAGCTTTACGTCTGTCGGTCGGTCGAAACATCCGCATGGAGAACCAATACATCCGTCATCAAGGTTCCGTAAATCGCACGTTTTACCTTGGTCAATCTGTTTTTGCTAAGGATTATCGTAACGGTGCCGAAAAGTGGACGCAAAGTTTGAGTGTACGGCACACGGGAAAGGTTACCTATAGAGTGGAAGTACACTCATTATGGGTTCGCCACGATAAACAGTTGCGTTCGCCTCCCTGTCAAACAAGGTCTAACGACCCTGACCTTCCTATTGACATTCTCCTGGGTACTTTCGAGCTCCCATAGAAGTCCGAAATCCAGAAAGAAATAACCCACCAATTACATCAGTCGGTAACGCACCTAGATGTAATGGTTGAACCAGACAGTAAGATGTATCTATGCAGCTGGATCCACGTCAGCAGTCATACGAACATGCAATCCCAAGGAGAAGGCTGCCTCCAAACGATTTTATCATCTTTGTTGATATTTATGTCCGTTAAATACGACTATATTTTCCTCCATTTCAGCTCGCCACTAATCCTATCCTGGACTGTGGCGCCCTTTCCTTTTCACTATACTGCGCCCAAGCTCACTTGAGTTTCCCATCCGGAGATATACCTTCCATCATGGAAAAATGACAGCGCACCAAGGTATTATCAGATTTGACACAAGTATCCCAGAATGATCACCAACAGTCGTTCGTGGGCTACAGATACTGCGAGGATCGCCCGGTCCCCTACGTAGACTCGAACTCGTGCCCACGGATTACAAGGTAGGTTACGGGACGGCCCAGAACGACCGACAACCCAGAATGAAACCAGATCACCTGTAACTTATGGTGATCTATTCGGGTCCATCGCTCGTCAGGTATAGGGCGACGTCAAGTGGCAGTTCGCTGCCGCACGACCACCACCAGTCGTGTGTGTGCTGTGTATACCGCGAGGACGCCCGCCCCTACGCGGATTCGAACCGGTGACCTTATAATTGCAAGCCAGGGGTGCAGACCACTTTGGCACCGATCAAGCTTAGACGACCACTTGTGCATTCATATTCCAGACATCTGAACTGGTGATACTGCAAAGCATCGTGTTCAGTTTGTGGTAGGTAATTTTGGCAGAACAGAACTTCTGTCGGTGGGGGCATAGGCAAGAACCACAAACAAACAGCGTCTAATATTAATGCGCGTATCAACCTTAGTTGTAGTTGTAAAACGAGCTGCACACAAACGGCTGTTCACAAGAATCCAATCAACCAACGGACAGCTTTAGAGCTGAGAAGAATGCCCACACCAGCTTGACCAGTGATCGCCGCATCAGCGTCTCAATATGCGTGCAAGGAATATAGAGAGGACAAGTCGGACGCTGTCAGTTGAACAACTCCGTGAGGGTCATTGATGCTGGTTTCGGACACTAAATACACGTCAATACCCAGTGTGTCCGATCTGCGTGCGAGTGCAGCGTGTTTAACTATTTGTCCTGGATTGCGAACGTTGAACGTTACTAGGGAATAGGGACAGCGTGGCCTTATAATGGACTGTTGCCGGTAGGCGTCCGATGTGTGAGGCGGGAAGATAGCTGCAAAGCGTGATCCTAGTGGCATTGCGGATGATGCCAATTAGGCTTGGAAGTACAGAAAGGTTAATAATGAGGGTCGGGATGGGAGTAAGAGAAACGAGTGGAAAGGAAAGGAGGCGCCAGCAGTATTGTCGGAACATTGTGTTTAAGGGGAATAAAAGCTGGAGTTTTATATGACACATAAAATGTAAAGTGTTAAAGTCAGGTCTTATGAAAAAGTCAAGCAAACTTAGTGCGGGTTGGGCTGGCGTGTTAGCCTATCTTCTTCGGGCTTACGTGGCATGTAGACAGAATGCACGCCGGCTCAAAGCGTGACACCCCCCCACGCCGTGATACAGCTAAGGGAAGAATAAGGCAGAGTAGAAAAGAGACTCCATTAACATGTACATCGGGAGCGTTGGGGGTAGAAGAACGGGTTGATGCGTCAGGTGAGTAGCGGCCAAGAGTTAGGCTAGTCTGGAGTACAAGGTAAAGAATAATAGATAGTCTCAGAGGAGATCGCGATGCAGGTGAGTCTTGAAATCGACTACAGTAGATGCCGAGACTAGTTCGGAAGGCAGGGCGTTCCACGGTCCGCAGACTTGCAGAACGAAGAAGTGTCGTCTGCAATTCAGCCGACTGTGGCGTGTGAGTCGGTAGGTGACCACGAAGATGGGAGCATGAGTGGTGCAGTTTGAATAAGTCGCGGTATGGACGGATAGGATCAAGTCACCACGAAAACATTAGTATTTTAGCTAGAAAAGATCAAGGCTGTGAAGTCGTTGTGGATAATCTAAGTATCTGAGATTTCGTACTAAATTCGTCGCCCGATGTTGTGAGGCTTTAGGAACACGCGCCTGCCCGGGTTCGAGCTTGCGTGGGGTAAGGTGACCTTCGCAGTATCCTTAGCTCACATGCGACCGGTGATGGTTGCGGGGCAGTGAAGCGTCGGTTCTGCGTACCGGTGTACTGCTGATGCCTTTTTACTTGTTCAAGAACATGCTGGTCTTTGAGCAACCAGGGATTCCAAGCCCGGATATTAAACTCTAAGTGAGGACGAAGTAACGCGTTTAGGAAGAGGTGGAAATTCCGCGGGTCGGTTTGGCCGAGGGCACATTTTAACAATCCTAGAATGCGGTTAGCAGCGGAGGCTGCTTTTCGGCAGGAAACACAGAAAGGTTTCTTCGGGCGATGAAACGCAAATCACTTTCGGCTAACGAGACCTGGGGAACAAACTCCCCCAGGAAGTAGATTAGAAAAGCGGAATGGCGAGTGAAGAAGACGATACATTTTAAAGTGTTAAACGGGGGCTGTCTCCCAGGGAACACTGGTACAGACGGTTGAGGTTCCTATGGAGTGCGCAGGAATCGTCTGGAGCATTAATTACGCACCACAGCTTGGCGTCGTCAGTATAGCGCAGCAACGAAGCCTCGAGTTGTGTTGTGACATAGTCAATGAAGGATAGAAGTCCGGGCAGAGAACAAAACCCTGTGTAACTTCGCTTGTCACAAGGATACGGAAGGACAGCGCTCCGTCGACGCGTACTTGGACGATACAGTGGTGGAGGTAGTTCCGGATCCCGTCCGTCAAGGCCTAAGATATACCATAAGACAGTAGTTTGTGCATTAATATGGTGTGGTCAACTTTATCAAAAACTTAGGCGAAATCCAATAAGATAACGTCCTCTCCTGGGCCGGTGTCAGCAGCAGTCATTCAGCTATCCCGGGCGAGTAGCAGATTAGTCAAGCATGACCACTGCCGTCAGAAGCTGTGCTGATGATCGAAAAGCATTTTCTTAGCCTCCATATAGTCCATTAAAGCATCTGCGAGGATAGATTCCATTACTCTGGAGATCGCAGTCATCATCATCATCAACAGCAGTACATCAGTCATTTGAACTGATGATTCGCTGCCATACAACCATGAGGAACTATGAAATAAAGAATAAGAAGAGGGAGAGAAGGGGGACTTACCTGAAAACCTTAATGCCCTAAGCAAACATTCAGGGTCAAGGCGCCTACACCTTGTGTAGACAACATACCGTCACAAACAGCTGGCTATCGTGCAAAGATCGCAAAGAGGAGGGTTATTGATTGGTAATCGACGGGGTCATTAATTGCGCCGCCTTTGTAGATTGCCGTAATGGTACCGCATTTCCAAACGTTGGGAACTTCACCATGCGAAAAGAGATGGGTGAATAGTCCTGCTATAAACATAGCTAGAACTGCAGTGCACGTTCGCAGACGACTTGGGTGGAAACCGAACGAGCCTGGGGAGGCCGTTGACCGCAGGGATTTGAGTTTTCTCAAGACCTTCTCCGGGTTGAACTGAACAGTTGTCAGGGACATTGAGGGTGATATCGGAGGCGCCATCGTTGCAGGGACTGATGGGAAAGAGAATGCAGACGCGTACTGTTGACACAGGACTTTTGCGGTCCCTTTAACTACTTTTATGAGCCTTGTGGAGGTCGTCGGCGCATTGAAATCGTATTTGACATGTCGAAGGTGGTTGACATGACTGGAAAGGGATATAAGATTGGATGATACTTTGAACACGAGTTGATGCTGCTACTCACGCTTATCTTCGCGTATCAGCTGGATGCAGTGGGTACGGAGAAGTCGGTAGGTTTCCCAGTGGATAGTTGTTGGACGGGAATGATACGTTCTCCATGCCGTCCCTGTGGGCAATTCACTTCCGGGTACAACTTCGGATGGGTGTGAGGCGTTGCTCACCTATTGAAACCTGTCTCAGGTCGTGGTTGTGGAGCACAATCCATGCACCGTAAAGCAAGATGTTGACCAAGCAGTCGGCGCTCAAGTGAGCTTCGGGTGAACAGTTGTTAGTAAAAATGAGTGTTCAATTTTTCGCGATCAGTCCAGCGTTTGGTATAGGTTAGCGTGTTGATGGGCTTGTCGGCAGAGCATACAAAGTCGAGACAAGGGATGCAATGAGCGCTGAGCCTCAGAGGGGCATCATAGCCGATGTGTTCAACCATCAGTTCTTCGTTGATGAGGATAAGATAAAGCAGTGATTGCAGGTTTTTGCTTCGAAATCCAGTCGGCTGGTAGGTGTGGTTGTGCAGGGCCACGTGAAGAAGATCGATGAGGCTTGACATAAGGAAGTCAGCCGTCGAAACGGAGTGAAATAGAAGGGGTAGGTTGAAGTCCCCGTGATAAGGTGTCTGTGTTTGTGGGATAAAGTAAGGTGGGTATGGTGCAAGAATTGTGCGTCCTTCTCAAATGAATTGTTAGGAGGGCGATAAATAATGACAATACAGCAAGAGTGATTGTTGGTTAGTACGACCTCGCACCGCATGGTGTCAGGAGACTGCAAAGCAGTGTCTGCTACGATGGTGCAATTGAGGGAGGTGTCGTAGTACAATGCGACACAGCCACCTGAGGTTGCGCGGTCGGAGCGGAGGAATGACATGTGAGGGAGTTGAATGTCACCGTCGGTGATGTTGCCGGACAGCCATGTTTCCGTTATGGCTGTTAGGTCTGCTAGCGTTGACAAAAGTCGAAGTGGAATTCCGGAAGTTTGAAAATTAGACCCTGTACGCTCGTGTAAACGCAGGTGAGGCTTGTCTGGATGACAAGTGCTGGAACGGTTACGGTGCTGACGATCAACAGATGACCAGCGGTACACCGTTTTTTATTTGGAAAGTTAGAGACGTTAAGGTTGCTGAAAGTTAGGCAAGCAGTGTGTGCGTGTCAAGGGAGCAAAAATGAGTAGTAGCGTATGGTCCTTTAGAGGGTTGCCGGTTGGAGTGTTCAGGGGAGCAGATGACTTCATGCGGAGGCCTTTGGTTGAGTAATGGGCTACTCGAAGGCGATTAGGTCAGGGGGTAGTGGAGGTACCGAGGGATCTGCTGCTGCTGGGGATGTGTGGCAGGCTGTGCGCCTCGGCACCGGATGGCTCTCAGGATGTAAGCAGACATCTGGCGGTGCTCGTCTTTTATTGGAATACCGGGTGGTGAGGGCATCCGTCGTCATGCTAGAGGTGAGGAATGTCATCTTAAGGAGACGGTGAGCTGTTCCCGCATAACTTGTAGGGCGGGATAGGCAGTGAACGTCTGTCGTGGTGACGTTGACAATAGTTATTGCTTACTGAAGAAACTGTCATTGACTGCAGTCGTGCTGCTGTTGCTGTTGTAAGGTTGCTTCAGGAGCACATTGTTCTGGAACGCCATGCACTAAAAAAGATCGCCAGCTGTGCGCCGTAACGGCGCTTCGCTGCCGCACGAACACCACCAGTCGCGCGTGGGCTGAGTATATCGCGAGGACGCCCGCTCCTATGCGGATTCGAGCCGGTGGCCTTACGATTGCAAGCCAGTCGTGCAGAAGACTTGGCCACCGGCCTCTATGCACTATGAGAAAACAGGGTCAGGGTGGCGTCAGCTGTTGCCTGCGCGCGCTGCGCTTAATCCACGGAATGTCGGGAAAGATGCGGATGTGGTAGGTGCCAAAAAATGCGTTGTTTTTGGGCAGATGTGCCGTCGAAATGAGACTGGACCTTAAATTGGTGCGACCGTTTGTGTACCTCTTCGACCCATAAACCTATACTGGGTGGTGCCCCGTGGTGCCTTGAGAGCTACTCCAACCAGATTGGTCAATGGTTAGAGGTCAAACAAACTCAGTCTCCTGATACTCGAGGCTAGGGGTTTGAGATGGGATGGCATCCATCGCTGTACAACTAAATCATTATCACCACTTCGTCGCCTTGAGGACAGGCTCGCGAGCCAAAGGTTGTGAATGAGGAACTTGGTCGTTCTTCCTATGTCTGGGCGCAACGGCAGCATCTCAACCCACGTAAAACCACGACTATTTCTTCAAATTTTAACTGTATCGGTCGTCGCGCAGATCATAAAGGGTCGCCTTACCTGCTGCATACAGTAGGACGAATAAGAGAAAATATGCTACTGCAGGCGCCTCTCTTCTTTCGTTTCCACCTGTCTCTTACTTCCACTCTAACCCCCATTACTAACCTTCCTTCTATAGTTCCCAACTTAATAGACAGCAGCCGTAATGCCACTGGAGTGGAACCAACTGCAGCTACCTTCCCGCATCACACACCAGACGCCTACCGGCATCATCATCATCATTACGCATAAGCTGAAGGTGAGAAACACACTTCAACTATTGTGTCGCAATACACAGAAAACGAAAAAAAGCAAGCTGCTGAAAAGTACAGAATGCTGAAAAACACGTGACAGACTACACAGTAGCATATTATGCGTCAAGAGGGAAATCGAGGTTGAAGGGGGAAGATAAGCGGTATCGGAAGGGACAAAAATACAACACAAACGCTATTGAGGTCGGCTCCTTGCTATGTCAACTAGTTTATTCAACCAAACGTGTGCATCAGCCTTCGGTCCACAGCCAGGCAGTCGGGAGACACCAACCGACGCCAACTTCGAAGTGAGGGGTTTCATTCCTTTTGACCAAGTCATCGCTTAGCCACCCCTCTTTTTCCATCCAGATCCGGGGTGCGTAAATAAAGCACGTCGCGGAAGTCGGTGGGCTGGTATGCGCAACACGCGGCCTAGTCATCGGAGCCTAGTGTGTGATGTAATAGTGCTGAGCGGTTCACTCCCTCTTCCTACACCAAATACACGACGCCAAACAGGCTCATTGATCACGCAGTACTCCAAGCAGACATAAGCTAGGCTGCGAAAGCACCGATGATCGAAGGTAACTAGCCTCTTTATGTCTGTCGACTTGATGGGCCAGGTTTCACAACCGTACAGGAGGGTTGTACGGACGGCTGCATTGTAAACTCTGCCCTTCAGAGCGAGAGTAATGTCACGTCGGCGCCACAGATGGCAGAGATTAGCAAAAGCGCCTCGCGTCTTTGCTACGAGGTTTGTGACCTCATCTTCCGTTTCGTTGACGCTGAAATAGCGGCCTACATAGTTGAATTGCTCAACGACTTCTAGTTGATCATCACCAAGGATCAGTGCAGGACTGGGTCCCTGCCAGGCTTGAAGAATTACATTTCGAGGGTGCAAAACATAGCCCGAAACGACTGACAGCCGATGCTAATTTGTGCAGTGCCGCTTGTATGTATAGAGCCCGTCACAGATAAGAGCAAGGTCGTCGGCGTACTCCAAGTCAAGAAGTCGTTCACCTGGGAGCAGCTCCACGCTTTGCAGGTGGTGTCCAGTGAAAGCAGTTTCCATGAGTTCGTCGACGCAGAAGTTAAAATGGAAAGGTGGCAGCGGGCACCCTTGTCTCATACCGCTGGAGATATTGAAGGGCAGTGACAGTTGCCATAAACCCACAATCTGTCCGAACTATGCGTGTACAGCGCTCTTATGACATTCACATATTTCTCGGGCACACCCTACCTCAGTAGACAATTCCAAATGGCACATTGACCAAACGAATCGAGGGCCCATTTGATGTCGAGGAACACGACTACGGAGACTCGCCGATAAATATGGCAGTGCTCCAACAATTGACGTAGTGTGAAAACGTGATCAAAACAGTCACGACTACGACGAAACCCGCCTTGTTCCTTGCGAATCTGGCTATCATGCGTGCCGCAAATCTATGAAGACGACAGAGGCTAGTATCTTAGAAACAAGTGAGATCAGACTGATCCTCCTATGATTAGCGCATTCAGAACGTGAGCCTCCTTTGAAAATTGGGACTATTATCGAGCGGCTCCCAGTTTCACAAGTAAGTTGTGCAGATCATCTACGAGAGCAGGTGCCCCGAATTTGAAGAGAGCTGGAGCGATTCTATGCGCTCCCGTTCGACTTCTGCGTGTGAGGAAGGCAAAGAAAGGAGGATCGATAGCCAAAGGAGAAGCTGGGAACTCTGGATGATTAAACTGCTTTCCAAAGTGTTCGGTCCAATGCTACAAACGTTTTGACAAACTGTAGATCAGCCGTCCACCCTCATCACGTTTTGTTAAGACCAGATCTCCTTCTACCCGTTTCGTTTATCAAGTGAAATAACCTCAGATGGTTATCAAGGGCAGCGGCTATTTCCATTTCCGATACACGGCGAGACCACCACGCTTCGCGGTCTCTCTTCAAGCTAGCACGTAGTTTTGCCCTGAGGTCATTGCGGATCTCGTTGTGTTCGCTTCCAGCCGGAATGTGTCGGCGAGCATCAAAAATCGCAGAGAATGCATAGAGGCTCAGCATTCAGCTTGGAAACCTGATTTGCCACATGAAGATATGCTTGCTGCTAATAACGTCCGGTGAATATGCGACTAGTGGCCCTCCACTGTGTTCAAAGAGGGTCAACTCAGCCCGTATGCCAGCGTACGTTGGTACGCATTCAGGACATTAAGCTTCGCCAGTTGGTATATAACTATGCGCTCACAGCGACGCCGCACGCATCCACCGAAGCGAACAGTAAGATCAGCACAAACTAGCGCGTGGCCAGAGTTCACACTCGTGCATCAAATTAAGCGCCAATTTCGGACAGAGCCTCTAGTAGTAACTGATCGCGATGTGGTCAATTTGCGTCCATGGTTGGGGCGGGTTGGCGCCATGTCACCCATCGGCGGGTGTTGTGTCTGGAATGAGTGTTCGCGAGAAACAAACGAGCAGTGTAGCAACCGCTCACCATTATCATTACGGGAGCCTAGACCTGTAGCAGTCTGGAGATTCCCCGGTTTGTCTGTGTAAAATTCTAACCAAAATTCTTTAATTGTACACCTAGGCAACCAGTGTGGTTTGTTGAACTGATCGCTGAGTTCGAATGCTTGACTTGCTCACCGCCATTTTTGCTTGGCGCTCGTTTCGGTTGCAACTCGCGACTGACCTGTGTGCTGTGCATGCTCCATTCCCCCTAGCTAGAGAGTCCACGGTGTCGTTCATTTATAGCTAGGTAACAGGGAATCTTTTACTGTACCAATAAAAGTTTCCCTGCAACTCGACCCGTCTTCTCGAATCGCTCTCCGGGCTCCCGGTACAGGCGACCCTCTAAACTGGTGACCCCGCATCCGGAACAATCTCAGCGTCGGATATTTCGAACCTTTCTCCGGTGAGCTCGTTCCATTTATTTTTCACATTTTCCGGTTTATTTTTGCATTCGGTAGTCTATTCTTTGCGTCATTATTTTTTTACAAATGGAATCTGTAGACCATAAGGTAGAGTCTCTGCTAAGCGTTGTATCTCTCTCCGTGCCACCTTTTTGGGACATGGATCTTCTTTTGTGGTTCGCTCTTCTTGAGGCTGAGTTTTATAACCACAGAATCACTTCCGACTACGCGAAGTATTGCAAGCTCCTGTCCTATCTCCCCAAAGAGATATCAATGCAGGTTCGTGACGTTATCATTTCTCAGACCGATAACCGCTATGAGGCTCTCAAGGAAGCCACGATTAAGCGTGTTATGCCCTCTGAGAAAGTTCGCCTGCAGCAGCTTTTCAGGGATCTGCAGCTGGGCGACAAACTGCCCTCAACCCTGCTACGAGAGATGCAGCAACTCCTTGGTTCCTCAACCATGGACGAGACATTACTTCGCGAACTATGGCTACAGCGGCTACCGGAAAACACGCAAGCGATTCTCGCTACAGTGAGCTCCGTTTCGCTCACTCAACTAGCAGATTTAGCGGATCGAGTTATTGAACGATCACAGCCACAAGCCGACGCCAGCAAGATCAATGCCGTCGCGTCCCAGGGCACTTCTATCACTGGCTTACAGTCAACTATAGAAGCCCTCCAAACACAAGTTGCGACACTTAGTCGCCAGGTCCAGCAGCTTACTATGAACCGTCATCATCATAGCCGCTCAAAATCGCCCTGCAAACGTTCTAAGTTTAGCAACAGGCAAGCTAACTGTTGGTACCATCAGCGCTTTGGTACTGCAGCTCATAGATGTGTAAAACCTTGCAACTTTGCCGCGAGGCAGGGAAACCTCGGCCGGTCCGTAACGGCGACGGACGCGACCGGCCCACACCAAAGTCGCCTCATCCGCGTTAGGGATTTAACTTCTGGCACCGAGTTTCTAGTCGACACTGGTGCCGAAGTTAGCGTTATACCCCGTAGTCCAGATGAGGTCGTCTCACCATCGCCGACCAAGCTGCGTGCCGCCAATGGCACACCAATCGCAACTTTCGGCGAAAAGCTGCTAACGCTCAATTTAGGCCTCCGGCGAACCTTTCGCTGGCCTTTCATAATCGCTGCCGTGCCTTTCGCCATCATAGGCATAGACTTTCTTCAACGCTTCGACCTCATCGTCGACGCTAAACGGAAGAAGCTTATCGACTCTAGGACACAGCTCAGTGTTATCGGGACTAGCGCCAACGTGGCTGCTATCACTCCCATTCGTGTTCTGCCTCAAGCTTCACAACCTTTTCTAGGACTTTTCAACGAGCACTCTAAACTCGTTCGCGTCCTGAACGAATTGCCTCCTGTGACGTCAAACGTCATGCATCACATTTGCACTAAGGGCCCACCTGTTTCGGCCCGCCCTCGTCGACTAGCCCCGGACAAGCTCAAAGCTGCTAAGGCGGAATTCGAGCAAATGCTCGAACTGGGAATAATCCGCCCATCCAAAAGTCCATGGGCATCACCATTACACATGGTGCCTAAGAAATCCGGTGACTGGCGCCCCTGTGGTGACTACAGGGCACTTAACAAAGTTACCGTCCCGGATAAATACCCCATTCCGCACATGCACGACTTGACCTCAGCTCTAGCTGGCAAGTCTATCTTTAGCAAAGTCGACTTAGTTCGCGCCTACCATCAGATACCTGTCGCGCCAGACGACATTGCTAAAACAGCAGTAATCACGCCATTCGGCCAATTCGAGTACCTCAGAATGCCTTTCGGCCTCAGCAACGCTGCCCAAACTTTTCAGCGTTTCATTCATGAGGTAACGCGAGGACTCGAAGGCGTTTACCCTTATTTAGATGACATACTCATCGCCAGCTCTTCTGACGAGGAGCATCTTCGTCACCTCGACGCTCTCTTCCAACACTTAACGCAGCATGGGGTTACCGTCAACCCCGATAAATGCGAGCTTGGCCAAAGCTCCATCGACTTTCTTGGCCACCGCATATCCGCCTCTGGTACTGAAGCTCTGCCAGACAAAATCCAGGCAATGAAGGACTATCCTGCTCCCAATTCCTTCAAACAGTTACGCCGATTTCTTGGCCTGGTTAACTATTATAGACGCTTTATTCCTAACTGCGCGAGCATTGTTCAACCAATGACTGACTTGCTCCGCGGTAAACAACGGTCTTTTCATTTTACAGACGACGCTAGACTGTCTTTCGAGAAGCTCAAAGACGCTATCTCCAACATAGCGCTTCTCGCCCATCCAGACACGTCTGCACCACTCTCCCTGACAACTGACGCCTCTGACACTGCCGTCGGTGCAGTTCTTCAACAACTCATCGACCATCGATGGATACCTCTAGGTTTCTTCTCGAAACGCTTACAACCTGCCGAATCGCGTTACAGCACCTTCGGTAGGGAACTGTTAGCTATTTACCTAGGTATCAGACATTTCCGTCACTACCTCGAAGGTCGACATTTCACAGTCTTCACTGACCACAAACCATTGATCTACGCAATCAATGGCGCAACAGATAAGTATTCTCCGCGGAAACTAGACACCTAGACTACGTTTCTCAGTTTACGACAGACGTACGACATGTCTCAGGTGCTCTCAATCCCGTCGCGGATGCGCTTTCACGCATTCAGCAGATCAGCTTATCGCCTGGCACCAACATTGACCTAGCCGCTATGGCTGCTGCCCAACAAGCTGATCCCGACATAAGCAAGCCACGACGCAACACCACTGAGACGATCACCATCGATCGACTCAAGCCAGCATTCCTCGACAAGTCTGACTCTTCGGTGCAGCAAGCACCTTCACAGACGGTGCCATCACAGCTCGCACCGCAACCTCAGACGAGTCAGCCCGCTCCAGCAGAACCTACAACCGCAACCGACAGCACTCCTACTCGCCCTACTATCAATCGACGCGGTAGGAAGCTCAAACCTACAGTTCGTTTTTCGGACTTCGTTCGCACCTATTTTACATAGAATGTGCCTTGGAAATTTTCTGCTCTTACCAAACGTTTTTGAAAATCCACAAAAAAACAGATCAAAACGTTTTGAAACTACCAAAAAAGAGCAAAAGCTTTTGAAAACCCAAAAACAGCTTTGCACGTTTTTCGCTTTACGCACTTTTGTGTATTGCTTTGCATTTATGCTGCTTTTTCATTTTGCTTTCCATATACACCCCGTCGGTTGGTTGCCCCTCGGTTTCACTTTCCGCTGGATCCCCGCACGTCAATTGCAAGTGGAACGAACTTCCTGTTCAACAGCCTACGTGAACTTTACTAACTGTCCCCCACAAACAGTTTTTTTACCGTTTCGACACCGTAGGGAGGACACGGGTGGGAGCCCGCTAGGGTCCGATTGCATGGTTCTCCCCCAGCAGCTGCATCGGGTTTCACAACCTGGTCTCGCAGAAGGCTGACCCGCGACGGACACTCCTCACGTAGATCGAAGGACTGCTTACACAGTCCCTTCTGGGAGAGGGCTATGTAGCAGCCTGGAGATTCCCCGGTTTGTCTGTGTAAAATTCTAACCAAAATTCTTTAATTGTACACCTAGGCAACCGGTGTGGTTTGTTGAACTGATCGCTGAGTTCGAATGCTTGACTTGCTCATCGCCATTTTTGCTTGGCGCTCGTTTCGGTTGCAACTCGCGACTGACCTGTGTGCTGTGCATGCTCCATTCCCCTAGCTAGAGCGTCCACGGTGTCGTTCATTTATAGCTAGGTAACGGAATCTTTTACTGTACCAATAAAAGTTTCCCTGCAACTCGATCCGTCTTCTCGAATCGCTCTCTGGGCTCCCGGTACAGGCGACCCTCTAAACACCGTGTTGACCGCCCAAATGAAGCTCATCAGTGGACAGCTTTCCAATTCGGGCCTTCAGATCGCCAGCCAGAATCACAGTATCCGTACGTCTTCTGTGACAAAGGAGCTAGTTTAGTGGGTGACAGAATTCCTCTTTCACCGAATCGGCTCTACAAGTTGTGAGCGCGTAGCCTGCAGTGACAAACAGGCACTTTATCTACGCGTGACTCCGGAGCTCTGAAGAAGCCAACCAATCTGACTGCGCATATGCGATTGTTGACCGGGATCCAATCAACCAGGGTAGCTTCAGCCCAGGGACTTAGAACAATGTCCACACCAGTTTCACCAGTATTTGAAGCTGCGTTATCTCCAGACAAACGCAATGAGAACGCACCGCTAGTGTCACTTGTGGGAGATCGCAGGATAATCACGGAACTCGTACCTTGTAGGCCGGTTTCCGATAAGCAGCAGATGTTGACCGATGGGGTCTTCAGTGTTCAGGCAAATGCTGCCTGTTGACCAATCCGCAACAAAGTGCGAACGTTGAAGCATGCCATTCTTAGCGAGGATCGGGGGCTCCAAAGAGAAAGTAATTAAGTGACATTGTCCGCTCCGTTGAACATGAAATTGTCAACGAGACTAAGGCGACGCCCTGCGATTACGTGTGAGATGAAACTAGAAGACAAGCAATCATTGAAGCAAGATGAGGGAGGGCTAAGAATTGGGGTGATTCAAAACAGGGTGGATAAAAGTGAAGTTGGAATGGGACGCTAAGGATGAAAAGGCGCAAGTGGGGGAGAAGACGGGGAGGATTGAGCAATAGCATCCCTACCCCTACCCACCCTGCTCGATGCATCAGATAGGGCACCGTTTATTATGCTCTGCGACGGCCAGAGCATCAAGAAATCGTGTGGAGGTCACCGTTGCATTGCGCACTCTAAGATAAATGGGTAGACAGGTTGTACACGCACTGGGTATGGACATGTGCCGTGTATTCGAAACTAAGACCAATGATCCTCATGGGGTTATTGAATTAACTGCGTCAGGTTTATCTTCTCGCTATTGGTTGCGGCGATCACTGGCCAAGCCAGTGTGGGCATCGTTCTTAGCTCCAAGGCTAAGACATCGTTGGTTGATTTAATTCCCGTGAACAAAGATGTATGCGCAGCCCGTTTGACGATAGCAACTAAGGCTGATTTACGGTAATACTAGACGCTGTTTGTGGTTTCCACTTGTGCCCTCACTGATTGCAATTCCGATGCCACTACCTACTACGAGCTGAAAAGTCGCCTTCGCAATGCCACCAATTCAGGCATCGTGATTGTTGCAGGGGATATGAATGTGCGAGCAGGTCGTCTGAGCTCTTCATGAGCCAAGCTAGGTGGTAAGTATGGGCTCAACTCCGACCGTACGGAAAACGGCGTGTTTGTTACAGCTGTGTGCAGAAGACCGGTTGTTTCTTACTAGTAGCACTTTTCGACATTGTGGACACAGAAGTGTCACTTGGCCCCCTCCTGTAGCTGGCCAGCGATGGACCCAAAATGATCATATTGTCATAAGTTACAGTTGGCGTGGCCCCATCCTGGGCTGCAACTCGTTCTGGAGTACTTGCGTCGAATCTGATCATGCCTTGGTACGCTGCAGTTTTTTCACGAATTTTACCAGGAAACATACCAAGCATCTCTCTCAATTGGCAACTGAGAAGTTATCTCAGTCTTTGGTCAGGCAAGCCTATCAGGATGCCCTGCGTGCCGAACTTATGCTCACTTGTCTTAATGACACTGAGCTTGAGTGGAATAGCAAAGCTTTTGACAAAGTCCCACATGAACGGCTCCTGTTTAAGCTCCAAGGAATCGGTATTTCTGGGAACCTCCTGTCTTGGATCTCCAACTTCCTAAACGACCGCTCTATGCAAGTGAAGGTGAATGACACATTTTCTGCTCCTGTTCTCATGACGAGTGGGGTCCCACAGGGCTCTGTCTTCGGTCCCGTACTTTTCAATATTTTCATCAACGACTTACCATCCACTCTTTCGACGGATTGCCTAATCTACGCTGACGACCTAAAGCTATGGATGGAAGTATCCAGCCTTGAAGACGCCGACCGATTACAAACTACGCTCGATCTACTCCATGACTGGTCGGTTAAGTGGCAGTTGCCCGTAAATCGTGATAAATGCTCTGTTCTCCCCGTTGGCTCATCAAACCCATTTGGAACTTACCATATTGGTGGTTCCTTGCTCAGAAGCGCAACCCAAGAGAGGGATCTTGGAGTGATAGTGTCATCAGACCTCAAATCTATTCAAGACACCCAGAAGAGGGTCGCCGCGGCCTACAGGATGTTCCATTCTATAGGTAGAGGGTTTTCTCTCCTGACCCCGGGATTTTTCCGACTCCTCTTTGGCTCTCATGTACGCCCGATTCTCGAATACGGGCTACCCGCTGCCTACCCTCTCACCAAATCCGAATGTGATATGATAGAGAAGGTTCAACGGCGTGGATCCAAATCCGTCCCTGAGTTGCGAGACTTGTCGTATCCACACCGACTTCAACGACTGAACCTGTTCTCCCTAGGCTACCGCCGTCACCGAGGAGATTTGATATTCACTCGACGTATTCTCAGAGGAGAACTGGGTTGCGAGTTACAGGACTTCTTTCAACTCAACACTGAAAGTTCGACACGAGGCCACCGCATAAAACTGTTCAAACCGAGGAATCTCCGTGTGCGGCTCAATTTGGCCTTAACAACTCGCGTGGTAAATGAATGGAACCGGTTGCCGGATCCTGTTGTTGATGCTGAGACAGAGGAACGTTTCAAACAACTGTTAGATTCTCACCTGAGCGCGCTGGGATTCTGCTGCCTCTAAGACAGCTACAGTGGTCCTCTGCGGAACCTTCTACCGCAATGACCCACGCCATCTCCTCAATGATCGGGAAGTGAAGGAGCTGACAAAGGATCTTCCTTCTGCTCTCTATCATCCAATGAAAGACAGCCATGCACGATACAGGAGCCTCTGCTTGTTGTATTGTCAGTCGTAACTGAACCAGTCACTAGATATCCAAGACGTCGGTGGACCTGTTGGAATACAGAAGAAACTCTGCCGGCTCTGATCCCAATGTGACTACTAGGCGCGAATTAGAGCGTAGCATGCGCGCTGACAAGGAAGCCTGGTGGACCAACCCGGCCCAGGAAATGGAGGAGGCAGAAGAAGCAAGCAATTATGGTAAGCTCTTCCAACTAATCCGCACCGCTGGTCCCAGGAAACCAGGCGCGGGTGAGAGTGGCTAATTTTTGACATGAAAAATCGGCCTGGATGGACTTTGTGTTCCGGTACACCAGGCTAAATGGTGATGCTTTCATAACTGGATTTGAAAGAGCTGTGTATAGCTCGCTTTATGCCTAAGTATGTACAACATATGGTAGTTGGTAAGATATATTAGTTGTAAATTTCGCTTTCATTCATCGCGATTTTAAATAATACCAAAAATACAATAATCAGACAAGAGATATGTATACCCCTCATCCAAGCAAGTAACTTACTGCAAGCACAAACTTTACATACATGAAACAATTGTATTAACACTTATTTGCTCCATAAAACAGCCGTTTACACTACACTTTTATTTAGCATTTGCCTGCTTGCCATTACGCCGTGATCTTCAACTACGCATGTAGTCAGTTCAGTTCAGTTCAGATGGGGACTGGAACGATAGGAGAATCCCGTGAGTGTTCCATCTTGAGTGGATCGTTGAGCCAGGAATTGATGAAGTGCTCAGTTATTGATGGATCTAAAACGGAAACACCCGTATCGCACCCTGGCCAACCAGTTAATGCCCACGTTTCCTGCCCTAGCAGTCCCTGCTTTGGCAGTCACGTGAAATAAGCAAAGGATAGGAAGAGAAATCGAAGGTACAGAATAGGGAAGTGCACTTAAATAAGAAAATAATACCAATACGTGAAGAAAAGTAGAGAAAAGAAAATCGAAGTACGAAGATGCGAGTTACTCAGGAAAATGGAAAGGTTTCGTGTTGCCACCCAAGAGCGTCAAGTTGCCGCTCAAACCCCTTAACCGTAGATTCCCTGATAACACTTTCCGGAAGCATGTTCCAGCGGTCGATAACTCGGCGTGACAGCCGGATTTCCGCCCTAATCCGATCGGACCGCGGTTTGTCCAGCTTCAACGAATGACCGCGTAGAACAGACAATCTAGCGGGACTGAATAGCCAAGATAAATCTGGACCAACCTTCCCAGTCAAGATACGGTAGGTTAGGATTAGGTCTCCTCTAAGCCTTCGGTAGTGCATAGAATGCATTCCCAAACTAAGTAGACGCTCGGGGTACGTCCGTCCCCGTAATCCCTCGACTAACCTAGTACCCACTCGTAAAACCCTCTCCAGCTCCATTTTGTCCCGGACGAGGCAGGGCGGACAAGCCTGGACGCAGTATTCCAGATGAGGGCGAACGAAAGCCGAGAACAGCCTCGTAAAGATGCCGCCCGTCAAGACTCCGAAAGAACGTCGGATTAACCACAACATGCGGAAACCTCTGCTTGCGGCCTTCTTCCAGTTGTCGCCGGAGTGTAAAGCCGAAGAGTGTACGACGCCTAGGTCAAGCTGGCTAGATACACGGGGGAGTTCGACCCCACCGACCAAGTACTTCGCAGGAGGACAACCTCCTCCAATTCGAAGAACGGAGCACTTTGCCTGATTTATGGGCAGTAACCATAAAGTAGACCAGTCCCAAAGCTTATCCAATGCTCGCTGAATAGCTTCGGAACCCCCAGGAACATCAACAATGTTCCACAGCTTCAGGTCATCAGCAAATAGCAGCGATGGTACCTCAAGCTCCGTGGGTAGGTCATTCACATAGATAGAGAACAACAGCGGTCCAAGGACCGAGCCCTGCGGCACGCCGCTGAGGACAGACTGCCTAAATGATAGACCCCGGCCTACCCGTACACATTGTTCTCTACCCTCCAAGAAGGCAGTCACCCAATGAAGGGCGCGGCCAGATACCCCGTAGGAGGACAGCTTTTGCGCGAGCCTCAAATGGGGTACCTTGTCAAATGCCTTCGAAAAGTCGACGAAAAGCACGTCCAGTGTGTGGCCGTTATCCACTGCATCCGCCCAATTTTCGCGAGCTACCAACAGATTCGTCAGACACGAAAATCCCTTCCGGAATCCGTGTTGTACATTGCTAAGTAGATTAAATCTACTCAGATGACTCTCCAATGAATCTCTCACCAGTTTCTCGAGGAGTTTGACTACTACACTCGTCAGACTAACTGGCCTGTAATTTGCAGGCAGACCCCTGTCCCCATGTTTAAAGATGGGACAGATGACAGCTTCCTTCCACTCGGAAGGCAATGCACAACTGTCAAGCGATTTCTGAAACACAATAGCGAGCGGTCCACTTAGTTCCGCAGCCAACTCATGCAACAGTTTCGGGTGAATTAAATCAGGCCCAGAGGCCTTAGAAGGGTTCAGCCCTTGTAACAGCCTACGAACTGCAGTCTCCGCTACAATAAATTCAGATAGTTCTGAACCCTCTGGGGTCCTGCAAACCAGCTCAACGCCTGTCAAAGAGGTTTCCCTTACAAACGCTGCCGCATATTGCCCACTGAGTACGCAGGCCTTGTCATAATCCGTATGCGCATGAGTACCGTCATCACGCATCAACACTGGAATTGACATGTTCGAAGCGCAGCGCCTTTTGACATAAGCGAAGAATCTTTTTGGATTCTCTGAAGCATCGTCCGCTAACCCTTTTTCAAAATTGAGCCGAGCATCCCTTAGGTGTTGCTTACACCTATTTCTAGCTTTACGGTACCTGTCATAAGTATCGGTGGACGGAGCGTCTCGGTAAGTCCGCCAACATCTAGACCTCTTTGTGAGCAGATGCCTGCCAGTGGGATCTATCCAGGGCGGCTGTGCTCGGGCCTCCTTTCTCCTTGTGACTGGTATGAAGGGAGCAGAGACCTCTGTGAGGTAGGACTTAAATTTATCCCAGGCAACCTGGACAGTATCGTCGTCTGAGATCTCACAATGGAAACCAGAAGCCTTGGCTCTCATTGATTGATAGTCTGCTTGCCATATGTTCGGGCGAGACTCAACCGTACTCTGGTAGCGTCTAGACAGAGTACAATTGAAGAGCAAACAAACATGATCACTGGAACCCAGTGGAGGTCCGTAAGTAATGTCATCAACAAAATCGAGTGACTTAGCGAATACAAGGTCCAAGATAGACGGTACTTGGGCGTCCATGTACCTAGTGGGGAGGTCAATGAACTGGTGCAAAGATACTTGGAGCGTAAGTTCAAGCAGATCAGCGCCGAATGTGCCTGACGCTGAGTCGCAAGAAAGATCTGCCCAGCAAATCTCTGGGAGGTTGAAGTCGCCCATCACCAAACACTTATTTGAGGACTGGGAGCGGATGAATTCAAGTACCTCTTTGGATACGCTCCCAGGGCTTCTATACACAATTACAACTGTAACCTGAGCCGAGGAGGTGCTAATAACAGCCGACAGAGCTTCAACAGTTTTGTCTGCCGACTGAAATAAGCAAGTCTTCAAAACGTCCAGTTTACAGCTCACATAAAGAGCGACGCCCCCTCCCTGTCGGCCAGCAGAGCGATCGCATCTAAATAGTGCGTAGCCAGGTAGATGTACTTCACCATCCGTGATGTCCTGAGACAGCCACGTTTCAGTGAATGCGAGTATATCGGGATGAGACCCATCTACAAGCAGACCTAACTCGTACACCTTATTCCTTAGGCTGCGCACATTACTTAGCACTATCTGAAGTTTTTCGTTAGATCCAGACCTGGGTCGTGCGCTACCAGTACTGGCACTGGTAGGGCGGAAAAGGACCGCCGGCTGACCACCCGAAAACCCACTAACCGGAGACCTTGTTCACCGGCCGCTCGCCTGCTTTTGAGGTCCTTGATGGCCTCCCTTAGCTTCAGCCTATCGGCTAGCGGAAGGTCCGGCTGAACGCTAATATTTGTACCTTTCAGCTTAAACGCAAACCGCATGAGAGCATTGCGTTCCTCCGGGGTAGAGAGTACCACACGAAGTAGCCGCGGTCGCGGGTTTGGTACGTTAACTGGGACGTTCCCCAGTCTAATCAGCTTCCTGACAGTAACGCCTGGAAAACCAGGCGGAAGAAGCTTCGTTACGCACATTTTAAACCATTGAAGGTCGTCCAACATGCGATCAGCGGGAAGGACAGCAGTAGATTCAGCCGCGTTACGGAATATAACGCTACTATCCGTGAAAGAATCGCCACGACGGGGTGTATTAACCCCACGGGTCTTTGATTCGGCACTCGGAGCAGGTGGCTTCACTACTGGTGATGGGACTGTCTTTAGCCCCTCCGATGATGTAGCAACGGCAGCGTATGTTTTTCGCTCCATTGTCGATGTCTTACTTTTGTTAGGGTCATCGATTTCACCGGAAGGCTTTATAGCAGATTTTATCTGCTTTTTCTTCTTGATAACAGGAGTAGGGTCCCGTGAGGCTTTTCCGCTTTGAGCAGAATCAAGCACACCTTCAGAATATGTCTTCTCGGTGAGAACCGAGATTTCCGGCAACTTCGGCTGATAAGTAGTGCGTGTTGTGATCTTCGCCTTCGCACAACCTTCAGACGGTTTGCCAAGTAACGACACTTGGCTTGTTTCCGGTGCCGAGACAACTTCTTGTTTAGCAGAGAGCTTACGAGGTTTCCTGGCTCTTCTTCGCTTAACTCGAAGTGACCCTTGAACCAGCAATTCGGCGTCGATCAGCGTAGGTGTAGATACGACGTCCGAAGCTGCTTCATTTTGGTGGTCGGTAGCCATCTGGACCGGTGACATAATGATAGGTGCCACAAGCTGATCATCGGTGTAAGCGATCAAATCTGCTTTGTTGGAGACCGGAAGCGTCGTCATAAGCAGATCAATCTTATAGCGAAGATCAGAGAGCATCGAGAACGAACGCTCTACATTTCGCAGCCGAGTATCAAGAGATTCATCTCTCGTACGAAAGGCTGAGCGGCCTTGCCGGCGGCTGCAGCAATTGGCACAACTGAACAGCAACATTTCGCTAGAGGCCAGCGCTGCGTACTGCTCGGTATTTAGCTCCGTACAAAGCTGATGGTACCATCGGTTGCAGACATCGCATTGCATACCGCCTGAATCGTCAGTTACTGGTACATTGCAGCTTGGTCCGCCACATAGTGCGATAACCTCAGAATCCGAGCCATCAGGAACAACAGCCTCGGTGCATTGCGAGACCGACATAGTGGAAAACAGAGTGATTATAACACGTATGCAATAGATAAATGACCACAATAAAAAGGCAAAAAACTGGGTGCAAAACGGGGTTAAAACTGGAAAAATTACCAGTAAGCGCCAAAGACGCTTTGACCAGAACCACTTTAATCGATCCAAGATATCTTGGATCAGAGGAAATTTGACAATAGTCAAATTTCGTTTCAAGTGTTTATTCAAACACTGTTTTCCACGTTAATTCAACTAAAAATCTCGATCAGTATGGCACGCCAAAAAGTCAAGTTACCGCGTAGCACTCACAGTACAAGTCTGTGATCAGGTCAGGTCAGGTCAGGTCAAAATCCGTGGACGATACAGGCTTCCGCCTAACGAGCGTCCAGCTTCTTGTACCGGTAAGCGAACCAGAGCCCCGGGCACTTCGACTTTTGATCGCCTCTCCTTGCCTCTGCAAAAAGAAATGAAGCAAAAGCGAGAGCAATCTTTGCTTTTACAAGGATCAACATCGGATAACAATGCGAATAAATTGGATAGGATTATATTAATTCCGGAAAAATACGCGGCCAGCACCTGTCTAGGCCTGCTTTGAAGGCAACCACAGTCTCACAATCCATTAGTTCCGAAGGCAACTTATTCCAGTTGCGCACTACACGATTTGAGAAGAACTTAGCCCTGACGTTCAGTCTAGCTCTCTGTTGTTTGAGCTTCAAGCGATGTCCACGCAAGCGTTCAGAATCAGCCAGCTCAAATAAATCAGAGGGCACGATGGCACTGAAGCCCTTCATGATCTTAAATGTTTCTATCAGATCGCCTCTCAGTCTACGCCGTTCAAGGGAAAACAACCCCAGGCTCTTTAGGCGATCTTCATACGGCTTCCCCCGTTGACCTTCAACCATCCTGGTTGCTAGTCTTTGAATCTTCTCCAGGCAAAGAACATCATCACGGAGATAGGGCGACCAAGCTTGAACACAATACTCTAAGTGTGGCCTAACCACTGCTTTGTATAGTGGCAGGAACACTTCTGGCTTGGTATTACACAGAGCCCTCCTGAGGCGAAACAATTCTCGTCGCGCTTTGTTGGCGGCGTATCGACATTGCATCGAAGGCTTGAAGCTGCTCGTCATGATGACTCCTAAATCGCGTGCCTGGGTAGTGCATTGTAAGGGGAAGGGCCCAAAGGAAGTCTGAACTGCAAGTACGTCTCTACTAGTGGTCAGAATTTGGCACTTGCTTGCATTCAAGGGCAAGTCCCATTGCTTCGACCAGTTTGCCACACTGATGATATCCTTGGCCAGTGTTGCACGGTTGCCCCTGCTGACTAGCTTCAAGTCATCCGCAAAGATGTAACAGGGGTCTTCAATAAGAGGAGCCAAGTCGTTTATAAACATAAGAAACAAAAGTGGACCTAGCACCGATCCTTGGGGTACTCCACTGTAGGCCACGCCCACACTAGAACTCACATCACCGATTCTAACTCGAAACGTTCTCCCACATAAGAATTCTGACACCCAAGACAGAAGTCTAGGATGTACTCCGAACCATGCTAATTTTTCAAGTAGGAAACGGTGATTTACTGAGTCGAAAGCCTTGCTAAAGTCAAGATAGCAGACCTCTACCGGAATCCCGTAGTCAAGACATCGAGTAATCTCATCGAGGAAGCACAGTAGATTAGTGAGGCACGACTTCTTTTTAATGAAACCATGCTGCTCTGCTCTAAGTAGACTGTGTTCCGCCAAATGCTCACAAATCCGGTTTCTTATAAGCTTCTCTAAACACTTGAGCAGAACCTTAATTTATCACCTTAATTTATCATAAACGTTTTCACGAAGCAATTCCATTTAGCATTATTTTCTATTTACGCGCACCATAATACCACCAACATTAAGAATATACTCTGCAGCTACTCAAACAAACGTGGATGTTACCGAGGACAACGGTAGCAAAACCCTTTCCCGCCATGACAAAATTAGCCCTTCCCGGCGCGGGTGGCCGGATTTATCATAAGGAGCGCCGTACGGCTCGCTGGATGGAGCACCTTCAAGGTCAGTTCAGTTGCCCCCCTGCTTCCGGACATCTTGCTACTCAGGTGATGCAGGGTGAACCATGGACAGCTAGTTTATAGACCCCATCGGAGGTTGAGGTCCGAAACGTGATCACAGCCCTCAATAGTTTTCAGCTGTTAGCCCGGATTTCCTCGCACTCGTGCTATTTAAGGATGGAAATGAGGTCTTCTGCATGGGACTAACCACTCTGTTCGAATATGTCTAGAAGGAAGGGAGTGTTGCGGCTAACGAGTGAATCGATTATGGTGCCAATAAACAAGAATGACAGTCGCATTGCTTGTGCTAATCACAGGGGTATTGGCCCAACGCCAGTGGTGACAAAATTACTGGCCGCTATTATCGTTCGTCGCCTCATTGCGGAACGGGAATCCCAGAGCAGGGAAGAGCAGACAAGTTTCCGTTCAGTACGTGGCTGTATAGACCATATATCCACTTTGCGTCAGGTGCTAGAGCAGTGCCACGCATATCGCAGGCCAGCAATAATTGTTTCTCAACTTCAAGAGTGCATTCGACTCTGTAGATAGATCAATTTTGTTCGATATACATATACGGAAAGGTGTTCCCTTGAAATATGTGAACATTTTACTCGACCGTGGACTGCGGATAACGACCCCGCCGAGATTTTCGCTCCCACGTTTCAGATTTCTGTATCAATACGGCGAACCACTATGTCATCCAAGTGCATAAGTTGTAGCAACCGCGTCACTTCCCGCTCAAAAGCTGTTCAGTACGCTTTGTGTGTAGGGTGGCTGCACACTTCCTGCTGTAACATCGATGACGCCCCATATGAATGTCTGCAACGCACTGCCTCTGAGGTCATGAGCTCACATTGTAACTACTGTCGAGTAATAGTGAATGACAAACGCCTTCTGGCTAATTATCGTCCTTTCAGTATATGCAGCCCTGCCACCTTGATCATGTACAATACGGAAGATGAGTCACCCCCATCATCCATTTCCCTACCTGCATCTGGGTCTGCTACACCCAAACCAAACCGAACCCGCACTTTCTCTGCTACGTCGGCCGAGTCATTACCGTCCAGTAAGATGATTGGTCGACCGAAGAATAAGCCCGCGACGTATGCTGCCGGGGCGAGCGCCACCTCTCCAACAACAACCAGTCTATGCCCAGCTGAAAGCACGCCCCCAGAAAAGCTGGTCTCTAAGCCCAAGACGAAATCCGACACCGGGGATAAGTCTTCCATAGTGAAGGGAAATGTGACCCCGACCTTAATCAGTCAAATCCCAGCCACCAATGCTGTTAAGCTTAATCCCAAATCCGGCGATAAACACAATTCTAAGCTCTCAGCATCTCAGTCGCGAATGAAGCTTGTTCTCAATAGACTTTCTGAGCTAGAGAATGTGATCAAAGAAAATCCGTCCTCTCGCAGACCGAGGATGCCTGAGCACACTCCACCTTCTCGGGACCGTTGCCACATCATTATGAACGCAGCCGAATCGAACAAAGCCACCCCAGAGGAAAGAATCCTGGATGACCAAATTTTTCTCGAGCGCTTGATCTCTTTGTTATTTGATGAAGGGGAACAGGGGATTAACATCTTCTCTGCCTCCCGGCTCGGTAGGAACCAAGAGGACCCAACCAAATTTTGTCCTCTCAAAGTCGTGTGTCAGACGGAAGAGGAATGCCGACGTATTCTGCGTCGGACCTCACGTCTCAAAGGTGTGCCATATTACGTACTACGTGGTCTTTCTCCAGAGGATCGGCTAAAAATGAAAAAGGCTGTTGAGGAGCTACGAACATGCCGAGGAAATGGTGAAACAGACCTTCATATTGTGGATTTTTGCGTGTTTCGGAAGACTCTGAGAGCCCGTTGGAGACCCATTCTTCTCATCCCGGGACAACAAAACACACACGTGGACTATTCGTGTTAACCGCCAATGTGCGCAGTCTGAGGAACAAATTGGATGAGATTCATTTGATTGCGTCAGAGACCTGCCCGGACTTAATGGCCTTCACTGAAACCTGGCTATTCACCGACATCACGGATTCAGAGGTGTCTATCCCTGGTTATCACCTCTCCCGAGCCGATCGACAAGGAGGGAGACCCGGCGGTGGTGTAATGGTCTATTGGAAGACTGATATTAAAGTGCACGTAGTTGAAGCGATCAGTGACAAAGACGATGAGTTTGATGCACTCTGGTGTCGTGTTCATGATGGTCGTAGTTCTCTCTCATTTGGTGTTGTCTACAGAGCGCCTTCAGAATCCGGAGCCCGGTTGATGGACTCGATCAGGAAGCATGGTGCACGAAAGGATTGTCTTATTGTTGGGGACTTCAACGCTCGTTCTGTTGACTGGAACCTGTTTTTTGTGACCGACCTACATAATCCTTCGAGGCTAAATTACTGAAGACCATTCTTCATTGTAATTTGCTCCAACACGTCACTACACCAACTCATATTCCTCCAGATCAGGCGCCGCATATCCTGGATCTCGTGCTCTCCCCAACACAATCAGACTTAACGAACCTTTCAGTTCTACGGCCCATTGGCAGCAGTGATCACTGTACTGTCTCATTCCAGTGGTCACGTCGCCTTGCTGTTCACAGTCAGCGTGCCGACCGTCAGAATTTCTGGCGTGCCGAGGCAACTCGTTTGAAAACGGCGGCAAGCATTGTCGATTGGAGTATCCCTGAACACCTCAATGTTGACAAAGCGTGGCATCTCTTGTACTCCAAGCTGACGTTACTCATTGAACAGGTCATCCCCTTCTCCAAAAGAAGACCCTTCTCCAAAGGCCCTCCATGGATCGACCACGAATTGAGATCAATGATGAAAAGAAGGCGTAAACTGTGGGATCGTTTCAGAATCACGCGAGTTGAGCTTGTTTACTGTCACTACAAAACGGTCAGGAATGCTTGTAACATAAAAAACGCGAGAAGCGCCAAAAGTACGAACTGTTATTAGTTACACTTTCCAGTACAAACTCCAAGGCGCTCTCCTCATACCTCAAACGAAGCACTAAAGCTGGAAGTGGTATCCCTGCCTTGTCTCCCTGTGAGCATTTGGACCTGGTCTACGAAGACGATGAGAAGGCTAACCTTTTGGCCCAGCAATATTCCTCAGTCTACTCTACCGAAACGCCACTCGCAGATAGTGTTGCACCCACTCCTCCTTTCCTGCTGGAGCACGTGAATGTTTCCACTGACGATGCAATGAAACTCCTACTTGACTTCGACCTGTATGCCTCGCCTGGTCCCGATGGTTTACACCCATTGTTCCTTAAGACCGTGGCCGGACACATTGCAGCTCCTGTATGTCAAATTTTCCGTCGTTCCCTTGAGGTCGGGCGGCTTCCTGCTGCTTGGAAGATGGGAACGGTTTAACCCATTTACAAAGGAGGGAACCGACAGAATCTAGCCAGCTATCGTCCCATCTGTTTGACTTCGAGTTTGTGCAAGTCATGGAACGGATTCTGCAACGGGCCCTTCGCCTACATCTCGATGAGTTGGAGTTTCTCTCTCATGCCCAACGTGGTTTCCGAAGAGCGCGTTCATGTGCTACAAATTTGCTGGTAGCTAGGGAAAAATGGGCAAGCTCCTTAGATGCCGGCAAGCGTCTGGATGCTGTGTTTGTCGATTTCAGTAAGGCTTTCGACAAGGTTCCACATGAGCGGCTCCTCTTCAAACTCCGGGGAATCGGCGTCACTGGCAATTTTCTTTCATGGGTCTCCGATTTCCTGCAAGATTGCTTCGTGCAGGTCAAAGTTAACGAAGTGCTTTCTGCTCAAATCCTCATGACCACTGGGGTCCCCTAGGGTTCTGTACCCGGCCCCGAAGTCTTCAATATCTTCATCAACGACCTGCCATCCGAACTGCAGACCGACTGCTTAATCTACGCGGATGATCGAAAGCTGTGGATTGAGGTATCCAGTCTGGAAGACGCAGGCATACTTCAAGCGACACTCGATGAGCTCCACGATTGGGCACTAAAGTGGCAGTTGCCCATTAACCACGACACATGCGCTACACTTCCAATCGGTGCACCTGAGCCTTTTGGGGCTTACCATATCGGGGGTTCCCTGTTCAGAAATGTCAACCAAGAGAGGGATCTCGGGATGATTTTGTCTCCTGCTCTCAAATCAATCGAGGACACCTGAAAGAGGGTCGCATCCGCATACAGAATACTTCACGCTATACGGAGAGCCTTTTCACGCCTGACCCCCGCACTCCTCACATTACTGCTTGCTTCGCATGTACGCCCATTTCTGGAGTACGGATTGCCTGCTGCGTACCCGCTCACTAAGTCCAAAAGTGACATGATCGAGAAGGTTCAACGGCGTGGATCCAAATCCGTTCCAGAGCTTCGGGACTTTTCTTACCTCCTCCGGCTTCAACGGTTGAACCTGTTCTGTTTGGATTGTCGTCGTCGCCGCGGAGATATGATATTCACTCGGCGTATTCTGCGAGGTAAGCTGGAGAGTGAGCTGCAATGGTTCTTTTGTCTAAACACAAGTTGTGCAACTCGAGGCCCCCCGGTGGAAACTTTTCAAACCGCGGCGACTCCGTGTACGGTCCGATCTGGCCCTATCCACCCGGGTAGTGAACGACTGGAACAGCTTGCCAGAAGCTGTCGTCGATGCGGAGACGAAGGAATTTTTCAAACGACGGTCGGATACCCACTCTCTGCGTGCGCAGGGATTCTGCTGCCCACAATACAACCATAGCGATCTTCTGCTTCACCTTGTTCTGCAATGATCCCAGCAACCCTCGCAATGTCCGGGAAGTGACGGAGCTGACAAAGGAACTTCCTTCTGCTCTCTACTAACCAATGAACCGATGAGTACTCGAACAAGACAGGCCGTGTCAGGGTCTACGGTGACCTGTCGGATATTTTCCGACAACTGGCGTCCGTCAGGATTGCCTAATTTCCACTTTTTTGTAACCTCGTGGGCTCCAGCATGGAGTGTTCCCTTGCGAAGCCTCATGATGCAGGCGTTGAGGTGCCTCGTTAAGTGTATGCTTTTTTACCCGTCATATACCATTGTTCCATTGTTCCATTAAACTTCAGCATCTCTATTTAGTAACAACCGTGGTCGTAGGACCCAAGCATTTCCGGAGTTTGCTCAGAGCCACTCTCTTTTATCTCCAGCCCTCATCCTTTGCGACTGTCCGCGTCACATACATTTGCTGTCTGTTGACTTATTCCGGGACAATTTAGGCATCGACTAGAAGGCTTCACCCCAATGTTATTGCTAGCCTCCGACACTCTCCCTTAGTACCATTACCAGTTCTTAATATTACCTATGTCACCACTCTTCAGCTGCATCGAGTCATTGTGGGTAGCATATCACTTTGCGCCAAGATCCACTCACTACCTCTCCAACACTTACTCCCTTGAATAGTCTGCATCACATACCTTCACTGGATTGTTGTCTCTTCTGACACTAGTTATCCACTAATAACCGGAAGACTTAATGCGAATTCTGTTGCTGTCCACTGGTTCTCTTTTTTAGCACCATTATCCTTCCTTCCCCCCATCTGCAGCACGTTTTCCTCAGTGCTTCGTTGCAGGCTTCATACATCTTGCGCATATCCGGACCTACCAGGAGACATTCCTTGTTTCTCCATCCTGTCATTTCTTAGAATGTCTGTATCACTAACCTCCGCTGGCTTGCTGATGTATGCTGTGACACTGTAGGAATCCAATAGTGACGAAACTGCCGAATAGAATGGCTCATCTGGCCACCGAAAGTTTCTCATAGCGCAATTATCTGTCGATCTTCTTAACCTCAGCACACCTCTTTAGTAGCTACTAGTGATCGTAGGTTCCAGTCATCTCTGTGGATATCCGAAGCTTGCTAAGAGCCACTCTCTTTTATCTATAAGTAAATAAATACTTTATTCTCGACTATGCGAGGCACGCTCATGGAGACATGATCAGATATGTACAACTGTACAAACATTTTATGGCAACAGTGACAGTAACAGCAGAAAATTGGTCGTATGTCCATGATAATATAAATAAATAGATAGTTTATTCTGTTTCTTAGAGACGCACCAACGCAGGCATTATCAAGGTTTAAAAACTGTTGTGTATCACGATGATACATCGGGTTCAATCGTGTGAAGTTGAAACAGTGTCGGGAAGAGTTGATATGTGAATCTATCGACTTGCCAGTATGAAGTTGTGGGCTGTGACTTTATTCATTGGCGAGTCACATCCGCCACGTCGCAGTGTTGTTAAACAGACATATGTGGCTTTTTATAGGGAGAACGCTCGCCAGGCGAAAACCCACCACGTCCTGCAACACTGCCGTAAAGCATTTTGAACATTAATGTTGAACTGGCAAAGCCGCTTGACGACTGGTTTCACCTTCGGATTTTCGCGGGGTAATGACTTCTAATTTCCTTTGTTAGTTGGACGGGTATTTTGATCTGGGTCGCCATGATTTTTGAGGTCGGTGGAGGAGAGGGACATCGCGATTTTTCTTCTTGTTGTATGTCCAGGTGAGCAAAAGGTTCAATCTTTCCACTGTCCAGATTTTTCACATGTATAATGTATGGGAGTATGAGGATATGTCCAGTTTTCCATACTGGACAAGGGTTATGGTGATTGCAGGTCGGTCCCTGCGGAGTTTTACCATCTTCCATGTCAGTCCTTGTGGGTTGTTACGTCCGTCTTGGACCAAAACTGTTCCTCAGTCCAATCCCACATCTCCAAGATGTCCCGGACCTCAGAGAAAAGGGAAAGTGAGGGACAACCGAGAGAAGACCGCATGAACAGGCATGGAGTTGAACATTCTTAATGTCTTGTGTTATAACATTTGGGCTTGAGACAAAAGCATGTACACTGTGCAACAATAATTATGCTGAAAATGTCTTTTGAGTATCCTACAGAATCATTAGCCGTATGGGTGGATTGCTATCGCCTGCGTAGGGACAAGAGCGTTGTACCAGTAAGTAAAGTACGAGTATCCGTGTTATATGAGTCGATAGTTGCGTGTGGATAGAGTAAAGGGAGTTAGAAGGTTGGTGGTGGTTGTCAGGTGCATGAACAGCACGTAGTTAGTGTAATCCGAGAGGGGGCATAATAAGCGGAAGTAAATAGGTTGCTGCGAGAGAGTCTTAAAGATCAATTGGTGGCAGGGCAGCGGAGGGACTGGATGCAGATATTCTAAAGGAGTAAAGGTTATTGAGATACGGGGTGGCTACTAACAAGCACTGGATCATCGCATATGCATGGGGCCAATGGCCATTAGCTACTTCCGAAGAGAGATGCCGAATTTATGACGACCGACAGATGGTGGCGCTAGGAGTGACTTAGTCGCCAGATGCAGCTATTCTAATCAGGCGCTTTGTCACTAGGGTATGCCTATAGGGTCGATGAGTGTATCTTTAGACCAGTGAAGGTAAGTGATAGGTCAATAGATCAGCTAAGCTGTGACGCAAATAATCCAAGAGAATGAACGTTGTAAGAGGGAGCGAGCTCCGGCTATCCGCAAAGTTATATGAGAGCTATAACGACTAGCTGCCGCTAAGCAGGAATAGTTGCTCTATAAAAGAATGAACCAGTGGCTGCTGTAGCCATGTCATTAAGAAGTTTGACCAATACTGGATACCTACAGTTTCGATGAAGAAATCGACATGCGAGCGAAGCTATAAGAAACAGGCGGCAGAAGAGAATGAAGGTTGGAGAGTCAGTGGGTGGATCCTTGTATCTACATGGAGCCAACAATGACTAGCTGTTGTCAATTGGAGTTGATTCGAGTAGGACGAACGACAAATATCGGCGCGCTAGGAGAGAAGAGAGTGACCAGCAATAGCGTTTAGACTAAGCCTTCAGTTACTAGTGGATCCTACGGTGGCACATAAAAAGTCAACAAACCATCTGAGCTGTGATGCAAACAATCCAAGAGAATGAACATTGTAAGAAGGGAGCGAATCCTACAGAGCTTCGGATATCCGCAGAGTTAAATGGAGGCTATGGCGAATAACTGCTGCCAAGCAGAGATATTGGTTATGCAAAAGAATGAATCAGTGGCTGGTGTAGCCATGTCATTAAGACGTTTGCCCAATACTGGACACCTACAGTTTCGACGGAGGAATCAACACGCGAGCGAAGCTTAGGAGAGACAGATGGCAAAAGAAAATGAAGGTTGGAGAGTCAAGGAGTGGCTACTTGTAAGCTACATGGAGCCAACAATGCCTAGTTATTGCCAAGAAGAGTTGACCAGAGTAGGATAACGGCGCGCTAGGAGAGAGATGAATGGCCAGCATTGGAGTTCGGATTAAGCCTTTGGTTACTAGTGGATCCTACGGTGGCACATAATAGGTCAACAAACCGTCTGAGCTGTGACGCAATCATTCTAAGATAATGAACATTGTAACCAGGGAGCGGCTCCTACAGATCTCCGGATATCCGAAGAGTTAAATGGAAGCTATGGCGACTAATAAGTAAATAAATAAATAGATATATTTCTAGACCTGCTAGAGGCTGCACCCTAAAGGGTTCAAATCAATGCTTACATTTATCCGATGCTCTTGCATGGAAGTTGGCAAAATATATGTTCATCGTTAGTAATTGCAAATGCATTGGCACTGTTTATAAATAAATAAATAAATAAATATTTATTCTCGACTATGCGAGGCACGCCCATGGAGGCATGATCAGATATGTACAACTGTACAAATATTTTATGGCAACCGTGACAGCAATAGTAGAAAAGTGGTGGTATGTTCGTGGTAAAATAAATAAATAGATAGTTTATTCTCAGCTTCATAGAGACGCACCAACTTAAGCATGATCAAGGTTTAAAACTGTTGTGTATCACGACGATACTCCGGGTTTAATCGTGTATAGTTGCAACGGTGTCAAGAGGAGTTGATATGTGAATCTAGTCGACTTGCCAGTATGAAGTTGTGGGCTGTGACTTTATTCATTGGCGAGTCACATCCGCCACGTCGCAGTGTTGTTAAACAGACATATGTGGCTTTTTATAGGGAGAACGCTCGCCAGGCGAAAACCCACCACGTCCTGCAACACTGCCGTAAAGCATTTTGAACATTAATGTTGAACTGGCAAAGCCGCTTGACGACTGGTTTCACCTTCGGATTTTCGCGGGGTAATGACTTCTAATTTCCTTTGTTAGTTGGACGGGTATTTTGATCTGGGTCGCCATGATTTTTGAGGTCGGTGGAGGAGAGGGACATCGCGATTTTTCTTCTTGTTGTATGTCCAGGTGAGCAAAAGGTTCAATCTTTCCACTGTCCAGATTTTTCACATGTATAATGTATGGGAGTATGAGGATATGTCCAGTTTTCCATACTGGACAAGGGTTATGGTGATTGCAGGTCGGTCCCTGCGGAGTTTTACCATCTTCCATGTCAGTCCTTGTGGGTTGTTACGTCCGTCTTGGACCAAAACTGTTCCTCAGTCCAATCCCACATCTCCAAGATGTCCCGGAACTCAGAGAAAAGGGAAAGTGGGAGACAACCGAGAGAAGACCGCAAGAACAGGCATGGAATTGAATATTGTTAGTGTCTTGTGTTATAACATTTGGGCTTGAGACAAAAGCATGTACACTGTGCAACAATAATTATGCTGAAAATGTCTTTTGTGTATCCTATAGAATCATTAGCCGTATGGGTGGATTGCTATCGCCTGCGTAGGGACAAGAGCGTTGCACCAGTAAGTAAGGTACGAGTATCCATTTGATATGAGTCGATAGTTGCGTGTGGATAGAGCAAAGAGAGTTAGAATGTTGGTAGTTATTGTCAGATGCATGAACAGCACGTAGTGTAATCCGTGAGAGGGGCATAATAAGCGAAAATAAATAGGTTGCTGCGAGAGAGTCTTAAAGCTCAATTGGTGGCAGGGCAGCGGAGGGACTGGATGCAGATATTCTGGAGGAGTAGAGGTTAATCAGATACGGGGTGGCTCCTAACAAGCACTGGATCATCGCATATGCATGGGGCCGATGGCCATTAGCTACTTCTGAAGAGAAATGCCGAATTTATGACGACCGACAGATGTTGGCGCTAGGAATGACTCAGTCGCCAGATGCAGCTATTCCAATCGGACGCTTTGTCACTAGTGTATGCCTATAGGGTCGATGAGTGTATCTATGGGCCAGTGAAGGTAAGTGATAGGTCAATAGATCAGCTAAGCTGTGACGCAAACAATCCAAGAGAATGAACATTGTAAGAGTGAGCGAGCTCCGGATATCCGCAGAGTTAAGTGGAAGCTATGGCGACTAGCTGCTGGTAAGCAGAGATACTGGCTCTAGAAAAGAATGAATCAGTGGCTGGTGCAGCCATAGTATTAAGACGTTTGTCCACTACTAGATACCTACAGTTTCGATGAAGAAGTCAACAGGCAAGCGAGGTTTAAGAGTGACATACGGCAGAAGAGAATGAAGGCTGGAGAGTCAAGAAGTGGCTACTTGTAGGCTACATGGAGCCAACAATGTCTAGCTATTTTCAAGAAAAATTGAGGCGAGTAAGATGAACGACGGATAATGGCGCGCTAGGTGAGAGAAGAGTGACCAGCAATAGAGTTTGGGCTAAGCCTTCAGTAACTAGTGGATCCTACGGTGGCACATAATAGGTCGGCAAACCATCTGAGCTGTGAAGCAAACATTCCAAGTGAGTTAATATTGTAAGAAGGGAGCGACTCCCACAAAGCTTCGGATATCCGCAGAGTTAAATAGAGGCTATGGCGACTAACTGATGCTAAGCAGAGATATTGGCTTTGGAAAAGAGTGAACCAGTGGCTGGTGTAGCCATATTATGAAGACGTTTGTCCACTATTGGATACCTACAGTTTCGGTGAAGAAATCAACATGCGAGCAATGCTTTAGATAGACAGACGGCACAAGAAAATGAGGGTTGGAGAGTCAGGGAGTGGCTACCTGTAAGCTACATGGAGCCAACAATGATTAGCTATTGCCAAGAAGTTTAGTATACAGCTACTGGGTCGCAGGAGCCCACCTTGAAATGTTTCTGGTTCCTTCGGGCGATATTGAGCTCCTTGTCTTTTATTGTGAAAACTTCGCGGAGGTGTAGTTTGCCTTTTCTCCTTGGAACAGAATCCAATTTGCCACAAGTTCACTTTAAATTGATCGCACAATAATTGGCCACTCAGTTGCCCCAATTGTTGTTGCGCACATGGAAGAAATGAATGAAGGGATTATAAGGCATACGAAAAGTTAAAAACAATTCCGATAAATGCAGACATAAATAGAAGCAATTTTTAAGAGATAACATAAAGCTGCATGCTTCAGTAGAAAAATACCAATTAACAAAAATAATATAGCCCTATTTTATTACGCTGATATTGCTCTCCGGCGCAAAATTTCAACCTGAGTTATTCTCAGATAAAAGAAAAAGCCTTTCTACAGTTAAGATACTGCTTACAGTAGCAAGAAATTACACTGGTCTGGACCAGCTTTAGCGCCTGAATACGATGAACGTAAAAGCAACACCATGCGTGCAGTAGTTTGCGAGTTATTCGCAATTAAACGATGGTCTACGAATAAGGCCATTTTTATTTTTCGCTAAAAATGGCTTTCTGCTTTGCAGGCAGATAGCAGAAAAAAGAAAAGAAAATATAAAAAGTAGGGAAGCGGTGTATGTTCTAGATAGGCATAGCTATCCAGAAATGCTCTAATTAGCCCGTTATACCCTGCGACAACTACGGACTGCGCAGGTGGCCGAAAAGTAAACTTTGCAGGCATAGCATGAAAAATATATGCAAATAAGGGATGAGCTTGCGCGAAAACGCTAGAAATCCAGCAAGGAATATTATATCTACAAGGGAATTCAGGGGAGCTTGTAATTAACTCACGGTTAGAAGGCCACAGCATAACAGTTTCAGGGAAACTGAGCCACATAAACAACCAATAAAATAGCGTTTAGCATTTTTTAAGCCTCTAAGTCTTTCCAAAACTTACAACAAGGCCGCATGAGCCAGGTCTATCTGAGTAACCCAGGAACTTTCAGCCGTTGGTAAGCCTGTAGGCACTGACCAGGTAGGATATTGCATAGCAATGGGGAAGCAATCCGAACGGACAAACTTTACTTCACTTCTCCCTTCTCTTCTACACTTTGGTTCCTTCGTCTCCATCTTTACCCCTTAGTATTTTCCAAATACCTAGTCCACTTGGTCTCTTGCGAATACTTATACTTGTGACCCATGAGTCACGTCTACTAAAAACATTTTAACAACATTAAGCCTCATGTGAAATGCCAGGTTCTAGCGTTGTTGCCCTAATTGAAGCTTTTTCATTAAGTCTGAGCACTAGTTACTATAGTCAGCAGTTTCCAAACACTATCAGTAGGTAAGCCGCAAAATAAAAAATATATCTTTCTTATTGTTGACAATGAGCGCACTTTAAAAGTTCTAGACCCAATAATCAGACATTTTGCTCTCCACTTATACTCTCTTGGCCCCATATACTTAGCTTTATCTGGTATACATGTGCCTTTCGCTATTGTCAACACTAGTAGACAGGCATAATGAAAACCAGATCCTCTTCTTTAACTGCTTTTGCTCGTAAAACACTCGCATTTCCAGATTTCATTTCACTGGCACGAAAGCTAACCAACGACAGAGAGGCCCCTGTCACACTGGCTGGCTGGAGCACCAGAAACTTTCCATCACCACTTTTCTTATCTTGGCCGTCCGTGTGTCATTTATCTTTTAGCTGGCTCCAAAGCCTACCATGCGCTATGCGTAATGGCGGGTGAACGACCAGCTCCCACTGGTTTTTGTTACTATTCTACTCCTGATTTACCTTATCGCTCTTTGCTTAGGGTGCTAGAACAGCTCTTGCCAGGAAAATCACAAAAGAAATAGTCGGTGTGACATTAGAGTACCAGTTAACATTGCCAACTGGATGAACACCGCCGGCACTATCTTCGGAACTTAAAAATGGAGAGAAATAAATCGAAATTCATCAAAGAGCTGCACAATAGTGTGCATCTACG
>OX104066.1:120697019-120719521 GCA_944474145.2 Dicrocoelium dendriticum
CCGATTGTAGATTTATTTAATTTCAGCTTGTCGTTTAAAGTGAATGGCTGTTGTTTGATATCCCTGGTATGGTTGCGCTTGATGTGTATGTTGACAAGGTGCCTACCTGTCTATTACCCACTACATCGTTCATACTGGCTCCAGGAGACAGTTGGTCGTTGCTGGAGGGGACGGGGTGCACGGTTCTTGTGGCCGCGCTAGGCTCAAAGAGCGGTTCCATGCACTGAGTGTGGAGCGGACTACGGTCCAGCCACCGCCTTGTGTGCGCTTGATTCCCCAAATACAGCGTGCTTGTGTTTGCCTGTGAAGGAGTGTGGGCCGGCTCCGTTGATGAAACGTGGTTCCCATTTGCATGCCTCCCGGTCTTATTCCTTCGGGTTTACACTGGATATATATATATATATATATATATATATATATATATATATATATATATGCTTAATGGCATTCGGTTTCGGATTTGCCTGTCACTGTGGCCAGCCACAGGACGTCTGCGCCTACAGAGGGACCATGGATGGCTTGTGCTGCACCACCCACAGCTCCATCCACATACCCCATATCCAGTGTAAACCCGAAAGATGCGACGAATTTCCACATATAACATACAACTCCCCTTACTAATCTTCTGTAATCAGTACACAGAACAAACTGTTTATAATTCCATAAGTTAATTGGCAGCTTAAGTTAAGTAAGCTCGTCGCTCAGTGAGGGGACTACCCTCTCCTCTGAACGGCAGTAACGTGTAAGTCAGTGGATAGTGAGCGGAGCTATATCACATCTAGTAACTTATTTACGATGGTCATTGCAGTCCCCCGTAGCTCAGCGGTCTCGATCACGGACTGGCAACAGTCGAGTTGCTGGTTCGAGCCCTACCAGAGGTCCGATGGAATGCGCACTGCTGAAGATTCCCGAACGGATGAAACGCGCATACAGTGCTTTTCCGGGTGTGTGGTGGCTATCTGAGTGAGTCTAGATGTGACGAATTTCCACCTCTGCCAAACCGTCATTCATTTTTCACCTTATGCTTATTCGGTCACACACATATTTAAGTATATAGTTGCATACCGATTATTGTTAATGGTACTGAGGAATCCACATTGCTCTCCCGCCACGTTAGGTTCCACAACCTGACTGACGAGGCGGTAGAGCAGGATTCAGGCAATCACCTTTCCCACACAACTGAACAGGTTGCTGCCACGATAATTCGTGCAACATTGCTTGCTACCTTTGCCCTTGTACAGTGGTAGCACAAGGGCATCCTTCAGCTCAGCAGACACTTCCTCGTGAATCCACACCTGTTGCACCAGGTGGTGCAGCGCAGTCAACAACGCCGGTCCACCGTGTTTTAATACTTCAGGCGGGATCCCGCCTGCACAGGCGCACTTGCCGATTCGCAGCTGAGCAAGTGCTCTCTGCGTCTCATCAAGTGTCTGCGTGTCCGCCAGACTTGTCTTCACATCGTGCTGCTTCAGGCCGTTCAATGTAGGCCAGTCGATCCCTGAACTGTTGTTCAAGAGACAGTCAAAATGTTTCCGCCAGATCTGTATTATGTATGCAGTCTGTGCGCAGGTAGCGCCTGAACTACCATCGATCAGTGTCCTCAGCGGCTCCAATCTTGGTCCATACACCGCCTTCAAGGAGTCAAAGAATTCCTTGTGTTGACGGCGTTCGGCGTAGCATTCCATCTGCTTCGCCTTCTCCGTTCACCATGCATTTTAATGCGACGGAGCTCTCGGCTCAGTCGACGTCGAAGTTTGCGAAACTGACTACTCTTCCCCAAGTCACTGGGGCCTGCAACATGTGCAGCAAATGCTGCATTCTTCCTCGACACCAGTGCGCCAACAGTCGCATTGTTCTTATCAAACCAATCAGGCCGCATGCAGTTTGTGCGCCCGATGGTCTGCTCAGCGGCAGCTGTCACCTGGTCGCCAATGTGGTGCCACAGGTCCCCCACTGTGGCTATGCAGTCCACATCACACAGGGGTGCAGCCATCGCCTTCTCCAGCTCAGTACGTTTCGCTGCAGTACCGAGAGAGTGAATGTTAAATTTACTCCGATTCACGGCGGGAGTGTAATACATAGTTTTACGAAAGCATATATATACAGTTTGATCCGCACCAAAGTGTGATCAGTGCCACACTCAGCTCCACGCAGTACACTTGTCTTGCGCACCCACGCCTATCACGCTGAGGTAGGATGACATAATCGATCAGGTGAGCGTGACCACTATGTTGGTGCGGCCGAGTTGCTACATCACTCGTTCTCAGTGCAAACCGAGTGTTTGTGATCGTTAGGCCGTGAGTGGCACACAGTGAGAGCAGCCTGTCGCTGTTCGCATTCGGTGAATCAATCCTATGCGAACCGATAACATCTGTCCACACCGGTGCATCACGCCCAACGCGCGCTTTGAAATCACTCAGCAGAAATAGTCGGTTGCTCCTCGGCACAGACCGTATCACGGAGGATAGCTGAGTGTAGAATTGATCCCGCGTTTCATCAGGATAACACATGGTCGGACCGTACGTGATTATAACATTGGCAAACTTATCTCTTCTGAGTCGTAAGCGAACAGTCATCGTTCGCGCGTTGATGCCAATTGGTTCGCCCACGAGCTGGCCATGGAGGCAATCGGATATTGCAAATCCGACCCATGCTCACGTGGTGCTGAGGTGGCGTTGCCCATCCAGTAGAACGGATAGCCGGCGCTAGCTCCATGCAACTTAGATTGGTCAGTGAGCCGGGTTTCACCGAGCGCCGCAATTTCGATGTTGCACCGGGTGTGTTCTAGCGCGACCAGTGCAGTGCGTCGCTCCGGGCGCTCACTCTAATTCCGGTATATTGCATTGGTGGGCAATCGCACGCGAGGTTGTCTTGGTGCTTCGGAGGTTTGCTTGAGGTACTCCACCCGAAACCTTTGGCTCAATAGTCTGACCCACAAGGCAGTGGGGAGCAGATCCAGGTCGGAAATGTGACTGAAGTAACAAAGTGGGATCTGTTTGAGGTCCATCACACGCAGCCTTGGAGGTACTGGAACAATGTATATATATTTTGCGACTGTAATAAGATACATCTGCGACCACGGCCAGACGCAATTGCGTTTAGGTTGGTTTGCACCAATTCGACCAGGGGCTGCCTGGCTTGAGGCGGGCAGTACCATACCACTGAACACCCGAATGTGCCCTCCACCGTCAGAGAAAATGCATGCCGCTCGTGCTCTATGCCAATCGAGCTGTGAGCATATATCCCGTAGTCCTGTTGTCTCTTACGGCTAGGTTTTACGGGAAGAGGGCCATCGACCACTTCCTAACCTCCGAAGAAGATGGACTAGGATACTGGCAGGGCACCCACACCTGACAGGAGAACGAATCGAGTCCTCAGCCAAAGCCTTCGATTAAATGAACACCCGAAAGGCAGCGGGTCTAGCACCTTGTCAGTTCATCGGCTCATGCGGATTGGTGTCCTGGATCTCAGCAGGGAGAAGGGCGTAACCCAACTCCCACCCAGCGGTCGTCACGAGAAGGCGCCCAGGACATGAGACTATGGCACAACAAGAGCAGCAGTGGGTAGACCATCTGTCAGGATCTAGCCACCACCAGCCTCAGCGCACCATAGGATCTCCCGCCTATATATATATATATATCCCTTACTTGATGGTTGATGGACAATACTTGAGGTTGCTTCAAATGTTAACTAGCACATGCACAAGTGACTCATGGAACACAGCACACATTAGCACATGTCCAAACAGGCTCCCTTTGTACCAATCGCTTTTCATGTGCTATGTGTTTGGCTGACACCCGTGATCACTCAAATTTGTTCTCCTGTTAAAATATATTACACAAGCTATTTTGCTTGGAATGACATTGAGTCGCTGAATCGGGGATGTGCCCCTGTGAATTGTCTCTGTTTTCCACTTCTTGGTTCACCTTAACATATTGCTTTGTTTGTGGTTCCCCTGGCTTACGTAAAGCAAATCCATCCAGAAGGACGTACAAAGCAACCTCTCTAGTGTCTTTGCACTTAACTGGTTCGGGTGTATAACGTTGCTTGATATGATTCCCATGTAGTCAAACCGTTTTGATCTTCCACTCCATACCGGACATCGCCTGTTATTGCTTTAACGATTCCGGGACTTCAATGTTCATGTGATCTCTGAACTTTGACACAAAGACTTGTTCACCGGGATGAAAGCATCTCATGTGCGTACCACGCCTACGATTGAACCGATTTGCCATTTTCTGGTCACGTTTGTTAGCCTGCTTTGTTGAAAACATGACATCTAACGGCGTGCGTAAACGGACACTGGTGTTTAGCCATGCGTACCGGGTTATGTGAGATGGTGCAGCGAAAAGACTGCACGATCAACTCGAGCTTTGAACTCTGACAGTGTGGGAGCACTTATGACAGGTTCCGGTAGGACATTCCACGTTCTGCAAACGCGTACGGAAAAGAAATACTGACGGCATTCCAAACGGCTGTACTGCTCTGCCAGCTTGAGATGGAGGCCTCTCAATTTACTGTTGTGACTGAGTTCTCGAATACGAGGGCCCGCGTGGTTGGGTGGTAAATCAAACAACTAGGCACCTGCGCATTCGCCGTTACTATCAGCTGAAGACTCCGAGCACACGTAGTCTTCGTTCATATGACAAATTATACAGACCCTTTACATTCTCGGTTACCCGGCGTTGAGCTATCTCCAAAGCGGTGAGAGATCTCCCCAGCCATGGCTGCCAGACCTGTATTGCCTATTCCACATGTGGACGTATGTATGAGCCGAGGACTTGTAAAAAATCGTAGGGTCGGATCATCCGAATGCACGCTTCAGGAGGCCTACGTGTTGAATGCCCTTTCTTGACGCCGGTTCAGCCTGATTCGAACATTCAAGGTCGACATAAACAAAAACTACCAGAATCTTCTCGCCAGAAGCCGTTTGAAGCTCCTGGTTGCCAAGTTTGTGTGAGTACACAAACTCGCGCCGTAGACGCAGCACTCTACATTTGTCCACATTGAATCGAAGTAGATTCTGGATTGCCCACGCGTATACCTTATTTAGATCGGCTTGTTGTACTGTGATATCATCCGGTGTATTGATCACCCTTCACATCTTGATGTTATTGACATAAAGAAGCAGTTCGGGCTTATGAGGCGTGTGAGGTCGTTAACATACATCAAAAATACTCGCGGTCCAAGTACCGATCCCTCTGGTACTCCTCATTCAACTCTGATGGGATCTGACAGGGATTCACGCACTCGTACTTCCCAGCGCCGTTGTAGAAGAAAGTTTGCTCCATCGTAGGAGACGATAACCAGTACCAAAGTTCTGGAGTTTGAAGAGCAGTATGTTAAGATTTAAACGGTCGAACACCTTTGAGAAGTCGAGAAGTACTACATCAACTGCTGTGTCAGAGTCTATTGCTTCAGTCCAGCTGGATGGTGCTACTAGTAGCTTTGTGGTGCACGATCGATTTCCTCGGGGCCATGATGTTCTTGTGCGAGGTAGTTAAATACTTCCAAGTAGGCGGTTGGCGCATCAGAAATAATAGCTTCCATGACCTTTGAAAGAACCGGTAATAAGGTTATGGGTCGGCAGTTGACTGGTTTGTATCGACTACCTCCCTTGTGAATAGGGGTAATCATCCCGTGTTTCCACATGTCGCGCACGTACATTTCGTCAAAACAGTGTTGGAGGAATCGAGCCAAAGACAGCTGAACTCTCTATTACCACCGCTAGCGACTTCGTGTGTATTTTACCAACTCCAGGAAGGCTGTGCTTGCCCATACTCAACAGCTTTTTCAGTACAGTATCTGTCGTGAAGGATATGTATGTGCTTTTTGGGGGGTGACACAACCCTTGTCATCTGGTTATGTGGTCATTGATAGCACTGAAAGGTTGTAGCATATTGTAGGCGCAGGGTATTCGCCGCCTCCTTCGGTGTCCGTGTGAGTCCGTCCGCTGTTTGGAGTAACTCCCCGTTTCACCTTACGTAGACTGTTAACGTGTTGATACAGAAGCATGTGATTTTAGGCCATACGCACTGCCAACTTCTGCTGGTACGCCATTCTATCCTCGCGTACAAGCTGAGTACAATGGCTAGGTTGGGTCGTATAGGATATCAAGGTCTCGGTGCTAGGAGAGAGTTTGTAGAGATGCCCACTTGAGTTTCGCGCTGCTATACACGTGACCGTCCTGCTTCACAGAAGCAAGACACATTTCTCCGGCGAAAGGTCTTAGTTGGCTATAGCAGTGAAACCTGGTATCTCAGGTTGTTCAGATGGCTGTTGACCTGTGCGCTGAGCTTGGCAATTTTGTTGCAAACGTTTCGTCACCAATCGAGGTGACATCATCAGTGCGTAGTGGAGTGGCATGCAATAGCGTAGAGGAGCCTCGGTGAGAGTGCGCTGAGCGTGCTGTGCGTGCGTTTTTATACCACCGCGGTTGGCCGTGGAGCCGAGCAATCCTATTGGTTGAGACTTCGATCCGCGTTCAGCTTTGTTGATGGGCAGATGACCTTTGACCTCGCCTCTTTGCGTTTCCTGGTCTTTGTCTGCTTGCTCCTGCGAGCGAGTTTGCCGCCAGTTTTGTTGGTCTAGTCACACGTTCCACCGGATTCAATCGATCGGGTTGGCGGTCGTTCCTCAGTAGTGTGGCGTATACTGCGTCAAATTCGATGTGTCGATTGATCGAATGCGTTGTAGAGTACCAAGCTTCCAAAAACTCCCTCGCGTGTTTTGTACTTCCATGGGCTCGGACCTTTACGTTCTCCAGATCGAAACGGTGGCCTACTTGATCTTCATGCGCAGAAACAAATGAGTGTGGATCATGCCTTCTGACGGCCGCCTTGTGTTCGGTGATTCGTGTACAAAGTTTTCTCCCAGTTTGTCCGACGTTTGTCCGACGACAACCATACGACCTGAAAGCTTTTGGGAACTCTTGAACCTCTGCATGACCACTTATTTCCACTTCGATGGACAAGTGTACCAGCAACTGAGAGGAACCCCCATGGGATCACCAATTTCGGGGCTCATTGCAGAAGCCGTAATGCAGAAATTGGAGCGCATTACACTACCATCTATAAACCCAAAACTCTGGATACGATACGTGGACGACACGTTTGTCATCGTAAAAAGGAATAGAGTACAGGCCACACATGATTTGCTCAACAGCACATTCGAGGATATCAAATTTATGATTGAAGTAGAAGAAGATAACAAGCTACCATTTTTGGATGTACTGGTCAATAAGAATGGAGATGGATCGATCGAAACGTGCGTATATCGGAAGAAAACGCATACAGACCAGATATTGAATTACCACAGCAACCACCCGATGAACCACAAGAAGAGCTGCATTCAAACCCTGTTCAAAAGAGTGGAAACGCACTGCAGTACAGCCGAATCTCGGAAACAGGAAGAAAGAAGTGTTTGAAAGAACGGTTATCGGAGAAATTTCCTCAGAAGAAGCGTAAAGAAACGAATACCTCAGCAACAGCAGCAGGCATCTGATCAAGCAAACAAACGGATAGTGCTTCCCTACATCAAGAACGCCTCCGAACTAACAGGAAGATTGCTGCAGTCGCATGGAATCTCTGTGGCGCACAAGCCAAGTGCCACCCTAAGAAAATTGATCTCACGACCCAAAGGAAAAGTCAATCAAGCCGATCAATGCAATGTCATCTACCAGATCAACTGCAGCGACTGCGACAAAAACTACGTCGGACAAACTGGAAGAAAACTTTGTACACGAATCACCGAACACAAGGCGGCCGTCAGAAGGCATGATCCATACACATTGGTTTCTGCGCATGAAGATCAAGAAGGCCACCGTTTCGATCTGGAGAACGTAAAGGTCCTAGCCCATGGAAGCACAAAACACGCGAGGGAGTTTTTGGAAGCTTGGTACTCTACAACGCATTCGATCAATCGACACATCGAATTGGACGCAGTATACGCCACACTACTGAGGAATGACCGCCAACCCGATCGATTGAATCCGGTGGAACGTGTGACTAGACCAACAGAACTGACGGCAAACTCGCTCGCAGGAGCAAGCAGACAAAGACCACGAAACACAAAGAGGCGAGGTCAAAGGTCATCTGCCCATCAGCCAAGCTGAACGCGGATCGAAGCCCCAACCAATAGGATTGCTCGGCTCCACGGCCAACCGCGGTGGTATAAAAAACGCACGCACACCACGCTCAGCGCACTCTCACCGAGGCTCCTCTACGCTATTGCATGCCACTCCACTACGCACTGATGATGTCACCTCGATTGGTGACGAAACGTTTGCAACAAAATTGCCAAGCTCAGCGCACAGTTCAACAGCCATCCGACAGGTCTTATTCGCTGACGCTGCGGTAACCAAAGAGTCATACTGGCTTACGAAAGTTTCCCTGGCGCTAGCTGGTGCTTTGTCTGCTAGAAAGGTCCAGTTGGCTCTCACCTAATCGAGCTAATATGACCTAGCGCATGATGGTTTTTGTTGTGTTGGCAACTTCCGCGGGATATTCTGCATAGCAAATGTATTCGATGTGGAGGACTACATGATTGCTGTGGCCCAACGGGACCTCAACGATCACCCTCTGGATCATCAATTCCTCGTTGGTGAATATCCGATCCAGTATTGACGGCTTGTCTTTTCCTCGGAATCGCGTGGGAGTGTTGATGTGGCCATACAGCGGGTAACTGGAGACAAACTCTTGTAGGTCGGCTTTAAACTGTTCTCCGGGAGCTGCTTGGGATTTCAGAGCATGAATCTTGAAATCGCCAGTAATGAGAATGTGACTGTTAGTTCTGTTTATCACCCTCCTTAGTGCGGATGCCAGATGGATATCCATCTCAGACGTGGAGGAAGGAGGGCGGTAAATGACCTCCACTAAGCAAGTGTCGTCGCCTTTTAAACATAGATGGCACCAAAGGGAATCTTGTACCGTGCTGACCGGATCCTCTATGAGCTCATATTGGAGGTCGTTGCGGAAGTACAGAGTCACCCCTCCACCTTTGCTGGGTCGGTCGTGCCGAACAATGGACATGCCTGGCAGTGCGATCTCCATGTCACTTATGTCAGGGTGTAACCATGTCTCCGTTATAGCTATGCTTTTTGACGCAGCCGCATTTCCGAAAGTTTACTCAGGATGCCTTGAATGTTGTTATACATACAGTAAAGCTTCTCGGATGCCAAAAGCTGTTGACTAGGAGCACATGAATGGTGTGGATTTGTGCCGACCGATGAGAGGCCGGCACCTAATCGTTTTTTGGGTGATTTGCCAAATCTCGCTATGAAAGCAATCTGTTTGTGGTCTCACTTTCACTTGCTGTATGTAGTCCATCTCGTTAGATACGGGACTCGACGGACAGGTTTCTGAGTCGCTGTTGTGGCTCTATTGGGTCGCGGGTGGTGTCGTTTCCGCGAGAATAGCGAGTGGCTGCGGCTCTCTAGCTGCTGTCTTCAGTTTTGATTCCGAAGGAAGTTTGTTGCCTAGTATCTGCCAGCTACGGATTAAGTTCGCCGCCATCTGTTGTGACTGCACCGTTAGTTTCAGTATCCTCGGGCCACTGCCTCTGTAGTTTGGCGACACGGGTAACCGTGTAATCGACTGAAGTATGACGTCGTCCGCACAGAGAGCTTCACGGATGTAACGCCATTCTTCCAGGTCATGAGCGTGGGCTTCTTCGTTGCTGGTTGTCGGTAGCTCGGGCACGTCATTAACAAAAACAACTTTTTTGCTACTCTCCGTGTAGTGGTCATTTGACTTATTTTCGTTTCTCTGGGCGTTCGCTCCATAGAACATCCGGAAATATGCGTATTCCACTGTTTTCAGTCCGCAGGCGGTATGCCGACAAAGCACCGTCTCGACATCATCTGTTGATCCCAATGTTACTCGCATTAGCCAGGACTCCCCATAATGATTCGAAGTTGGGAGTCTAGTGCTGCGCATTATATTAGTGGGACTGGTTTGAACTCCGATTTTATCACAAAGCAAATTCCATCGCTTTAAATCCTCTAGCTCGCTACCTCGTAAGGAGTTAGCCTTGGACTCAGGAACGTTGATCCATATAAGTGTCAAGCCCCGTAGTTCCGCCTGGTCATTCCGTGATGTGGGAACCAGGGTTATCGGGGGTTTTAGTGACGTCTCTGCAGGTTACATCTGGTCCTTGCCCCGTATTGTGGCTGTACTGGGCGCGGCTACTGAGGTCGCACTTTGATTAGACCGATCAACAATGGTTGCATTAGTGGACCGGTATTTAGAGCGCTTCGGATTTTATTGGGCAATCGGAAGGGTGTGTGTTACCGATGTTGCATCAGTCGATACATTGGATAAGAGGATGTAAGAGGTGGGGCTAGGCATGTTTCTTTCGGTCGCGATGAGGTTTTGATTTGTGGTTCCCAAAGTTTCTACTACTGCATGGCCATGTGAACGCCTGACGTTTTTTCTTGGTTTCAAGGTAGCAATTGGGAGAGACGGATGTGGTGCAAGAAACGCTACTGCCGCCTCGAACGAAGCAATTGTTAGTTTTAAACGATGTTCAGTTTCGGCTACTGGATTGTCGTACTTATATCTTAATGCTAGTACGCATTTTACTAATGGAACCGTCGTGCACTATGTACAGAACCAAATCAAACGCAGCGTATTATATTACTTTATGTCGGTTCTACAGACCTTGACGCATTTCGAATGGTACCGGTCAATACAATTTGTACAAGTCGACCTTACTTTTACTAAGTTAGCGTAATTTTGCCTACAACCAAAGGATGCACCAACACGTGTCTCCTCAACAAGGACGCGGGAAATTGTTCAGAGGCAGAGGCTAATTAATCATAAAAATCCCACCATTCACTTTGCAATATTCCACGGAGTAATCTGTGATGATAAAAGGGGAGAAATGAAGGGGACTAACTTTGAGCTGGTGTCATAATACATGTTCTGGGTGGTGCTGGTCGCTTTAACTACGTACAAGCAAATCGACGAAACACTGACGAAAAAAAGGACAAAAACGAGATCGGTTGATATGTGGCGTTGTTCCCCTAGTCCTTTACAACGCAGGCCACCGAATTCGTTACTTTCATGTATTATTTTAGCGGCTACAAGCTAATGCAAAGGACAAGGCGGACAAGACAGACGCTGATTAGGATAAAGAAGTTACTTCGATGGATGGCAGCTGGACAACGTGATGCAACCATCAAACTTGCTTTTTATATTCTTACACCGTTCAGTAGTGCGTCCGATGTGTCGGCACGTCTAACGGCACCTAAATATAAGCAACCTTGTGTACCAGCAGAGTACTCGTAATAATGATGTCGAGTAACCACGAAAGCCATGAAAAACGCTGTCGTCAAGTTGTTGCCGACTCCCGCCATAGATGGTTGCCAACATTAAGGCTTGGTCAGTCTACCAAAGGGGTTGACGAAAGAAGTGCAATCGAGTGACCAGGCAAGTTAGGAGTCAGTGCGTTAGAAAAAGTGGTTTAACGGAGTCGAAAATCAATGTTTTACAGCCAACCACGGAATATAGTGTACATAACTTTAGGCATAAAGCTACCGGAACCTAGGAATATGAATCCGGAATTTGTCCTCCATCAGAGCCAGTTGGAAGTCATCAACACGAAATTGTGTTCGCATAGGTTAGATGTCAAGGTGAAAAGCCGCGCATTTTTGCACCAGAGGGCTCACCAGAATACTTCTCAAGTAAACATAGCACGTCTACATTGGCTAACCCACTAAGTTACAAGCTATTCGAGTAGTAGCTTGGTGCCAGTGCATTGGAGCTCCCAGTGAGTGTTGCTGCCAGCCGATGGAATTTCGTAGGCCTTGCAATCCGCATTTTGGTTGAGTTCAACACGCTGAGGTGCGTCACACATTAAACAAATTCCCTGCGTCATGACAAACTCCAACTTCTTTCACTGATACCTAATTCCCCTGAGCATACAGAATGCTCTCCTGTCGCCAGTTTGGCATTGCAGCTCCTCCCCTAGATTAATAATATTTTCGGAAGAAACCTTGGAAAATGTGATTGTAATACAGTAGTAGACAGAAAAATCGCAAGTTTTGCGACCACCGATCAAACCTTATTTACAGGAGTCCTGAGCTCTAAGCTTCCTCTTCAGATGAGACAGAGGTACTTGACCGGAAGCAGCAGTGCTGTCTCCGGGAATCCCTGTCCTGGAAAAATTGTGACTAGATGGTTGACGAGAATTCCAGTATAAGTTAACTATAATGTTTAGTTTACAATAAAGATGAATGTGATGCATCGATCTGAGCCAACGGTACCGGCTATCTTAGAAAACGCGGTCAAATTCGATAACAAACTGTCGACACCATCTTTAGCTGAACGCAGTAGAAACACGACTACGGTCACATAAGGAGTCATTATGGACGGCTAACTCAACGAGACTTCCACTTATACGGTTTTCGGTCATACCGCGCTGTGTGATACATTCAACCGAGTAACTTCACCAAGTCTCTAGGGCCAAGGACCCTTCAAAAATTCAACCAGTGACCTACTCATCATAGAGAGCACCGAGTACTTATCCTACTCACGCGGAAGCATATTACAGTCATAACCTAGTGCTCTATTACGATCACAGGAATAGCCTTTCATATAACATATTAGTATAAATAATGCTCTTATAACCTTCAATTTTGCCTCAAAGCCCACTAACATGACAGACAAGAGACTACTCTGCATGCACACTAACGCACAAGGCCTCCTTAGTAGGTTGGTCAAAGTGAGACCACGTTAGGCTTCAGAGCCCCGAGATAATGGGCACTGAACTATGACTGAAGCATGAGACTGCCGAGTTTAAGATCACTCTATTCCGTATGTCGGTCCACTGGCAATACAGAACGCGAAGAGAAGGGGAAAGGTGAACTTTTGCGGAACAGAACCGATGCAAAAGCATGCAGGATCCATAAGATTTTGCCAATGATTTCACCGGGTCCCCGATATGGCTGAAGAACGATAGCACTTCTAGTGTCCATGGTTAACCAACTTCCAAACTCCAGTCCGGAAGTGAACGACAAACTAATATCGGCCTTGCATGATGTGACGAAATCGGAAATACATCAAAATTTTCGTTGATGGGGATCTCAAAATGCTTGATCTGGGGATTGCGACAAAGGATAGTGAACACTCCAAAACCTATATGCAGGAGCTAAATTCTAGCACGCCTTCATATAATCACATCATCGCTATCGCTGTTAGATCTAATGACCACCAAAAAGAAACTCATGATTGATCGACCACATCTATGTAGCCCTCCGGACCGTTCCTGCAGGGTCGCCATATTTTTGTCATAGTGGTTACTCTGAATAATCCCAAACGTTCTGAACAAACCTTTATTAGTACTTACTATAAGGTGCCGTTTACATTCGTTAAAAAAGAGACGGGAACATCTCGCATAAGGGCAGCGGCCCAAAACGTTCAGTTGAACACATTTGGGAGAAATGCGGTCGCTATGAACGTTTTTCCAGCCGAACCTTAACATGTACAGTAAAAACAAAAATTTTTTTAATGATTTGCGGATACCTTTAACAATATGCGGAAATCAATACCCAACTTACGTCTTAATAGTGAACCGGAAAATTTTCTGTGTGTCTGAAATTAGCCCAAAATGTGTTTAAATGGGGCAGCCAGGGACATAAAAAGCGAACACTCAAGGCTCTCTAACGGTCCTCACGACTTCAGTAGACTCTAGAGACCTATACGCAGAGAACTGTGGTGTTAAAGATGTAGACTAATATTTAACAACATAGCTAGACATAGTAAGAAGAAAGAACCTTGCAACAGGATATAGTGAATCCTGGTATTCTGGGTTTTCTCGTCAGGTTGTGGTGGATTAAAGGTAGGTACTACTGCGACGGGTATAAGTAGTGTGGTGGTGCAAGATGACACACCAACAGCGAGCCCTGACAACTTCCCCAAAGTTGAAGATGACATCAGGATTACAGTTCCATGCGCAGGAGGAGTGAACACAGAGGCAAGCACCAGTTGGGGAACACTCCATGGAGATCACGCAGATGAGCGGACGCCTCCAAGTTATGGACGAACACACCTAGTGTAAGCCACTTTAGCAATAAACGGTTACCGCTTGCCCCTTGGGTTCTAGCAAGCTGTATACGTACATCCTGTGAAATTAGCATGTGCCATACAAGTGGAAAGTGTGCAAACTCATTCAGTTTAAATAACAACGATCAATGAGCTCAGGCGGCAAAGTGTGGCTTGCTGTCAACTCCGTCTGCTTACAGAAGTTGGGCTCAAATTACCTTTTTCCTGTACTTGTGGTAGCAAGTACGTCGGCCGAACTGAAGGCAGACTCTTCACTAGGATTTCAGACCACGCCCCAAGAAACATGATGGCGAAAGGATACAAACTGCCGTAAAGCTTTATTACGCAATACATCCTAGACTGCTCAAGGTGCCAAAGTCCTCGGCAGTCGTTTAGTGTCATCTGGCAACGAAGCAATACTCGCCTGCTTCAGTTCGCGGAAGCTTAAACGATCCGGTGGCCGAAACATAACTTCTGCAAGCAGACTGAGTTTACGGCAAGCCTTACTTTGCCGTGGTGAGGTCGTTTTTATTTAAACTGAATGAACCTGCACACTGCTTCCACTTGTACGGCATGCGGTAAGGTCACGCAATGTATGCATACAGCTGACGCGAGTACCTAGGATATCTGAATTCAGTGTAACCTATTACAATGCTATGTTGAAATTTGTAAAAGGAAAGTCCCGCATGAAATATCTAGACATATTACGCCATTTATTTTCGTATTCACTGTTTGTTTCTGCGAGTGACCAAAAACACGCCTAGATAGGACGGCCGGCCGTCCTTCCGTTCGGCAATCATGCCCGATTGCATCTTATTGACAGAGTGGGAAGAAATCTCAAAGCCCTTCATTTAACTAGTTATATAAACCCTAGCGTTTAAAGCTTTCCACCGCCCCTTGAACCGAAGTTTTTCCGAAAAAGCAAAACATGAAAGTAGATGGCCGTAAGGGACTTGTTTTGGCGAGTCCACAAAGACTCACTCAGCTCTGAAAAGCAGATCGCATACGTGCCTCAACTTACTAGTGAGCAGTTGGTTCACGAAGACAAGGTGCCATACCAACAGTAGGTAGTGAAACGACTTCTTTCGAACTATAAACCTCTTTACTATCATAATAATAACTAGTAAATTGCAGTGCGGAATCCCGCTAGACACTACAGTCGATGGGAATACACACACGGCGACGTATAATCAACGTCTTACTGGTCCAGTAACCATGTACTTTACGGGGTATACCAGCTTGGAACCTTTTGCTTGTGTCTAATACTCCATCATCAGGTTTAATCATCGTTATCATCGTAGGAGTAATGGCACTTAAAAAGCTCCCGTCCTTGCACACCTACCGATCTCTTGGAGTTGATAACACTCGCCAAGGAGCATTGCAGGTAGCAGCCACGCACCCATACGAAACGCTCGTGGGATCCGTTTAATCCTTAGGGGCGTGAATATGTTTCCGTTAAGGTAGAAGCGAAGTAATATCAACGCACTGATTGCCACCTGGCACCGCTTCTTCTTCTGCTCACCAAGTTCAAGGGAGCCATCATCGCAGACGCATTGATGCACTGCCTGGCAAACCATAACCTTATCTCGCCGAATCATCATAGTTTTTGTCCATACCGACAGTATACCACGAGCATGTTAATGCACTGGGCAACTGGGTTGAAGCGGTTGATTATGAAACTGGAACATCCGTCAACAACCAGAACTGTACAACAATGTCCAATCAATCTAAAAGTTTCAAAACTTTGACTGATGATCCAGTATTGGGATGGATCAGTAATATTTTGCGCACGGTTATTAGAGGTTACAGTCCGAAGATTTTCGTATGACCCGATTGGATCTAAGTGCGGCTTATCACAAAGTTCGGTAACTGGGCCTAGCCTGATCCTAGCTTCCATCAAGGTCGCAGCACCTGTTTCAGCCCTATAGTTTTACTCCTCACGGATGAGGCTCAAGATCTAGTGAACCATCATGGAACTTATATATCACGAGATCTTCCAGCGCCACCTTGAAGAGGTGTCAGATCCGTCTGCCATTAACACGCTGTCATTCAGAGTTGTTCACTTTTGTCAACTACTGGTATGTTTCTGCAAGCTTGGAGCGCGCAAATTGTAGCACCACTCTCAGGAATGCTGTCTTGTTGCGCCCATATGCGAAGACTTTGGTTGTTGCAGACAATCTGAGTTTAATTCGAACTGAGCTAACCAACGGGTTGGTGTATTGCAGAGGGCACTCAGAGTCTGGATCCGTCCGTCCTCCCGCTGATGCCCAATGCCTAGATGTGTTCCACGTCGAATAGGCTATCAAGGATTTGCAACTTTGGCTAAAGCGTGAACTTGCAGCGGTCAACGCGCCAAGTCATACAGCGAACAAGTTGTAAAGTTTTGTACCAACTTCTGTACCAGCATCGGTTAATGAAACTTGGATCATTAACCCATTTCCTGCTGGCCTCCTTTTTAAAGGATACTAACTAAAATGTGATTTAAGGCCTTCAACTCTACTATTATTCATAGTTTGTTTACCAACTTAGAGAAGACACTAAACCATATTATTTGGAAACCATTTTAACCAGTCCATTTATTTTTGAAAAAAGCGTTCCCTTTCTTGTATGATCACAAATGGTCAATCAAATGGGAAATCCAAAAAGGTGAGTATACTTCAAGTAATTATTCATTGAAAGGCACCAAATTTTTGCAATATTTGTGTTAAAGTATATGTCTGGAATCCATTATAACATTTACTATTACAAAATGTTCGATGTTTATTGTATGCATGAGCTGCAACCATATGTCCTTTTTAAAGGACGCCAGCAAGAAATGATGCCGTGAGGTGTACCTTGGAACTGACCAACTTATTGCTCACATAGCTGAAACATTGGCGCAGTTTATTTATAAATGTTCCGATATATTGAGCTAATACTATTACAGCGTAAAACACTGAATTGTGGTAACATGATTTCTCCGTTTTAATTTTCTTTGCTTTGCTAAAAATGCGTGTAGACTCTAATTTTCCTTGTGACGTCATTTTTCTTCAATAGGAATATTGAAATTTATCTTGCACGAGGTATCATCACCATGGTAAAAGAAGCTGACGGTGTTCTGGAAGCCAACGTTTACATTACACCTCCGGGTAATGGACAAAATTTTGATGATGATATCAATAAACTAATTCAGGATGTTGGATCTCTTGCTGATCTGTCAGCGAGAAGTTGCTAGGTTTAGCACCACGGATGGAGAACTATTCGAACAGGAACCAGGATATGGTAATATAAATTTACAAGAGGAACTTGCTGCCCCTATACTTGTTTTTTTCAGGATAAACCCAAAAGGATACCAGAGGACATATGTCTAGGGTCATAGGCTCATAGACAATGGTCTGAATGTGCATCTGATTTCTTGAGGGAGGAGCTCACACCACATAAGTCATTTGAACGCTTCTTTGTTAACGCTATTGTTGAGCACATGGTAAGGCAGACAACTGAGTACTCCGGTACAAAACGTGGCCAATCATTCAGTACAACAACGGCTGAAATGCGTGCTTTTCTCGCTATTCTGTTTATCTCTGGATATAATCCATTACCAAGAAGACACATGTATTGGGATCCTGAACAGGATGTCCACAATGCAGCCGTCAGTCAAACAATGAATCAAAACATATTTGCCACAACTATGAACTATCTCTATCTATCAAACAATGGCAATCTGCAAGCAGATGACAAATTTGGAAAACTTCGGCCACTTTATAACCTACTCAACGAAAGATTTATGCAATTTTTCACAACGGAGAATATCTGCGTATGGGTGAATGCGTAATACCATATTGTGGCCCTTATATTCTGAATCAGTGCATCCGTGGAAAGCCTATTAGATTCGGGTATAAACAATAGGTCATTGCAACACTTCTAGGCTATGCCACCTATCTGTATCTTCACCAAGAAGCTTAGACCATATATGACATCAGGTTTGAGATATGTTGTTGTTATGGACCTAGTGGACAAGCTCCCGAAGGAGTGGCCCTACCAAATCTATTTTGATAGTACTTTTTTACACGCTTGCCGTTCATGAAAGCGCCAGCCAGCAAAAGCATGAAAGCAATGGGAACTGTTCGAGTTAATAGGACAGAAAAGTTTCCCACCGACACGAAGGCACTAGGAAAATGAAACAGGGTGCTTATGACTACTGGTTTCATAGACGAGATGACTTGTTCGTTTTGCCTTGGAAACTTAATTCTGTTGTGACTCTTGCCAGCAACTCTGTTGAGGTGTATCCTCTGATAAAAGCGAAAAGGTCGTCGGCGAAGGACAGAAAATAACATACTTATTGAACAACCTAGCATCGTTACGTAGTATAACAACTCGATGGCAGGAGTGGATCGATTGAACCAAAATGTCGGTCGGTATAAAGTCGATTTTCGCAGCAACAAGTGGTGGTGACCGCTATTCGCTTTTCTACCGGATACGGCCATGAATATTGCTTGGATTTCGTACGGCAAATTACCTGCACATAAACAAGAGCAACATGACATGCTTTCCTTCAAACGGGCTGTAGTAAAAGTCTATTTGCAGGTGTATCTAGCAGAGAAGACTGTCTCCAAACTCTTGTCACATCTAGCAAGAAACGGCACAAGGTTAAAGACAGCAACAAGAAATCTTGCTGTGGACACCACTTGGAATCTATGCCGAAACGAAGAAGATACCGGCGTTGTTGGCAAAAGACTAATCTACTGTGCACAAGTCTGTAATGTACCACTACACGTCTCCTGTTCTGCAACATAACACGCATGAATGATGCAACACACTTTTTGTGTAAAGCTGGGCTTCATATTCTTTTATAACGAGCAACTGCCTGTTACCTAATCTCTTTGAAAAAAGTAAATAGTGTAACAGCTACTATAAACAATTGTCTAGTTGTTCAGAAAATGCAGTTTTATGTTTCACTCACATTCCTTTAAAAAGGACAGTTGGAAAATTCTTCATATTTTCTAAAATAGTCTAAGTTTGCAAAATGCAAACTTTGTGTAAGTGGTTTTGCACCATTTTCTATAACACATTTGAAAACGAATAAAATTTAAAACCTCAGCCGAAAATAGGTTAAGTAGATGATACCGGTAGTTACTTGCGAACCACATTTTGACGTGCCAGACAATGAGCGATCAAATCATTAGTGCCGCTGCACTTAGAAGATCAGTCCAGACATTCACCTCGGAGGAGTTTACTTGAAATTAGGTCAGTATCACAGACGAAGAAAGTCTTTTTCTTAGGATCTCCCAGTTGAGGAAAGCGCTTCCAATATCAGATGGTTTTGCCCCGGTTTTACCATCTTCAAAAGCTTGTTCAGATCGCGCTCAAATTGATGCCATTTTCTCTCTCATAACCTTTAACCTGCTTTATCACGAAAGCTAAGCCAATTGTGTACCGACTTTATTCGTTCTGAAGCACCTCGTGCGTCAAGAGCGAAAATAGCTACAATAAAAACCTACAAAACATTGTATTTAAAACCTACCGTATCGTTGCACTTTATTAAATGGATGCGGGGCTTTAGAATGTATTTCTTTGACTTGGCTTATTTGGAATTATAGTCCACACTGATTTATGCTCATCGACACTTGTTGGTGGGCAAATTTCTGGGTCAACACATTGCCTTGTTACACCCGTTGGCATGATGCCACCCTAATTATAATACACCCTTATTCCTTCACCTGCCTGATGCGGATCATACATTGTTCCCATGTATAGTATTTAGACTTGCAATTCTCTCCATGCCCAACCTACTGGACCTAAGAAATATGCTTTTACTCGTGGTACGCCATGGTTGCATTTCTCCATTGCAAGGGGCAGACTCCTGCACTCGTCCTTTTTGGTATTGTGTTACACTACTCACCCCTGATAGTACTAAAACAACGTGGGGCTTTTGTTCTTATCATATTGATTCCAAGCAATGAAAGCGAAGGCAAAAGTACGGTAGGAGAATGGAGATAGCCTGGGTTGTGGTGCAACTCGGGACCTAATGGCTAACGACTGACACCTTGATCACTATGACACTAAGATCTGTGAGCAGCGTTAGGCACTGCTCAGGTCATCTCCATCTGATGTCAAAAACAGGAGTAAACCGGTCATACAGTGTCAGTGCTGGGAGGAGCCACACCGAAACACCTCAAATTCGGTTACGGTCCTTATGATCGGAATGACTGAGATGCACTTCAACATGAACCGGGGTCTCAATAGAGGTTACGTGTCGCAACCCAATCACATGGCGGGTATTACAAACCGAACGTTGTATTCCTTACCGCTGTGCCAAGCGTTGCTTATAAATCTTAATGACATAGTGATCAAGGCTTCAACCGTGAAACCATAGACCCCGACTTCCACCCCAACTCAGGCTATCTCCATCTGAGGAATCTAAACCAGGACGAAACCGGTAAAGGGGCTCAGTGTTGGTAGGTCAACCTTAAAACACCTCCGATGGAAGAATGGTTTATTAAGGACAGCAAGATAAAGTTCTTCGTAAGATATTCGGGGTGAGAATTGTGTACAAAGAAACCATGATAGACGCCACATGTTTGGCTCGAACCTTTTGTTCACACCTACATAGATGCCAATCGGCGTTTTATGGCCGGGGACGGCTGGTTGCTAAGTGCACTACTTATTTGTGTTGTGCTGTCTTTGGATTCACACTGGCTATAGCATGCGTAGTAGATGGGCCGGTTCCATTATCAGGCAGTTGTAGTGGCAGATGATTCATGATGTCCCTACTCACGTTTTATTGACTGGTAGAAACACGGCGCTTCTTCTCCTTGGTTGTGCAAAACCCAAACGGTTAAAATTGATTATGCGGTGTGTTGTGCCTGTTACTTCCTAGCTGAGTACGGACACACATTCTGCTATTTCCGGTTGCCTTCTTGATACAACCTTTGGTGTTGCGAGCACAAAGTTGAAACTTTCCATTCAGTACCCATCTTCATTTTGGAGGGATTGCGGTAGCAGACCACTATCGGATGTCTGCCTCCGTTCGACCACATTCTTCCAAAACTATTTAGATTTAAGCTGCGACTTCCATGCTGCTAAAAGTGTGGAAAACAGGTTGAATCTGCATCGACATTTACTCGGGAATAAGGGGCAGCGACTGTTTGATGCTTTGAGCCTTCAATTATGTAAATCCGTTAAAGAAGCCTTCAGTACTGTCGATCGTACATGGGGTTACAAAATGAATGTGTTCACTGCTAGATACCTTTTCTCCCACATGGATCGGGAAACAGGCGAAAATTTGAACGATTTCATTACCCGATTGAGTCGCGTATTACGACCGTGTGATTACTCGTCCAGTCCTCAGGAAGAACTCGAAGGCTTAATGATGACTTCGCAACGGATTTCTGGGGTGGCTGACAATCATATATTTGAGGCGCTGTTACGGGAAGTGACGTGCACATTAATGTGGGATCAATCTTATGAGTAAGCCCGAATGAAAACTGAAATTTCACTGCAATCTAAACAGTTCTGTTCGACCAACTCAGCTGAGATGGCAAAGGTGCTAAATTTCCGAAAATTGCCAGCGGAATAGATATCTTGCTATCGCTGCGGAAGTGCTTCGTGTAAAGCCAATTTTGTCACTAGTTGCGCACACAGCATTAAATGCAAAGACTATGGCAATTTGGGCACTACACCCGATGTTGTCGGTCACAAGCCATCTCATCAATAACGATGCTACAACTAAAGTCCATGTTGTTGATCCACCTCAGGAAAACATTTAGTCCATCATCGCTAATCGCAACAATTTAAAAGGTCTAACAATATCCGTTATTGAACCAAACTTTCCCTCCTCTAATATTCATACTGTGTCATTCATTACCATTGAAGGTGTTGTTTCACTTGAAAGGTAGCTAGATGCTGCTTCTCCAGTTACCATTGTACCTTTCCAATTTTACGAACGCTACCTATCCCAGCATGCTTTACCGCCTACTTCGTATTCATTTTGGAGTTACAGTGGAAATAACTTAACCGCATTCAGCTGAAGCAAGGTGCAACACCCGTTGCCATTGGTCCATCTCAGCCGATTCCAGTAGCGAAACAAGCTTTTTCAGAGGTCCTGCAATAGCTGCTGGTAAATGGTTTGATTGAACCCAAAGACTGCTGTGAGTGGGTGAATTTACTGGTAAGTCAGCTGAAAAAAGATGGCACTGTCAAGATTTGCAATAATTTTCAGGAGCTACATAGGCAGATCGTCATCAAGCGACTCATTCTACCATCCAACGAGGAAGGCAATTTACGTTTAGCTAATGCAACCGCCTTTTTCCAGGAAAGATTAGAAATTGCATTATCTCGTAAGCCAATGTCCAATGATGCGAAGCATCTGACTGCCTTCCTTGGTTCCGATGATTTAGTCCAGTACAAAGTGTTGTCATGGGTTTGAGTTCTGCTCCCGCTGCCTGGCAAAAGTCCATGATTCACGCTTTGGAAGGTATCCAG